>CM035153.1:71039916-71337951 GCA_020205615.1 Panax quinquefolius | reverse complement strand
AACTTGTCCCAATTTCCCTTGAAGTCAAGGACACAAAGTCTTAATAAATCTTCAAGAGTTTGAATAGTCCTTTTCGACTGCCCATCCATTTGAGGATGATATGCTGAACTAAATCATAAATCCGCGCCCATAGCTTTTTACAAACTAACCCAAAATCTTGAAGTGAATCTTGGGTCTCGATCAGAAACAATGGATACCGACATACCATGCAATCTTACGATCTCGTTTATGTACATACTAGCAAGACGTTCAAGTGTAAAAGTTTCTCGTATCGATACGAAATGAGCACACTTGGTCAATCTATCAACAATGACCCAAATCGCATCTATGCCTTGAGAAACCTTGGGAAGACCAGTAACGAAATCCATGGTAATATGCTCCCACTTCCATTCTAGAATTTCAAGTGGTTGCAATGGATCTTTTGGCACTTGATGCTCCGCCTTGACTCGTTGACAAGTTAGACACCTTGAGATAAACCCCGCTATCTCTCTCTTCATATTGCTCCACCAAAATGTATGTCAAGATCACGATACATTTGGTACTCCCAGAAGACGGATTATAAGCGATTGTGTGTTGCGCGCCCATCATGATTTTATACTTGAAATCGAGAATCGTTAGGAACACAAAAAGTGCAGAGTTGACTCAAAGTATTCCTTCTTCATTGATTCTTGCATCCAAAATAGCACCTTCTTGCACTTTCTTCTTCATACGCATCAGCTCCAGGTCTGTAGTTTTACCAGCTTTAACTTTATCGATTAAAGTCGGTTCCACTCATATATTCGCCATCATCACATGGGTCCCTGGAGTCTTTAACTCTATTTTCATCCTTTCCAAGTCATACAAAATGGGTCTTTGCATTGACAATATTGCACTTGTACTCGTATATGATCTTTTACTCAATGCGTCAGCTACTACGTTCACTTTTCCTGGATGGTATTGGATGGTATGATCATAATCTTTCAACAACTCAAGCCATCTTCGTTGCCGCATGTTGAGTTCCTTTTGAGTGAAGAAATATTTGAGGTTTTATGATCCGTATAGATCTCCACCTTCTCTCCATATGAGGGTAATGCCTCCAAATCTTAAGTGCAAAAAGCGACTCTCGCCAACTCTAGATCATGAGTAGGATAATTCCTCTCATATTCTTTGAGTTGTCGAGAGGCATAAACTATGACTTTACTATGTTGCATGAGAACACATCCTAACCCTTTGCACGAAGAATCACCAGAGATGACAAATCCTCTCAGAGCTAGATGGTATTGTTAGAACAGTCTTTGAAATGAGTCTCTCTTGAGTTCTTGAAAACTCTTTTCACATTCCTCGCTCCAACCGAATTTTGTATCTTTTTGAGTCAGTTGAGTTAATGGAGTAGCGATTCGAGAAAACCCTTCTACAAATCTTCGATAATAACTAGCTAAGCCGAGAAAACTACGTACTTCGGTCACTGACTTAGGTTGCTCCCAGCTTTGAATTGCTTCAATCTTTGTCGGGTCAACAGATATTCTGTGATTTGATATCATGTGCCCAAGGAATGCTACTTCCTCAAGCCAGAACTCGTATATCTTTAACTTGGCATATAACTTGTTCTCACGAAGCTTTTGGAGTATCAGCCACATGTGTTGCTCATGATCTTCACGACTTTTGGAGTATATGAGGATGTCATCAATAAAGACGACCATAAAGTGATTCAAATATTCCTTGAATACTCGGTTCATCATATCAATGAAGGAAGTAAGAGCATTAGTCAATCCAAAAGACATGACTAGGAATTCGTAATGCCCGTACCGAGTTCTAAAAGTAGTCTTTGGGATGTCATCGGTTTTAATCTTTAACTGATGATATCCGAAATGAAGATCGATCTTTGAAAAGAATTTAGCTCCCTACAACTAGTCAAATAGGTCATCAATGTGTGGCAACGGGTACCTATTTTTGATGGTGACATGATTCAACTCCCGATAATCAATACAAAGTCGCATACTTCCATCTTTCTTCTTCACGAATAGAATAGGAGCACCCCAAGGAGACGTACTAGGTCGAATAAAACCGATGTCTAACAATTCCTGCATTTGGGTTTTTAACTCCTGAAGTTCAATAGGAGCCATTCGATATGGGGCTTTGGAAATGGATTTTGTACCGGGTTCAAGGTCGATACAAAATTTGATTTCACACTCTGGGGTAGGCTAGGAAGTTCTTCAGGGAATACGTCAGGAAAATTATTAACAATAGAAATATCATTCAAATCTGACGTATTTTTATTTAAATCTGTGATATGGGCTAAGAAAGCTTGACATCCATTTTTCAATAAATGAATAACTTTATGGCTTGATATGACAGTGATTGATTTTAGTGGTTTGGTTGCTTGAATTCACATAATAGGTTGGTTAGGAATATGAAAGCTAACAACCTTATGAAAATAATCGATTTTAGCATGATGAGTAGTTAACCAATCAACCCCTAAAATCACATCAAATGCAAGTATTTTCAAAGAAATAAGATCGACAGGTAACACGCGGTTACCGATTTGAATAAAACAAGACTTATAAACCGTGGATGTAATGAAGGTTTCTCCCAATGGAGTTTCAACAGATAAGTCAAAGTCTAATTTCTCTGGAGTCAAATTTAAATGTTGAGCGCAAGTAGGAGAAATAAAGGAATGGGTAGAACCAGTATTAAATAAAGTATAAACTTCGCTAGAATTTATGATTAGCTTACCCGTGATCACCTCGTTCGAATTCCTCGCTTTTTGGGAGGTTACGACAAACGCTCTCCCTTGAACTACCGGTTTTGTCTTGTCTAGGACACCCTTTGATGCCTTCATCCCAGCCGAACTTGACTTTGGTGCATGACAAAATCGGGCTAGGTGACCTTCTTTTCCACAATTATAACACACTTTGGACTGCATCGTGCAGTTTGGACTTATGTGTCCTTCCCCTCCACATTTGTAACATACGGCCGGTGGTCGTTCTCCTTCCTTAACAACAGGTGCTGGTGCTGACGTCTTTCTATCCTTGTTGAATTTCCTCTTCTTGAAATGTCCACTCTTATTTTCATGGCCATGATTACCACCGAAGTGATTATCATTTCTGGCATGTTGATTCCCTCCACGTTTGTTGTCATCGCTTCGATGAATGCTACCACTGGTATTATCGACTTGTCGGTTGCTCTCTCTTGGTTGGGTTGACTCATTATCACGCTTCAATTATTGAGCCCTATTCACAACATCTGAATACAAACACAGTTTATGAGAAATTAGGTATTGACGTATCTCGGGTTTCAAACCTCTTAGAAACATCCACGTCATTCTCTCCTCATTATCAACCAAGTGGGACGCAAACCGAGAGAACTCGGCAAATTTAGCTTCGTACTGCGCCACGGTCATATTGTTTTGCTCAAGCTTGATGAACTCTACCTCCTTCATGTGACGAATACTTTCAGAAAAGTACTTGTCATTGAACAGCTCTTGGAACTTCTCCCATGATATTTTGAGTGCGGCAGGTTGAGTACTTTTTACAGATTCCCACCAGTAATCTGCCTCTGCTCGTAACATGAAGGTGGCAAAGGGAACCTTTTGCTCCTCGGAGCATCCCAAGACATCAAATATCTTGTTGATCAACTTTATCCACGTCTCCGCCTTAAGTGGTTTTGGCTCTCCAAAAAACTCTGGTGGTCCCAGCTCCTTGAACTGTTTAGCGATGATCGTCCGAGAGTTGTCAGTGTTTCCACCTACATTTTGGATAGGAGTCGCTTTCGCCTGATGTTGCATGAATTGCATAAAGCCTCTGAACATCCCATCGTTCACCTTTTCATCGGTGTTATTGTTTACATGAGGATTATTGCCTTCCTGTTACACATTATCCTGGGCATTAATCTGTGGTGACTCTACTGTGATGATTTGATTGTTTGAGTTGTGATTCTGGGGACAAAATCCTTGTAAGTAGGGAATGATGTAACAATCCAAAAATTTAAATTATAATATTAAATATTTATTGAATTATATAAATATTTATTTGATGTGTTTATTATTGAAATTGATGAAATAAATTTTTTTATTATTGATGTGGTTATTATTATTAAATATTTATGAATTAAATTTCTTAGATAATATTCTAAATTAAATTAATTTATAATTTAGAGAGTTGTAATATAATATGAGATGTTATATTGTTGTTTTAATTTAATAATTTAAAGTGGTATGTTAAATTATTAAGTAAAGTTATAATGAGATTATAATTTTGTGATATTTGGATTAAGTGGGAAAATTTGTTTAGTATGTTGTAATTGGTTATTTAACTAATGTTGAATATGGAGGTATAAATATTAGATTTTAAACTATAGTGTAAGTGGTTTATTAAAATAAAATTAAATTAATTTTTAATTGATTTAACCAAACAAGGTTTAAAATATTAAGTCTTTATTTTAAAGACTTTTTGCCAAACAAAGCCTTATGGCTTTTGGATTTTTAAATTTTGAATTATTAATAATATAAATTAAATAAATAAAATAAAATAAATAATAAATATAATATATTTATAACCTAAGCGTTATATCTATAACTGATATTCTAATAACTAGACGTATTAAGGTTATCAGTTTTTTATCTATACACTTAAGTGTGTATTAGTTTTACATGAATTGTCTTTTGGCCTAAGAAGAAAAGCTGCAGAGAACTTGAGAGAGAATTGAGAGAGAGATTGTGAGAATTGTCAAGCAACTTCAGTGTTTAGCAAGAATTAACAAGCCAATTGAAGGTATTTTCATTAACCTTAATATTATGTATGTATATATGTTTATATATGGGGTTTTAAGGCATAAAATCTCATGCTCTGTGAATTCAATTTGTTGAATTATTGATATATATAACTGGTAATTGTGATTATATGTGTTGGTGATGTTTGGGTTTGTATGTAAACAAGAATTGGTATGCTAATTTCGGTTAAAAGGAAGAAATTGGTTTTTATGGTGAATATATATATATATATATATATATATATATATAAATATATATGTATTTTAATGGGGTGAGTTTTAATTTTATGTTCTATGAATTCTATTTTTTGAATTTTGCTTTACAACTGAATTGTTGCAATTGGAAGTAGTTGTAATGCTAGAAGTTTATGTTTAGACAAAGAATTGTATGTTAAATTCATTTAAAAGAAAGGGAAACTGTTTTTCAGTGTATGTTCTTATACATGGCTTATGACAGTAACAAATTTGATGGTTAAAGTGTATACAAATTGTAAAAATTAAACCGTGAATTGTTAATTGGGTATGAAATAAAGAGAACTTAGTTCAAAAGAATCAAATTGGTGTATCATTATGATTACAGTGCTCATTGTGTCAAGAAATATCAAAAATGGAGTTTTTGGTTTTAAAATATGCTATTCGAGTATTTAATTTTTCTAGAATTATGGTTTAAGTTGTGTTAATTTAGTATTTGTATGTTTGGTGAAGTTTATTTGTAATTTGCATAAGTTATACATGTTAATTGGTGTTAGAAATTAAGACATAGCTTTTTTCTGTGTTTTGTTTTGGGGTGTTCTGTAATTCAAAGCCCCAACGCCAAATTTTGCGCCTTAACGCCAAATTTCGGGCCTCAAAGCCAAAAAATAGGCCAGAAGTTCGTGCCTTAAATACGGAATTCGCACCCCGGTCTTTGGAAGTTGCTCCCAGTACCTTTGTCGCCTTGATCTTTGGAAAAAGTGGTGCAGGTCTGACGGTTTTTGACCTTCTGTAGTAAAATGGCCATAACTGTTTCATGCGAACTCCGATTGAGGTGATTCAAGATGATTCGTGTATGTAACAACACTAGTATATGTAACATAGGAATAGTTTTAGTATGTTCATTAAGTATATAAACTTATCTTATATTGGTCTTGAAATAATTAAAATCAAAACCTAACTTGTCTAACAACTCCCCTGTCTTGGCGCCGCGACGTGACCCTTCTATGCAACACTGGCGCTGCGGCACGAGTTTATAGTACCTAAGTCCCGGTTCCAGCCCTGCGGTGTGAAACTCCTTCGTATGAATGGTGCTATGGTGCCACTCTTTAGTAGCTCATTACCTTTGTCTTTGGCCTTTATCGCAATGTATAACAAGCCTTATCTCATGGCCAGGCAAAAGACCTTAGCACCAGAAATTTTTTTACAGATAAATTTTTTAGTGAACTTCCCCGCTTCATAACTTCTTTGTTATAAGTCCGTTTTGGTTCGTTAAAAAGCCTACAACTCATAAATTACATACTCTATGCATTCATATAAAAATTTTTCAATTCTGAATCTATTAACTCAAAATTCACTTCTAAGATCATTATCGAGCATTCGTTAAATGCTTTCGAGCGTTCAATACTCATTTTCTTCGTTTTAAGTCAGAATCCGACGATTCTTGAGTCCACGACTCTTAAATACCCTATCTCACGTGTTGACATTGAAAACCAATGTTTCCAAGTCACACGGCATCTTTCGACTACTAATCTAGAATTCCTACGTTTTTGACGTTTAACGTCTATTTCCGCAAAATTCACCATAACTTTGTTACTAGTGTTCTATATGCTAAATCAAATGGAACAACTCCATTGATCTCTTATCTACATCCTAACCAAGCAAGTTGCACATATCCTAATAGCGATGGTGTTTAATTTGTCTATCAACAACTATGTTCATTATTTAATATTCTCCACGGCTTAAACTTATGTAAACCCTTACGATTTACATTTATACATGACTTATAATTGTTTTAATCATTACAAGCCATCCTTATTCCTCCATAAGAGGCATGCTCCACCAATCTATGATTCTTTATAATCAAAGAATCAAAAGAATAGAAACTAACATTAATGGAATATTACCTTTCCAATTTGTGTTCTTGCTAAAACATCAAATGAAAAGCTTCAAGGTAGGATGATTACTAGTTTCTAGCTCTTTCTCTCTCTCAAAATAAGTTGGACAAATCTTGGAAAACCACCAAATGACCAACATATGCCTTCTATTTATAGAAAACTCAAATGGAGTGCATAATGGTCTTTTCTCCCCACCTCCTTACTATTCACTACTTTATCACCAAGTAATTTACTTGGTGATCAAGTAGGTCACTTTACTTGGCCACCAAGTGGCCGGCCCACAAGCCCATGGGTCATCCCCATGGGTTTTACCCATTCGGTGACCCATCGGTTCAATCCACAGTTTGGTTTCTTGGATCGGCTTAATTAAACTTAACGTTGGGGCTCGACTTGGGCTTAAATTCATAATTCATTGGGCTTGATTACTCTATTACTTGGGCTCATAAATCGAATTTTTATGATAATTAAATTTTTATTTGATTATGTGAATTAAATGAATTTAATTGATTTATTTTGTGAGTAAGCTATGTGAAGGTCGTTATTCCACCGAATGACCTATCATTACGAATGTTTCAATAATGGTTAGTAATAAATAATACGTTTACGAAATTTAGAATTAATTGTTTTGGAATTTTCCAAGATTTAAAATAAATGTTTTATGATAATTAAATTTTTATTTGAGTAAAAAATGAATTATTCATCCATTTAAGCTATGTGAAGGTTTATTTTGAAATTCTAAACGCTGTAAATGATAGAATATTAAGAAATGTTTTACGAGATGAAATATCTAATAATATTTCATTTATGGCAAAATATTGAAGTTTTATCATGATGGCTAACTTAAAAAAACCTAAGGGTTGAGTAGAATGATTTCGAGAAGAAAATGAGATGCGTAGAAGGATTTCGATAATGATAAAAGTGTTATACTAGTATGATACTATTTAGTATCTATGTATAATATGACGAGTTAATACGAAGTACAATACGATTGTCGTACGAGTATTATATGGAAAGAATGCGTGAATTATACGTATAGAATACGATTGGTATTATGGAATTAAGTTAAGACTTAAAGTGAATTCAATTGATTTGGATTATGCCAAGTCTAATCAATTGTATAGGTAAAGCCCAATGAATTAATGTGTTAAGCCCAAGCTAAAGCCCAATATTAGATTGATTAAGCCCAATTCAAGAAAATCGAACCGGTGGGTTACCAAATGGGTAAAACCCATGGGGAAACCCATTGGGATAACCCATGGGCATGGTGGGCCGGCCACTTGGTCACTTGGTGTGCAAGGCAAGAAAATCACTTGGTCACCAAGTATTTTACTTGGTGACAAAGTATGGAATAGTAAGGAGGTGGAGGATAATGCCTATTTTACCCTCCATTTCATTTGTCTATAAATAGAAAGCTAGAGTTGGTCATTTGAGGGTTTTCAAGTTGCCAACATATATTTTGAGAGAGAGAAAGAGCTAGACTCAAGCAAACAATCTACTTTGAAGCTTTGCCTTAGAGTTTTTCAAGAACACCAAAGAAATCCTTAAGCTAATACTCCTTAATACTAGTTCCATCTCTTTTGATTTCTTTAAGAATGAAGAATCATAAATAGGTGGTGTATGTCTATTATTGTGGAATAAGGATGACTTGTTATAGATACAATCTTTATAAGTCATGAAGACATAGAAATAATAAAGATTGATATAGGTTTAAATCATGGAAATATTGATTGTTGAGGTTGATTGTTGATAAACAATTGAACTCCATCAATACTTAAATATGTGCATCTTGCCTGATTAGGATGTAGATATGAAATCCACGGAGTATTCCATGTGATTTGGCTTATAGAACACTAGTAACGAAGTTATGGCGAATTTCACGAAAATAGACGTTAAACGTAAAAAATGTAGGAATTCCGAATTTATAGTCAAAAGTTGCCGTGAGACTTGAAAACGTTTTTTTTCAATGTCAACACGTGAGATAGGGTATTTAAGAGTCGTGGACTCAAGAATCGTCAGATTTCGACTTAAATTGAAGCAAACGAGCATTGAACGCTCATTAACATTTAACCAACGCTTAAAATGAACATAATAGTGAATTTTGAGTTAACGGATTTGAAAGTATCGAATTCTTATATAAACGCATAGAGTATGTCATTTATGACTTGTAGGATTTTGAACGGACCAAATCGAACTTATAACAAAGAAATTATGAATCCGAGAAACTCACCAAAATTTTCTAACTGTTGAAGTTTTCTAGGTCTTTGATGTCTCGGCGCCATGCTGCATGAAATGCTTTAAAGTTCCGCATACACAAGCAGTCTGCATGATGTAAGTGTCATTACCTACTTGAAATTGGCACCTTAAAGTCATTTGGTATAAAGAAGTCTCATATTTGACAAAGCCGAGACCGAGGCTTGGTATCTAGAACTGGCGTCCAGGCATTCCATTCTTATATAGGGAAGTCAATGCCACATGGCCAGCCGAGGTAGAGTATTTGTTAGATAACTTAGGTTTGCACTTCAAATGTTCAAAGACCTATATGAGTTAAGTTTACACACTTAATGAGTGTTCTAAAACTATTCCTATACTGCATATACTAAGGTATATGATAATTAAACTTAGGAATTTAACGTAAGTTGTGAGCAAAGAACACAATGTGTTGTTAATGAACCATAATCGGTAATCAACATTGGTACTTCACCAATGATGATAGAGTCTGGATAGTAACGTAAGATTGTTAATAAGCCTGGATGAAGGGTAATGAGTCGAATTGACTTCATTAAATGAAATAAAGTTAACATAGACATAGAAGAGAAAGAAGTTCGTAGATAACAATGTGAATAATTGTTTGGTAGCTAATTACAGTGTGCTATATGAATATATCATGTAGATTCTATAAAGGCTGAGAACAGACAATTAAGTTATTTGAAGATGCTAAAAGGCAAGTTTTCTTAATGTTTGTCTAACCTTTGTGTTAGTCGAGTTTTATGTGATTCATTGTACTGAATTGCATGATTAATTTTAAAGAAAGGGTCAATGCCAATTTTTATTGGGCTAAGATATAGATTGATTTGTATACTTATCTTTCTATATAGAAATATTAACGCTATCCTATTCCAAGTAATTGGTACGGATTTGAAGGTAAGGTTTGTCTATGAACAAACAAAAGTATTTTTCATCGATTATTCGATGGGCACGCGAGTTTGCCAAAACTTAAACGTAAATACGTTTAACGGATGAATGTTGATCAACATAGAGTACTATAGGCTGATCACCTAGAAGTGCTCGTAAGTAATGCGGATGTACAACCTTAGTGCTGTGATATCCTTTTCAAGTATGAAAACAGAAAGCTACTGTTCATGGTCTATCGACCGGTTCAGAATTCCTAATCTATTATATACTTTGGGAATTGATGTTATGAATTGTTAAAGTATTACTGTTTTATAATACTTCATAACTATTTGTTCAGTTATGTATGATTTGTCATATAATTCACGAATGTGGTGTTGATGTTATCCTTTGTTAAAACTTGTTGAGCTTGTTATGCTCACTTCTTGCGTGAATTATATGATTGCAGTTAAGGATGAACGTACTAAGAATGCTAAGAGAGATAAGGGCAAGGCTAAGATGGATACTTAACCATCGTGTAATAGATTAGTATGTTTGCATGTATTATACATTATGAACAACAAACAATGTAATCGGTTTGTGAACCAGGGAATGGATTATACTTTGATAGTAATAAGAAGATAATAATTACATTCATTATGTTGTATTTCAATGGAATGATTATATAGTTATAAGTATCGTGTAGCACCATATGTCGAGTTGGAAGATACCCAAATTTGGGGGCGTCACAGGTTGGTATCAAAGCATTAGGTTATAAAACTTAAGGGGGGAAGAACCTTAGGCTAATAACCTCGTAAGGAAGGTAAAATCTGAAGAAAGAAATTTGAGTCGAATGAATTAATAAAGTATTGAGAAAACTCAGTACTGAAAGATTTAAAAGATGAAAAGTAACCTTAAATAAATTAAATGTGATTTATGCTTATACTATTGTGTATTATGTACTAATCAACTTATTATGTGCTATTGTAGATGTCGATCGATAGCATGATGTATAGAGAGACATTCACGCGATGTGAGTGAAGAGTCGATGAACCAAGTGGAGGTAGTACTTATGCTAGTGGCGGAGGTACCAATAGTGGTTCTAAAGATTCGATCCAGAAGAGTACATGTCTGGGGAAGATTACTCTGTGGAAACGATGGGAATAACATCATATCTAAATATGATGATAGATGTGGAAGAGGAGATGGAGGTAACATCGATTAATATGGTGGTACCTACTCAGGAACCAACACCTCCAGAGGCAATGAGATCATTGTATCTCGGCAAAGTGTTGGATAGGAATGTGCATCTGCGCACCGTGGTGCGGATACACGTAATGAGGAGATAACCGCCTATAGAGGCGAAGGAATCTCTGCAGAGGCAGATTTTGAGTCAGAGCACGATGAGAAAGTGCTGATGACGGATAAGGCGAGAGACTATAAGGAAGAGGTCGTAGTGCTTCGAAAGAAACTGGTTGAAAAAGACCAGAAGATAGCTAGGATGTCATACATCCATGAATGCGCTCATGAGGATTTCAAGCTAAAAATTGCTTGTTATTCCATCGAGTCTGGGCAGACTAGACATAATATAAGTTGAGATATTGTTTCGATTTTAGCAAATTAGAAGCATGAGAATGTCGTACGACGGTGTTAGTAGATCGTTAGATCTTTGTGGTATATATGGTAGTGACGTAAAACCCTCTTTTGTATAATTAAAGGATAGTCTTTTTGTAAATCACTATTTTTGTAGAAGTCAATCGCGGGATAGTAATGTAATAGCTTTTTGGGCTAAGGAAGCAACATGTAAATAGTTTTGACTATGAAAGAATATTAATATAATTACTTTTTTATTTAATGTGCTTGTTGTGGTATGAGTTGTTATTTGAGAATGATAACAAAGTAGTTAAATAAATAATAACGAAACTTTATTTATTTAATTAGAATTATGCCGCCAAGAAGGAGACAACGTAACCAAGAGGCCGAGTCTCATAATGAAAATCAGGGGGGTCCTAATAACCCTATGCAAGAGTTCGTTAATTTATTAACGGCAACATTTAACCAAGTTGGGGGAGGGATTCCTGTAGCTCCTGGGGTAGTAAGAACAACTACCTTTAAGGAATTTAAGAGTGTGGGTCCTCCGGAGTTCCGAGGAACGACGGACCCTTTAGAGGCCCAGACATGGGTGAAAGAGATTGAGAAGGCGTTTGTAATTACAAACGTAAGTGAGGCACAAAAGACTTCTTTTGCGACTTACGTGATGAAGGGGAAGCCAACTTGGTGGGAGGCTCACCGGGGTGGGGCTAGGAAGTAGTTTTATGAGAACAGTTTAAGAAGGTATTCTTCGAGAACTACTTCCCTACTAGTATGCAAGGTAGGATGGAGATTAAGTTCTTGGAACTTAAATAAGGGGATATGATAGTTCCCCAGTATGCTTGCCAAATTCAATGAATTGGCGAGATTTGCTCCACATCGTGGACACGGAAGAGAAAGGCGCTAGAGGTTTGAAAGCGGGGCTTGAAACCCCGGCTCTATAATAGAATATCGATTTTTAGAGTGCTTCCTACGGGACCATTCTCGAAAAGGCGATAATAAATTTGAAAAGGTGGTGGTGAGGCATTGTCTCAAGATTACACAAAAAAGCGGAAGAACAAGAATAAGATAGAGGGAGTTAGTAAAGTAGAAGTTGTCAGCGGGAGTAGCAACATGCCTAAGAGAAAGAGCTTCAACCCTGGGAATACTGGGGTAAAACAGGGAGATCCTAAGCGTAGGACTGAAGCATGCAAGACATGTGGAAAGACTCACCTGGAAGTTTACTTAAAGGGGAAATCAGTGTGCTACAACTGTGGGCAGGAGGGACATCTATCACCCAACTGTCCTAACCCTAAGAAAAACTAGGGGTTTTTTGTCTGTGGATCGTTGGACCACATGGCAAGAAATTGCCCAAGAAAGGGTTAGAGGGAAATAAGGGTTTACGTAGTGGTAAATTAGCCATTCTTGGACCAACACCATCGATGGGTAGACCTCGGCCAGACACGTTTAATATGACTGTCCAAGATGCGGTTGCATCAACGGATGTTGTAGCAGGTATCATTCTAGTCAATGAAAAAAATGCTTATGTGTTATTTGACTTGGGTGCTACTTGTTCTTTTATAGCATGTGGATTTGCTAAGTGATTAGGTTTAATCCCTGAAAAGTTAGCAATACCTTTAGACATTAAGGTAGCAAACGAAGAGATAATCCCTATTGAACATATTCATAAGGATTGTTGCGTAGATATTAGAGGTAATAGGTTATCGGTAGATTTGGTACCCTTAAGGTTAAAAGAATTCGATGTAATTCTTAGTATGGATTGGTTGATTAACCATAAGGCGATAATAGATTGTCATAGGAAAAGTGTGAACCTTCGACTTTCTAAGAAAACCAAGGTAGTGTTCTTCGGTAGTAAATCACCGAGACGCTCTTGTTGTCTATCGATGACACAAGCTAGGAAGATGTTGAGAAAAGGGTGTGTAGGTTACCTGTGCCATGTTGTGGATACCCAAAGAGTGGGAACATCCTTGGACCAGATACCTATAGTTCAAGAGTTCGTGGATGTATTTTCGGAGGAATTACCGGGTATTCCACCGATGAGGAGGTTGAGTTTGTAATTGATCTATTACATTACTAGATACGACACACTTTTCAAGGGCACCATATCGGATGGCGCCAGTGAGAGATGAAGGAGTTAATGGTTCAATTACAAGAACTATTAGATAGAAATACATTCAACCGAGTGTGTCTCCTTGGGGAGCACCCTGTGATTGTTTGTAAAGAAAAGGATGGGTCGTTAAGACTTTGTATCGACTATCGAGAGTTGAACAAGTTAACAATTAAGAATAAATACCCGTTGCCCAGGATCGATGATCTATTTGATCAGTTGAAAGGGGCAAAGTATTTTTCTAAGATAGATTTGCGCACGGGATATCATCAGTTAAAGGTGAGAAAGGAGGATGTACCTAAGATGGCGTTCATAACTCGTTATGGTCATTACGAGTTTCTGGTGATGTCGTTAAGGTTGACTAATGCGCCAGCCACATTTATGTATATGATGAACCGAGTGTTCAAACAGTATTTGGACAAGTTCGTCGTAGTGTTCATTGATGATATTCTAGTGTATTCAAAGACACCAGAAGATCATGCTGAACATTTAAGGATAGTGTTGGAAACACTGAGGAAGGAAATGTTATTTGCGAAATTCACAAAGTGTGAATTTTGGCTTGAACGAGTGCAGTTTCTAGGACATGTTATTGATAAAGATGGCATTTCAGTGGATCCAAAGAAAAGTAGAAGCAATTAATGAGTGGGAGCAACCAAAAAATGCCAACCGAGGTTCGTGAGTTTTACGGGGTTAAGGGGATACTATAGAAGGTTCATTCAGGACTTTTCTAAAATAGCTACTCCGTTGACGAATCTGACAAGAAAGTCGATGAAGTATGTGTGGACTGAAAAATGTGAGAATAGTTTTCAGGAACTAAAGAAGAGATTAAGTGAGGCACCTGTATTGTCCTTACCAGACGATACAGGGAACTTTGTAGTGTATAGCGATGATTTGCATAAAAGACTGGGTTGTGTGCTCATGTAGCATGGTCAAGTCATTATGTATGCGTCACGTCAATTGAAGGATTATGAGAAGGCCTATCCTACTCATGATCTGGAATTGGTAGCTGTAGTTTTTGCCTTGAAGATATGGAGACATTATCTATATGGTGAGAAGTGTGAGATATACACGGACTATAAAGTCTGAAATATATCTTCACATAGAAGGAGTTGAACATGAGATAGAGAAGGTGGTTGGAGTTAATAAAAGATTATGACTATGATATTTTATATCATCCGGGGAAATCAAATGTAGTAGCCGATGCGCTAAGTAGGAAGGGTAAAGAGAAACTGTCAATGTTAACAACTCAGAATGAGTTGATAACAGCGATGACAAGAATGGAGTTAGAAGTTAAGTTATCGGAGGAAGCGATGGAAATGTTATTTTCCATGGAAACCCAACCGACCCTAGTGGAACGGGTTAAGGGAGTACAAGTGAGCAATGAGGAATGCAAGTAGATGAAGAAGAAAATAGAAGATGAAGAAAAGACTAAATATAACCTCGATAAGGAGGGATTACTTCGTTTTGAAGGAAGAATTTGGGTTCCAAATGATTCTGAATTAATGGAGGAGATAATGATGGAGGCCCATAGTTCGAGGTACTCGATACATCCCTGTAGTACGAAGATGTATCAAGACCTTCATCAGAACTTTTGGTGGCCGAATAAGAAAAGGGAGATAGCAGAATATGTTAGTAGGTGCTTAACTTGTCAAAAGGTTAAGGCTGAACATCAACGACCTAGTCGATTGTTGGAACCATTAGAAATTCCAGAGTGGAAATGGGAGCACATCATAATAGATTTTGTGGTGGGACTTCCAACAACAAGGAAATGATACGATGCTATTTGGGTGATAGTGGATCGATTGACGAAATCGACTCATTTTCTACCAATAGGAGTTAGGTATAACCTAGAATAATTAGCTATAAGCTATATGTCAAGGAAATTATTTCCAGACATGGAGTACCTGTTTCGACTGTGTCAGATCGTGATTGATGATTCACATCGAACTTTTTGAGAAGTTTGAAAGAGCAAATGGGAACGCAGTTAAGATTGAGTACGGCGTATCATCCTCAGAAAGATGGACAGAGTGAACGGACAATTCAAACGCTTGAAGATATGTTAAGATCTTGCGTTAAGAATTTCAAAGGGAGTTGGGACAACTATCTACCGTTGGTGGAATTTTTGTACAACAATAGTTTTCACGCTAGTATAGGCATGCTGCCTTACGAAGCGTTATATGGAAGGAAGTGCTGAACTCCATTATGTTGGGATGAGGTGGATGAACGTCGGATGTGGGGACCTGAAATGGTACAACAAACGGCGGACATGGTGAAGATAATACGTGCTCGATTAGTTGTGACCCAAGATAGGCAGAAGAAGTATGCAGATCTTCATAGAGAAAGTAGAGAATTCGATGTAGGATCTTTTATCTTTCTAAAAGTATCGCGTTGTAAGGGGAAGATATGTTTTGGAAAGAAAGGGAAGTTAAGTCGAAGGTTTGTAGGACCTTTTGAGATTTTAAGAATGGTAGGAGAGGTAGCTTATGAAGTAGCCTTACCTCCAGAAATGGAACGCATTCATAAGGTGTTTCATGTGTCTGTGTTGCATCCTTATAAACCGGACTATAAACATGTAATAGAGTATGAATCTGTCCAGATAGAGAAAGATTTATGATATGAGAAACTTCCAATTCAAATTATTGATAGGAAGGAACAAGTTTTAAGAAATAAGGTAATACCTTTAGTGAAGGTGTTATGGAGGAACCACAATGCTGAAGAAGCAATGTGGGAACTCGAAAGTAAAATGAAGGAAGATTTTCCTCATTTATTTATGTAATTATAAGCTAGATTCTGGAGACAGAATCCTTATAAGGGGGAGAGAATGTAATGCCCGAGAAAATCAAATTTTTATAATAATTAAATTTTTATTTGAGTATGTGAATTAAATGAATTTTATTGATTTATTTTGTGAGTAAGCTATGTGAAGGTCGTTCTATGACCTAGAATGTGCTTATATGGTTAGTAATCTGGCTACGTGCTAGAATTAATTGTTTAGAATTTCCAAGACAAAAATAAATGTTTTCCGAGAAATTCCGTAAAAAACACTATTCATCCGCTTCTCGCTTAAAAATTATTTTGGATTTCCGAGAAACGCGTAATGATAGAATATTGAGACGAGATGAAATATCTAATAATATTTCATTTATGGCAAATGAAGTTTTCGCCTGCGAACTTAAAACCTAAGGGTTGAGTAGAATGATTTCCGAGAAGGAAATGAGATGCGTAGATGGGATTTCAATAATGATAAAAGTGTTATACTAGTATGATACTATTTAGTATCTATGTATAATACGACGAGTTAATACGAAGTATAGTACGATTATCGTACGAGTATTATATGGAAAGAATATGTGAATTATACGTGTAGAATATGATTGGTATTATGGAATTAAGTTAAGACTTAAAGTGAATTCAATTGATTTGGATTATGCCAAGTCTAATCAATTGTATAGGTAAAGCCCAATGAATTAATGTGTTAAGCCCAAGCTAAAGCCCAATATTAGATTGATTAAGCCCAATTCAAGAAAATCGAACCGGTGGGTTACGGAATGGGTAAAACCCATGGGGTAACCCATGGGGATGACCCATGGGCATGGTGGGCCGACCACTTGGTGTGCAAGGTAAGAAAATCACTTGGTCACCAAGTATTTTACTTGGTGACAAAGTATGGAATAGTAAGGAGGTGGAGGATAATGCCTATTTTGCCCTCCATTTCATTTGTCTATAAATAAAAAGCTAGAGTTGGTCATTTAAGGGTTTTTCAAGTTGCCAACATATATTTTGAGAGAGAGTAAGAGCTAGATTCAAGCAAACAATCTACTTTGAAGCTTTGCCTTAGAGTTTTTAAAGAACACCAAAGAAATTCTTAAGGTAATACTCCTTAATACTAGTTCCATCTCTTTTGATTTCTTTAAGAATGAAGAATCATAAATGGGTGGTGTATGTCTATTATGGTGGAATAAGGATGACTAGTTATAGATACAATCTTTATAAGTAATGAAGACATAGAAATCATAAGGATTGATGTAGGTTTAAATCATGGAAATATTGATTGTTGAGGTTGATTGTTGATAAATAATATAACTCCATCAATACTTAAATATATGCATCTTGATTGGTCAAGATGAAGATATTAAATCCATGGAGTATTCCATGTGATTTGGCTTATAGAACACTAGTAACGAAGTTATGGCAAATTTCACGAAAATAGACGTTAAACGTTGAAAACGTAGGAATTTCGGATTGATAGTCAAAAGTTGTCGTGAGACTTGAGAACATTGTTTTTCAATGTCAACATGTGAGATAAGGTATTTAAGAGTCGTGGACTCAAGAATCGTTGGATTTTGACTTAAATCGAAGCAAACGAGCATTGAACGCTCATTAACGTTTAACGAACGTTAAAAAGAACTTAATAGTGAATTTTGAGTTAACGGATTCGAAAGTGTCAAATTCTTATATGAACACATAGAGTATGTCATTTATGACGTGTAGGCTTTTGAACGAACCAAATCGGACTTATAACGAAGAAGTTATGAATCCGAGAAACTCAACAAAATTTTCTAACTGTTGAAGTTTTAGTGTGCCGAGGTTCAGCGTGCGCGCGCCAGACAAATGCTTTCAAGTGCCGCGTCATAGCAATACCGATACGCTTTTTTAGTGCCTACTGGAAAGTGGCGCCATAGCGCCACTGGTATGAAGAAGTCTCGCATGCCACAGCACATAGAGACCGGGGCTTAGGTATCATAAACCTAGCCAGCAGCCAGCCCCGCCTTGTATAGGGAAGTCATGTCGCGGCGCCGAGGTAGAGTATTTGTTAGATAACTTAGGTTTGAACTTTAAATGTTCAGAGACCTATATGAGTTAAGTTTACACACTTAATGAGTGTACTAAAACTATTCATATACTGCATATACTAAGGTATATGATAATGAAACTTAGGAATTTAACGTAAGTTGTAAACAAAGAACACAACGTGTTGTTAATGAACCATAATCGGTAATCAACATTGGTACTTCACCAATGATGATAGAGTCTAGATAGTAACGTAAGATTGTTAATAAGTCGGGATGAAGGGTAATGAGTCGAATTGACTTCATTAAATGAAATAAAGTTAACTTAGACATAGAAGAGAAAGAAGTTGGTAGAAAACAATGTGAGTAATTGTTTGGTAGCTAATTACAATGTGCTATGTGAATATATCATGTAGATTCTATAAAAAGGGTCAAAATCGATTAAGTTATTTGAAGATGTTGAAAGGCAAGTTTTCTTAACGTTATTCTAACTTTTGTTTAGTCAAGTTTTATGTGATTCATTGTACTAAATTGCATGATTAATTTTAAAGAAAGGGTCAATGCTAGTTTTTACTCGGCTAGACTACTCATAAGTTATAGATTGATTTGTATACATATCTTTCTATATAGAAATGTTAACGTTATCCTATGCCAAGTAATTGGTACGGATTTGAAGGTAAGGTTTGTCTATGAACAAACAAAAGTATTTTTCATCGATTATTCGATGGGCACGCGAGTTTGCCAAAACTTAAACATAAATACGTTTAACGGATGAATGTTGATCAACATAGAGTACTATAGGTTGATCACCTAGAAGTGCTCGTAAGTAATGCGGATGTACAGCCTTAGTGCTGTGATATCCTTTTCAAGTATGAAAACAGAAAGCTACTGTTCATGGTCTATCGACCGGTTTAGAATTCCTAATCTATTCTATACTTTGGGAATTGATGTTATGAATTGTTAAAGTATTACTGTTTTATAATACTTCATAACTATTTGTTCAGTTATGTATGATTTGTCATATAATTCACGAATGTGGTATTGATGTTATCCTTTGTTAAAACTTGTTGAGCTTGTTATGCTCACTTCTTGCGTGAATTATATGATTGCAGTTAAGGATGAACGTACTGAGAATGCTAAGAGAGATAAGGGCAAGGCTAAGATGGATACTTAACCATCGTGTAATAGATTAATATGTTTGTATATAATATACATTACGAACAACAAACAATGTAATCTGTTTGTGAACCTGGGAATGGATTATACTTTGATTATAATAATAAGATAGTAATTACATTCATTATGTTGTATTTCAATGGAATGATTGTATAGTTATAAGTACCGTGTAACACCATATATCGGGTTGAAAGATACCCAAATTTGGGGGCATTGCAAGAATACTAACCACATCGGCACTTTCTAGGTCATAGAACGACCTTCACATAGCTTACTCACATAAATAATCAATTAGAATCATTTAATTCACATAATCAAATAAAAATTTAATTCTAATATAAATCCGATTTTCTCGGACATTACATTCTCCCCCCTTACAAGGATTCTGTCCCCAGAATCTCGCTTATAATTATATAAACAAATGAGGAAAATTTTCCTTCATTTTACTTTTGAGTTCCCACGTTGCTTCTTCAGCATTGTGGTTTCTCCAGATCACCTTCACCGAAGGTATTATCTTATTTTTAAAAACTTGTTCCTTCCTATCAACAATTTGAACTAGAAGTTCTTCATACGATAAATCTTTTTCTATCTGAATAGATTCATACTCTATTATTTGTTTATAGTCCGTTTTATATGGACGCAACACAGACACGTGAAACATATTGTGAATACGTTCCATTTCTGGAGGTAAGGCTACTTCATAAGCTACCTCTCCAACACTTCTTAAAATTTCAAAAGGTCTTATAAACCTTGAACTTAACTTCCCTTTCTTCCCAAAATGTATCTTCCCTTTCCAAGGTGATACTTTCTGAAAGACATAAAACCCTACATCAAATTCTCTCTTTTCTCTATGAGGATCATCATACTTCTTCTGCCTATCTTGAGCCGCTACCAATCGAGTACGTATTAGCTTTACCATGTGTGCCGTCTGTTGTACCATTTCAGGTCCCAACATCCGACGTTCACCCACTTTGTCCCAACACAGTGGAGTCCAACACTTCCTTTCATACAACGCTTCGTAAGGCGGCATACCTATACTAGCGTGAAAACTATTGTTGTACGCAAATTCTATAAATGGTAGATGGTCATCCCAACTCCCTTTGAAATCCATAACGCAAGATCTTAACATATCTTCAAGCATTTGAATTGTCTGTTCACTTTGTCCATCCATCTGAGGATGATACGCCGTACTCAATCTCAACTACGTTCCCATTTACTCTTGCGAACTCCTCCAAAAGTTCGATGTGAATCGTGGATCACAATTTGACACAGTCGAAATAGGTACTCCATGTCTTGAAATAATTTCCTTGATATAAAGCTTAGCTAATTGGTCTAGGTTATATCTAACTCCTATTGGTAGAAAATGAGCCAATTTCGTCAATCGATCCACTATCACCTAAATAGCATCGTATCATTTCCTTATTATTGGAAGTCCCACAACAAAGTCCATTGTGATGTGCTCCCATTTCCACTCTGAAATTTCTAATGATTGAAACAACCCGCTCGGTCGTTGGTGGTTAACTTTAACCTTTTGACAAGTTAAGCACCTACTAACATATTCTGCTATCTCCATTTTCATGTTTGGCCACCAAAAGTTCTGACGAAGGTCTTGATACATCTTCGTACTACCGGGATATATCGAGTACCTCGAACTATGGGCCTCACTCATTATCTCCTCTTTTAATTCAGAATTATTTGGAACCCAAATTTTTCCTTCAAAGAGAAGTAATCCCTCCTTATTGAGGTTATACTTAGTCTTTTCTTCATCTTCTATCCTCTTCTTCATATTCTCGCATTCCTCGTTGCTCAATTGCACTCCCTTAACAAGTTCCACTATGGTCGGTTGAGTCTCCATGGAAAATAACATCTCCTCTGCTTCATCCGGTAATTTAACTTCTAATTCCATCCTCGCCATTGCTGTTACTAACTCATTCTGAGTCGTTAACATTGACAGTTTCTCTCTACCCTTCCTACTTAGTGCATCGGCTACTACATTTTCTTTCCCCGGATGATATAAGATATCATAATCGTAACCTTTCATTACTTCAAACCACCTTCTCTGCCTCATATTCAACTCCTTCTGTGTGAAGATATATTTTAGACTTTTATGGTCCGTGTATATCTCACACTTCTCACCATATAGATAATGCCTCCATATTCTCAAGGTCAAAACTACAGCTGCCAATTCCAGATCATGAGTAGGATAGGCCTTCTCGTAATCCTTTAATTGACGTGACGCATACGCAATGACCTTGCCATGCTGCATGAACACATAACCCAGTCCTCTATGCGAATCATCACTATACACTACAAAATTCCCTGTATCATCTGGCAAAGATAATACAGGTGCCTCACTTAACCTCTTCTTTAGTGCCTGAAAACTATTCTCGCACTTTTCAGTCCATGCATACTTTACCGACTTCCTCGTTAAATTTGTCAACAAAGTAGCTATTTTAGAAAAGTCCCGATGAACCTTTCTATAAGATCCCGCTAACCCCGTAAAACTCCGAACCTCGGGCCAGCATTTTCTGGTTGCTCCCACTCATTAATTGCTTCTACTTTTGCTGGATCTACGGAAATGCCATCTTTATCAATAACATGTCCTAGAAACTGCACTCATTCAAGCCAAAATTCATATTTTGTGAATTTCGTATATAACTTTTCCTTCCGTAGTGTTTCCAACACTATCCTCAAATGTTCAGCATGATCTTCTAGCGTTTTAGAATAGACTAGAATATCATCAATGAACACTACAACGAACTTGTCCAAATACTGTTTGAACACTATGTTCATCATATCCATGAATGCGGCTGGCGCATTAGTCAACCCAAACGACATTACCGTAAACTCAGAATGACCATAACGAGTTCTCAACGCCGCCTTTGGTACATCCTCCTTCCTCACTTTTAACTCGATGATACCTCAGACACAAAATCTATTTTAGAAAAATACTTTTCCCTTTTAACCGATCAAATAGATCATCGATCCTCGGGCAAATGGGTATTTATTCTTAATCGTTAACTTGTTCAACTCTCGATAGTCGATACAAAGTCGTAACGACCCATCCTTTTTTTTTTTTAAACAATACCGGTGCTCCCCAAGGAGACACACTTTCGGTTGAATGTACTTCCTGTCTAATAGTTCTTGTAATTGAACCATTAACTCCTTCATCTCAACCGGGCGCCATCCGATATGGTGCCCTCAAACCGGTGTCGCATCTTAGAATAGATCAATCACAAATTCGACTTCCCTATCCTCAAGTGAATACCCTGTAATTCCTCCGAAAATACATCCACGAAACTCTTGAACTATAGGTATCTCGTCCAAGGATGCTCCCACTCTTTGGGTATCCACAACATGGCACGGCACATAACCTACACACCCCTTTCTCAACATCTTCTTAGCTTCAGGTCATCGTTAGATAACAAGAGTGTGTCTCTGATTTACTACCAAAGAACACTACCTTAATTTTCTTAGAAAAGTCAAGGTTCACACTTTTCCTATGGCAATCTATTATAGCCTTATGGTTAATCAACCAATCCATACCAAGAATTACATCAAATTCTTTTAACCTTATCTGCACTAAATCTACCGATAACTTATTACCTCTAATATTTACGCAACAATCCTTATGAATATGTTCAATCGGGATTATCTCTTCATTTGCTACCTTAACGCCTAAAGGTATTGCTAACTTTTCGTGGATTAAACCTAATCGCTAGCAAATTCACATGCTATAAAAGAACAAGTAGCACCCGAGTCAAATAACACATAAGCATTTATTTCATCGACCGAATGATACTCGCATTACATCCGATGATGCAACCGCATCTTGGATAAATCATATTAAAAGTACGGGCTGAGGGTTTACCCACCGATGGTGTTGGTCCAGTAATGGCTAACTTACCACTACCAAAACCCTTATTTCCCTCTAACCTTTTCTTCGGGCAATTTCTCGCCATGTGGTCCAACGATCCACAAACAAAACAACCATGATTTTTTTCTTAGTGTTAGACAATTGGGTGATAAATGTCCCTCCCGCCCACAAATTGTAACAAACTAATTTTCCTTTTAAATGAGACTCCCAAATGAGTCTTTCCGCATGTCTTTCATGCCTCCATCCTACGCTTAGATCTCCTTGTTTCACCCCAAAGATTCCTGTGGTTAAAGCTTTTCCTCTTTGCATAAATACTACCACCACCGCAACCCTCTACCTTATTTCCTCCCTCTCCTTTATTCTTGTTCTTCTTTTCTTGTGGTAATCGAGACAACGCCTCACCACCACCTTTCACTATAATTATCTTTTTCTAGAATGGTCCCAGAGGAAGCACTCTGAAACACCAAAATCCTACAGAGAGCCAGTGGTTTCAAGCCCTGCTCAAACCCACGAGCCTTCCTCTCTTCTCGTGTCCACTTGATGTGGAGCAAATCTTGCCAATTCATTGAATTTGGTCACAGATCGGGAACCATCATATCCCCTTGTTTAAGTTCCAAGAACTTAATCTCCATTCGACCTTGCATGCTAGTAGGGAAGTAGTTCTCAAGAATACCTTCTTAAACTGCTCCCATGTAATCGCCTCCGTTTCTAGCCCCCACCTCGGTGAGCCTCCCACCAGTAGTTGGCCTCCCTTTCATCATGTAAGTCGCAAAAAAGAAGTCTTTTATGCCTCACCCACGCTTTGTAATAACAAACGCCTTTTTCTATCTCTTTTCACCCATGTTCTGGGCCTCTAATGGGTCCGCTGCTCCTCCGAACTCCGAGGACCCACACTTTTGAATTCTTTAAAGGTAGTTATTCTAGCTACCCTAGGTGCTACGAAATTCCTCCCCAACTTGGTTAAATGTTGCCGTTAATAAATTAACGAACTCAGACATAGGTTATTAGGACCCCTCGATTTTCATTATGTGACTCAAATTTCTCGTTACGTTGTCTCCTTCTTGGTGGCATAATTGTGATTAAATAAATAAAGTTTCATTATTATCTATTTAAGTACTTAGTTATCATTCCCAATTCCAACTCATACCACAACAAGCACATTAAATAAAAACTTTATTATATTAATATGCTTTCATAGTCAAAACTATTTACACTTTGCTTCCATAGCCAAAAAGCTATTACATTACTATCCCACGATTGACTTCTATAAAAATTGGGATTTACAAAAAGACTACCCTTTAATTATACAAAAGAGGGGTTTACGTCACTACACATATACAAAAAGATCTAATGATCTACTAACACTGCCTTACGGCATTCTCATGTTTCTGATTTGCTAAAATTGAAATAATATCTCGACTAATCGTATGTCGAGTCTGCCCTGACTCAATAGAATAACAAGAAATTTTTTGCTTGAAATCCTCGTGAGCACAGTCATGGATGTAGGACATCCGTGCTATCTTCCTCGTCTTTTTTCAACCAGCTTTTTTCAAGCTCTACACGCCTCTTCCTTATAATCTCTAGCTTTATCCTTCATCAGCACTTTCTCATCGTGCTCTGACGCAAAATTTGCCTCCGCAGATTCCTTCGCCTCAAATAGGGCGGTAATCTCCTCGCTCGTGGTTCCACCATCGCAAGCAAGATGCACATTCCTATCAAGCACACCCAGTACAATGATCTCATTGCATCTGGAGGTGTTGACTCCTGAGTAGGTACCACCTTATTTATCGATGTTACCTCCATATCCTCCTCCACATCTATCATCATATTCAAGCATGATGTTATTCCCATTGTTTCCTCAGAATAATCTTCCTCGGAAATGTACTCCTCTGGATAAGAATCTTCCAGAACCACTATCGGTACCTCCGCCACCGGCATAGGTACTATCTCCACTTGATTCACAGACTCTTCACTCACCACGTGAATGTCTCTAAACATCAAGCTATCGTTTGATATCTACAATAACACATAACATGTTGGTTAGTACATAATACACAATATTATAAGCACAAATCACATTTAATTTATTTAGGATTAATTTCCATCTTTTAAATCTTTTGGTACTAAGTTTTCTCAATACCTTATTAACTCATTCGACTCGAATTTACTTTCTTCGGACTTTACCTTCCTTCCGAGGTTATTAGCCTACGGTTCTTCCCCTCTTAAGTTTTATTACCTAATTCTTTGATACCAAATTCGGGTATCTTCCAACCCGACATATGGTGCTACACGGTACTCATAACTATACAATCATTCCATTGAAAACACAACATAATGAATGTATTAACTATCTTCTTATTACAATCATAGTAAAATCCTTTCCTGTGTTCATAAACCGATTACATCATTCATTGTTCGTAATGTATAATACATACAATCATACTAATCTATTACAAGATGTTTAACTATCCATCTTAGTCTTGCCTTTTATCTCTCTTAGAATTCTCAAGACGCTTCGGCTTTTAATCGCAATCATATAATTCACGCAAGAAGTGAGCATAACAAGCTCAAAGAAGTCTAACAAAGAATAATATCAATACCACATTCGTGAATTATATGACAATCTTCCATAACTCAACAAATAGTCATGAAGTATTACGAAACATTAATAATACTTAACAATTCATAACATCAATTCCCAAAGTATATAATAGTTTAGGAATTTCAACCCTACGAAAGACCATGAACAATATCTTTCTATTTTCATACTTGAAAAGGACATCACAACACTAAGGTCAGACATCCAGCATTTCTTACGAGCACTTCTAGGTGATCACCTTATAGTACTTTATGTTTGATCAACATTCATCCGTTAAACGATTTACGCTTAAGTTTTGGCAAACTCAAGCGCCCATCGAATAATCGATGAAAAATACTTTTGTTTGTTCATGTACAAACTTACCTTTTGAACTGCATCAAATACTTGGCATAGATAGCGTTATCATTTCTATATAGAAAGATATGTATATAAATCAATCTATCTCTTACGAATAGTCTAGCCGAAGTTAAAACGGCATCGACCCTTTCTTTAAAATCATTCATGCAACTCATTACAATGAATCACGTAAAACTCGACTAACACGAAGGTTAGACAAGCGCTAAGAAAAAATTTCCTTCAAGCCGCCTTCAAATAATTTATTCAATTGTTCTCACTTTACAGAATCTATATGATATATTCACATAAAGACACTATAATTAGCTACCAAACAATCAATCACATTGTTTCTACCAACTTCTTTCTCTTCTATATCTTAGTTGACTTCATTTCATTATTAAAGTCAATTCAACTTACTACCCTTCATCCCGTTTTGTTATCGATCTTACGTTAATAACCGGACTCGATCATCATTGGTGAAGTATCAATGTCGATTATTGTTCACGATTTATTTATTAACACTTCGTGTTCTTCGTTACCATACTAATAACTTGCTTCAATTCCTAAGTTCATCACCATATACACTAGTATATGTAACATAGGAATTGTTTTAGTATGTTCATTAAGTATATAAACTTATCTTATATTGGTCTTGAAATAATTGAAATCAAAAACCAACTTGTCTAACAACTCCCTTGCTTCAAGCGCCACAGCCTGCTCTATATACAACAATCGCGCAATGCAGCGCCATTTTATAAAGACTCTAAGCCTCTGCCCGGCTACCACAACAGAAAAAACTCCTTCGTATGAATGGCGCTACGGCGCCACTCTTCAAGAGGGTCATTACACTATGCGGGCGTCATGCACGACACAAGTAATAAAGTTTTGTCATCCGCGCACATACACTGCATCTTAGACTCGTAAAAAATTATAGATAAAAAAAATTTTAGTGAACTTCCCGCTTTCATAACTTCTTCGTTATAAGTCCGATTTGGTCCGTTCAAAAGCCTACAACTCATAAATTACATACTCTACGCGCTCATATAAGAATTTTACAATTTTGAATCCGTTAACTCAAAATTCACTTCTAAGTTCATTATCGAAGCGCTCATTAAACGCTTTTGAGCCGCTCAATACTCGCTTTCTTCGCTTTAAGTCGAATCCGACGATTCTTGAGTCCACGACTCTTAAATACCCTATCTCACGTGTTGACATTGAAAACCAATGTTTCAAGTCACACGACAACTTTTCGACTACTAATCCGTAATTTCTACGCTTTTCGACGCTTAACGCCTATTTCACAAAAATTCGCCATAACTTCACATTAGTGTTCTATATGCCAAATCAAATGGAACAACTCCATTGATCTCATATCTACATCCTAACCAAGCAAGATGCACATATCCTAATAGTGATGGTTTTCAATTTGTCCATCAACAACCATGTTCATTATTCAATATTCTCTACTTTTAAACTTACGTAAACCCTTACGATTTCTATTTATACATGACTTATAATTGTTTTACTCATTACAAGCCATCCTTATTCCTCCATAAGAGGCATGCTCTACCAATCTATGATTCTTTATAATCAAATAATCAAAAGGATGGAAACTAACATTAATGGAATATTACCTTTCCGATCTTTGTGTTCTTGCTAAAACTTCAAATGAAAAGCTTCAAGGTAGGATGATTACTAGTTTCTAGCTTTTTCTCTCTCTCAAAATAAGTTGGACAACTCTTGGAAAACCACCAAATGACCAACGTATGCCTTTTATTTATAGAAAACTCAAATGGAGGGCATAATGGTCTTTTTCCCCACCTCCTTACTATTCACTACTTCATCACCAAGTAATTTACTTGGTGATCAAGTAGGTCACTTTACTTGGCCACCAATTGGCCGGCCCATAAGCCCATGGGTCATCCCCATGGGTCGCCCCCATGGTTTTACCCATTCTACCCACCCATCCTGCTCGATCCACGCTTCGATTTCTTGATCTAGCTTAATTAAACTTAACGTCACCTCGACTTGGGCTTAAATTCATAATTCATTGGGCTTGATTAATCTATTACTTGGGCTTGGTATAATCCTAATCCAATTAGATCATAATAAGTCCTTAAACTCTAAATCCAATAACACGAATCGTATTCTATACGTATAATTCGCGTATTTTCTTCATATAACACTCGTACGATATTCGTATTATATGTCATATTAAATCATCATATTATACTCGTATACTAAATAGTATCACACTCGTATAACGTACGCATAATAATCATAATTCATTATACGCATCTCATTTCCTTCTAGGAAATCTTTTTTCCTAACCTTTAGGTTTTAAGTCCGCAGTGAAAAAACTTCTGTTATAAATGAAATAAATAGATATTCCACCTCGATATATTCCATCTTACGTGTTTCATATTCTATCATTACGCTTTATTGTTTTTACTAATTTCAAACTTTTTTCTTTTGACTAAGATGACATAATGATATAAGCATTCAATTAAATGAGAGCAAGGATAAATTTTAAAGATTTATAATTTTATTTATCAAGAATTTAATAATTATCCAAATTGTCAACATGATACTGCTTTATGGAGTAAAATTCAAGAATAATAATGTATTAAAAATAATTTGGATAGAAAAGAAATCAATTTTTGTCATGAATAATACTCCGGGTGAATAGTACCCCGTGAATTGTACTTCACCCCGTGAATAGTACTTCAACATAAAAATATTAAACTTTAATAAGAATGTTAAGAAAAATATCCTTGTAAAACGATACTAGATGAAGCATAAATTTCAAGGATATTCTACTAATTTCAAGGATTATAGAAGAAATACTTAACAAAATGAGTGTAAAATTCAGAATCTGAAACAAAATATTACTTACATATTACAGAGTATGGAAGAAAATATTATTTCATACGAATATTGAACAAAAATAATATCCCTTACCTTAAAAGGAGAGTATTTCTGACTGGTAGGGCGGAGATATTCTTGAAGAAAACTTGCACTGTTTTTTACACTCAAAGCTTCCTTAAACTCTAAAGAAATACGTTCAATATTATAGAAGAAGAATTCTCTGATTCTGGTGTGATTTTTAATTCTAAACTAAGCATCCTATTTATAGGAGAACGACATGGCACTATCTGGACGCACAGTAGAAAAGGTTCACAGGCACATAACGAAATATTTTTAATTTTACTATGCAAACACTATACAGACACTATGCAAACAGTATGAATAATAAAATATAATATATTCTATTTTTCATAAAAAAAACCTATTATAATATATATATATATATATAATAATAATAATAATAATAATAATAATAATAATAATAATAATAATAATAATAATAATAAAAGAGTCACTCCCGTGACTCCCTAATTCCCCCAGGTTATCATTATATATATATATATATATATAACCAAAATTGAGATAACTTTTCCTGACTATTTTGAAAAATGGGTAAGTGGGGGTCTAAATAATACCCCAAACTTACAACAAATACTTCATAAAAATCTCCTCTATTTATCTCAATTCACACAGCTTCACAAAACACATTTTTAATAACATTCATCATTAATATTATAATTTGTAATATTAACAACCAGATCATTCCCAGGAAAGAGGGGGCTTACCGATAAGGATTTCTCCCTATTGGCGCGCAATTAGGTGACCAAACCCCTTTCCTCGACAGAACTTTCTAGACATTGTCAATAATGCAAATAATAATATGAATAACTTTGTCGTCTCAATTATTGATTTAATAATATAAATATTATGACAATAATTGAATCAATAACGTGAGATACTATATCAAAGAATTATCGTGGCAATAATTGAATAAAACCGGTGACTTCTCACGTAAGCATCAATAATCAAAAATATTCTACAATACTGCAGCTACTATGCAACCACGCATATTATCGTATTTTTTATCACCGGGTATTTCAATAGTTAACGGTAAAACTTTTGTCGTTATTTTTATAAAAAGTTATTTCTGTCGTTTTCTAACTCCGATAATAATTTCGTTGTGGGGTCCACCAATGATTGTGCCATCGTATGAATATTTCCTGATAGAACGAATATTCCCCAACAAATCTAATATTTTATAACAACTTGTTTACTTTGAAAAATTTATAAATATTACCCACAACTATAACATTATATCAAATCCACACCATAATATTTAAATTATATTTAGAGAAAAAAATTCAGCTTTATTCATAAAAGTTGGGGTCTTACAATGCATCATCTGAACACTTTCTAAAAGTAGCAATCTCTTCCTCAGAGGCATTGTCTGCAACCTTTGTAGGGATAGGCGTATTAAGGACATAAGATAACTTTTTAGCCATGAGAACTATTCTCAAATTCCTTAACCAATCCGTTTAATTCAGTTCCGGTTAATTTAGTGTCTAATATGCTACGCAGTGATAGTAATTATAAACATTGTATAATTCTGTAAATGAATTTTTAATTTAACAACATTATATCATACATTCTTTTATTAATTAATTACGAAGATAAATTAGGTCTTGTTTTAAATTGATATCTCTCACTATTTTCATCAAATTATATTAAAGTTTTTGCTACTGAGAATAAGGATCTTATTTCAAATGTATATAGCTTTGTGGTGACACAACAAACTATATATAAATAAATAGGTAGACAACTCTTGTCAATTACATCATCATGTAACTCTTTTTATTTTGTCTCTTAGATAATTTTGATCAAGTGGTGGCACTTCCGAATTAAAATTATCCAAGTTAAGTTCAACATAGCACTTCCATATATTCAAAAAAGAAAAACATTGTCCTTGTGGTGACACATCAAAACAACATTGTTCAATTTTCTTTATAAGCATCAAATGTGATAAAATTAACATCTCAAAGAATTAAGATAAGCCTTGTGGTGACATAACAAACTTATAATAATTAATTGATACTCTATTATTTTTATCATGCTAGAAGGCGACGTTCGATATTCCAAATATCTTTGAACGCTTAGGACTTAATATAAAATCTTTAAGAGGTTTGTTATTAATTTTGTCTCATCTTGTTTAGCGTGCATGCACACAGACACACACACACACACACACACACACATATATATATATATATATATATATACATATAGAATACTATATTCTACCCGGATTGATTATGAACTTTATTCTAGTTTGGTTCACTAGAGTCACCAAGTGAACCAAAAGGTCAAACCTAGGGTGCAAGAATTAAATTTAAATATAACTATTACATTGCTCCATTACAAACGTGACTTCAAGCGCTCCTTGCTCCTTGATCTCCGATTCTTTAAAATTAATTCTAAATACTCCTATTACAAAACTATTTAAAAATAAATAGAAACCTTGATCAGCAGTCAAGAGGAAGTACATAGGAGGGAGATAAAATTTAGATTAAGAAAAATTAGAAAAGATGAGGTACGCAGACCCCATTTAATAAAACTCATACATTCATGCATCTAACTAAAATAAAATCCAATCACATTAGTCAATAGTCCATAATCAATCCCATTTATTATCATACACATCAATATAATCATCAATAAATAAATTCATCTCATGAATAATAAATCCATTCCATATATGCATCAATATCAATTTAATGGGAAATTTCAAATTTATTAAAATCCAAATTTTGAAATAAAATAAACTCCTCTATTTTAATAAAATTTAAATCATAATAAATTTCTTTATTTTATTTTATCTAATTTGTGAATAAAATAAACTCCTTTATTTTTAATCAAATTCCAAATCAAAATAAACAACTTTATTTTAACTTAATACAATGTCCCAATTAAATATAAGACATGGAATTACTGTCAAGTCTTATTTTATTTAATTATATGTATTTTTGCAATCAAATTGTAAAAATTAGAGGAAGCAAAGTAAAATCAGAGTTTAAATTTTTTCACAAACCAATTACTCGGATCATCCTTTATGCATATTATTAATTAAAACGAAGAACAAGAAGTTATGGAATCATACCGTTGAAGATACGAGCTTCCATAGGTACGAGTTCAACTCCTACTTCTCCGCGATCTCCTTAAATCTCCAGGTAGATTTCTTCATTTGATCAATGTTAACCACTCAAGTGTATGCCCTCTAGTGGTGATCCACAAAGGAAGAAGAATTTTCAAGAAGAATGGTGTATTGGCTCAAACCCTAGTTTTTCATATCTCTATAGAAAAAGGGGGCCTACTCTCCGACTATTGGAATTACATATATTTTTTATATCTGATATAAGACTCATCTTATAAAGATATCAGGCAACCTTATTTAATTAAAATAAAGTATTATTTATTTAATTAATTTGGCTCCCTAATCTTATTAGGGATAATTAATTAAGCTCCTTTAATTAATTTTGCCTCATAATCCTATTAGGAATAAATGAGAGTACTTTTATTAAACTAATTTATAAACTCTTTTAGAAATTAAAAATAATAATAATTATAATAATATTAATAAGACTCCTCTTATTAATTTTCCAAAATATTAAATAATAAATATTAAGCTATTTAATTTATTCTATCACCATAGATTAAATTAAATATACTTAATATATTAAGTACGATTATGCCATTAATTTCTTAAATAATTATTCTTCCTTTTATGGTGTGACCCTTTAGGTTCTCCGTATTAAACCGGTTGTGAATAAATCAATTAGAACAATTCTATCTTATTTAAATAAATAAATTAAACTATTAATTTATTTAAATAAATAATATGTATCCTACAATAGAGATAAACCTCCCTAGCGATCAACGACTTTCCAAATAATATAGATTTGAACATTAATCATAAAAGAACATTTGAGTAAATAGTTATCGTACAATTCAATCATTCCACCATACAATGTCCCAATTAAATATAAGTCATGGAATTACTATCTAGTCTTATTTTATTTAATTATATGTATTTCGATTCCTAAATGCACAACTCCTAATGAATGTAAATTAGAAACTACTTTCTAATTATATTCCACCCTGGCCAAGGATTTCTGGGTTGTCAGTTATCGAATCACATAGGATATTTCTCTTCTTTTACTAGAAGTGGTAAATTTTTTATTGATCATTCATTATCTCCAAATATAACTTATTACACCCAAGCATACTCTTTGATATACCCTAAGGGTTTTAAGGAATAAGTCAAAGTGCAATTCATTATATATAAGATACTATGATGATCTCAAGTTTAAGGATCATTTGTACTACTATCACTACATAAATTCTTATTAACAAGTAAGTAAAACTCCATTAGGTATTCCTTAGCAAGTCATGTTCAGTGAACTTATTCTCCAATAAGCACCCACATACTTGCTTTAGTGTCCATACAAATGATCATGAGATTAATCATTCTCATCCAATGAGCAACCAATGTATGTATCAATATATCAGTATTCACTAATACTCTTTTTAGTAATCCATTGATTGAGAACATTTTAGTTTTAAGCTATCTAAGAATTTAGATCTTATTAGCATGATCTCATCATGATTCTAAAAGCATTGCTTAAAATTATGGGTTTATCAGATATTATTAAAACAACACCGTATAGATAATTAAATGCCTTTAATAAATAATTCTTTTATTAATAAATAAATAAGATTGATTACAAAGTATATGCTTTATCATCATACATGATTGGCTTGTATGCATACTACTTTCAATCTCCCACTTGAACTAAAGCCAATCGTCGTGGTATCTCATACCCATCTTCTCTATGTGATGATCAAACTGATGTTGTGTTAACGCTTTAATAAATGGATCTGCAATATTTTCTTGAGAGTCCACAAGCTCCAGGGTGACATCTCCTCTTTCAATGATCTCTCTGATCAAATGTAATCAACAAGATCGATAATTAGCACAAAGTTTAGCTCTGATACCACTGTTAGTTTTGTGAGATTTATGAACGCAATCAAATTGCACAAAGTAAGAGGAAGCGTGGTAAAATAGAGTTTAAAATTTTACAAACCATATACCCAGATCATCCTTTATGCACAATTATTAATTAAAAGAAAAGATGAAGAACAATAATTATACACTTAAAGATTTGAGCTTCCTCGGGTACAAGTTTACCTCCAAATCCTTTTCGCGTTCAACTTCAATCCACCGAGTTTGATTCCTTCCTTTGATTAACGTTAGCCACCCAAGTGTTTGGCCCCTAGAGGTGATCCACCAAGGAAAAAGAAGTATTCAAAAAGATGGGTATTTGACAAACCTTAGTTTTTCTATCTCTGAAAAAAAAGGGCGTACTCTCCAATAATTTGATTCACATATATCTCACACACTGATATCTGATATAAGACTCCTAGGTTATTATTTAATTAATTAAACTCCTTTAATTAATCAAGTCACCTAATCTTATTAGGGATAATTAATTAAACTCTTTTAATTAATTTGCCTCCTAATCTTATTAGGAATAAATGAGAGTACAAATATTAAATTAATTTCTAAACTCCTTTAGAAATTAAAATAATAATAATTCTAATAATATTAATAAGACTCCTCTTATTAATTTATATTTAATATTTCTAAAATATTAAATATTAAATATTAAGATATTTAATTTATTTTATCACCATAGATTAAATTAAATACATTTAATATATTATTACGATTATGCCATTAATATCTTAAATAATTATTCTTTCTTTTATGGTGTGACCTTTTGTGTTCTCCATATTAAACCGGGTCGTGAATAAATTAATTAGAATAATTCTAATCTTATTTAAATAAATAAATTAAACTATTAATTTATTTACATAAATAACATTTATTCTATAATAGAGATAATGTAACGCCCGAGAAAATCGAATTTATATAAGAATTAAAATTTTAATTAATTATGTGAATTAAATGAATTTAATTTATTATTTATGTGAGTAAGCTATGTGAAGGTCGTTCTATGACCTAGAAAGTGCGGATGTGGTTAGTATTCTGGCTATGTGCTAGAATTAATTGTTTTGAATTTCCAAGACGAAAATAAAAGTTTTTCGAGAAATTTTCGTAAAAATACTATTCATCCATTTCTGCTCGGGAATTAAGTTTGAAATTCCGAGAAACGAGTAATGATAGAATATGAAGACGAGATGGAATATCTAATAATATTTCATTTATGGCAAATGAAGTTTTTGTCTGCGGACTTAAAACCTAAGGGTTGGGAAAAATGATTTTCGAGATGGAAATGAGATAAGTATAATGAATTATGGCGATTATGCGTACGATATAAGAATATGATACTAATTAGTATACAAGTATAGTATGAGAATTTAATACGATGTATAATAAGAATATTGTATGAGTACTATACAAAAAGAATACGTGAATTATACTTGTAAAATACGATTGGTGTTATTGGATTTAGAGTTTAAGGACTTAATATGATCCAATTGGATTTGGATTATATCAAGCCCAAGTAATTGAGTAATCAAGCCCAATGAATTATGTATTTAAGCCCAAGTCAAGGCCCAATGTACGTTAAATTAAGCCTGATCCAAGAAATCGAACCGCGGATCAAACCGATGGGTCACCGAATATGTAAAACCCATGGGGATGACCCATGGAGCATGTGGGCCGGCCACTTGATGGTCAAGTAAATTAATCTACTTGATGACCAAGTAAATTACTTGGTGAGGAAGAAGTGAATAGTAAGGAGGTGGGGAGAAAGACCAAAATACCCTCCATTTAAGTTGGTTATAAATAGAAGGCTTATGTTGGTCAATTGGTGTTTTAACAAGATTGTACAACTTATATTGAGAGAGAGAGAGAAAGAGCTAGAAACAAGAGATTATCCTACTTTGAAGCATTTCATAAGAGGTTTTAGCAAGAACGCAAAGAACGGAAAGGTAATATTCTGTAAATATTAGTTTCCATCCTAGTTGATTTCTTTGATTATAAAGAATCATAGATTGGTGGAGCATGCCTCTTATGGAGGAATAAGGATGGATTGTAATGAGTAAAACATTTATAAGTCATGTGTATATAGGAATCATAAGGGTTTACATAAATTTAAACCGTAGAAATCATTGAATGATGAACATGGTAGTTGATGGACAAACTGAAAACCATCGCTATTAGGATATGTGCATCTTGCTTGGTTAGGATATAGATATGAAATCAATGGAGTTGTTCCATTTGATTTGGTAAATAAAACACTAGTAATGAAGTTATGGCAAATTTTTCGGAATTAGACGTTAAACGTCAAAAACGTAGAAATCTTGGATTAGTAGTCAAAAGTTGCTGTGAGACTTGAAAATGTTGGTTTTCAATGTCAACACGTGAGTTATGGTATTAAAGAGTTGTGGACTCAAGAATCTTCGAATTTCAACTTAGAACGAATAAAATGAGTATCGAAGTTCATAAGCGTTAAACGAACGCTTAAGAATGAACTTAGAAGTACATTTTGAGTTAATTTATTCGGAATTGTAAAATTCTTACATGAACGCGTAGAGTATGTAAAATGGGAGTTGTGGGCTTTTGAACGGACCAATTCGGGACTATAACGAAGAAGTTATGAAGCCGGCAAGTTCATAAAAATTTTTGTCTGCAAAAATTTTTGTGTCACATAACAAAACATGCCTTGAGCATAGTAAGTTAGAGCTATCAAGAGTGGTGCCACAGCGCCATTCACACGTTTATGTTTTTAGTCGTGGCCAGGGGACGAGATGTTTGATATCAGAACCGCTGCCGCAACGCCAAAGTTATATATGTAAAGGTCGTGCTTGGCAATCACGAGTCGTGGGATTTGTTAGATGAGTTTGGTTTGAACTCCAATGTTTTATAACCATTATAAGTTAAGTATATATACTTAATAAACATACTAAAACTATTCTTATGTTACATATACTAGTGTATATTGTGATGAACTTAGGAATTGAACACAAGTTATTAGTGTGTAAACGAAGAACGTGAAGTGTTAATAATTAAACCGTAAACGGTATTCAACATTGGTATTTCACCAATGATGATCGAGTTCGATTAGTAACGTAAGAACGTTAACAAGCCGTGATGAAGGGTAGTAAGTCGTATTGTCATTAGTAATGAAATAAAGTCAAATAAGACATAGAAGAGAAATAAGTTGGTAATGATAATTGGATAAGATTGCTTAGTAGCTAATTACAGTGTGCTATTTGAATATATTATGTAGATTCTATAAAGACTGAGAACTGTTGAATAAATAATTCGAAGACGCTGAAGGCAAGTTTTCTTAACGCCTGTCTAACCTTCGAGTTGGCCAAGTTTTCTGTGATTCATTGTAATGAATTTGCATGAATAATTTTAAAGAAAGGGTCAATGCCAGTTTTAACTCGGCTAGACTATTCGTAAGAGATAGATTGATTTGTATACATATCTTTTTATATAAAAATGATAGCGCTATCCCATGCTAAGTATTTGGTACAAATTCAAAGGTAATTTTTTCTATGAACAAACAAAAGTATTTTTCATTGTTTATTAGATGGGCACGTGAGTTTGTCAAAACTTAAACGTAAATACATTTAACGAATGAATGTTGATCAACATAGAGTACTATAAGCTGATCACCTAGAAGTGCTCGTAAGAAATGCCGGATGTACAACCTTAGTGTTGTGATGTCCTTTTTAAGTATGAAAATAGAAAGAGACTGTTCATGGTATTTCGACCAGTTCAGAATTCCTAAACTATTATTGTAAGACTCCAACTTATTATAAATAAAATTAAATTTTTCCTCTATTCATTATTCCAAATTAATAAGGTGTTAATTTGATATAATGTTTTGGTTATGAGTGAAATATGCAAATTTTGCAAAATAAAGCAAGTGGTTATAAAATATTCATTTCTGTCGTGGAATATTCATTTGGTCGTGGAATATTCTTGTTATTGGGGAATATTCGTACGACGGTGCAGCCATTCGTGGGTCCCATAACAGGATAATTGTCGGATGAAGGAAATGATAAAGTATGAGTTTTTATAAATAACAGCGTAATTGTTACTGTTAACACTGTTGGAATACCTGGTGGTTAAAATAAAGTAATACGCGTGGTTGCACACGATATTTCACAATATTGTTGAATTATTGATTCTTACGTAAGAAGGCACTACTCAATAATTGTTACAGTAGTTACTGTTCAATATTTTATTTTATTGATTCAATAATTGCTGCGTTGATAGTTTATATTATTGTTGTTTCAATAATTGTCACTGCACAGTATTTCCCATTATCAGATCAATAATTCATATTATTTGAATAATATTATTAGATAAGCATTATTGGCAATGTCTAGAAAGTTCTGTCAAGGAGAGGTTTGGTCACCTAATTGCGCGCCAGTAAGGAGAAATCCTTATTGGAAAGCCCCCTCTTTCCTAGGAACGGCCTGGTTGTCATAATTGTGATTCTGTAATATTATTTGTGAATAATTAGTTATTGATTTATATGATAAGGAAGTATTTATTTAATGTGAATATAAATGATGGATTTATTTATTTTATGTGGTTATTAATGAAGGAATTAATGCTGAGGTGTTTTATCAGTATTTTATCGGAGTATAGGTATTAAAAATCACCCGTTTGTGGGTTTCAGATATTTTCTGCTTGGAATTTGGAAAAACTCAAAGCTACAAAGTTGTAGAGAATTCGATTTCGTTTGGAATGGACATAAAATTAATATTTTTCTAATAAACGGGCTATTTTCTATGAATTACTAAAGTTTCAAAAAATAAAATGAATTTTATTAAATTATGGGTGGGACCCACTTGATTTTTCAAGAATGGCATGCTTGGATTTTTCAAATGGTGGGTGGCGTAGAAAATTAAAAAAAATAATATTATTTTATTATTTTAGTCTCCTATGGCGTTCTGGCATCTTCCTATAAATAGATCCTTAGGTTAGAATTGAAAATCACACCAGAAACAAGTTTTCTTTCTCTCTAGATTATCTAGCGTATTTTTGTGAGTATTTAGATTCTTTGAGAGTTTCTTTTCGGTACAAGCTTCCTTCAGCTTTATATCCGATATTCTGATCAGAAGTACCATTATTTTTAGGTAAGGGATGTTATTTTTTTTCATAATAATGTTATTCTTTCAATATCATTATACCAAAATGTTGGTATGGATTTCATTGTGGAATTTCTACCTTTTTGTGTTGGGGTTTCTATTCACGTATACGGCATTATTCACCGAAAAATGAAAATTTTCCTTTTTGTCCAAGATGTCTATTATGGTTACTATCTTTGATTGTATCCATGTTTTGATATTTATTTTTGAATTCTGCTTCACAATTGGTTATTATGAAGTATTATTGATCTTGGATAAACTATAATACGAATCCCTGATATTTGTTCTTCTGTCTCACTGGATTCATTTTCTTTAAAAAAATATTCATCATCCTCAGTCTTAAATGATGATATTACTAAATATCTTTGGCCTGTTGTACAAAGATGAAAGATTAACTAATGAATATCTTTGGCCCGTAGTACAAAGATGAACATGTGTTAAGATGAACACGACTAACTGGTGATATAAATGAATATCTTTGGCCTGTAGTGAAAAGATGAATATTTGATGCAAGATGTATATTGATTGTTGTTACAGGGATAAAATATTGATGATGGACTTTTAAATCTTAGAAGATAGTAGAACTCATTCTCTACGTGACTCTTCTAATGGATTGCTGTTTCCGCTGCATTTGTTGATCTAAAACTTGTTGTCTACTATATTTTATTAGATTTTTCCCTATTGAAGACTAATGATAATTTGTTGTATATTATCTTAGTCATAATATTCTTTACTGGGCTAGTTGAGCTCACCCTTTTCCTTTTTGTTCCAATTTTCTTCCGAGGAGGTGAGAACATAAGCGAGGATCGAGCCTCGGGTATGGAGTGATAGTTCTAGAAAGATGTTTTAGCGATCCCTCACTATTTTTCGTAAAATAGTGTATGAATAATTGTAATTAGGACTTATTTGAGTGTGGATATTGTCTAGAAGATAATAGTTGTATTTAAACTCACAAGATGTGTTATCGTATTTTGCACGACAATCAGATTATTGAAGTTGTAGTTTGCTTTCTGTACTACGTATTCATGGCACTTTAATGAGTGTTGTATACCTATTTTGGGGGTGTCACAGTTGGTATCAAAGCTTAGGGATATGGTCTCCAAGCGGAGATCGGGAATAGAACAAGGAGGGAGAGATGAGTAAATCCTTCGCTAGTGTGTCCTGTCTAAGCTTATTTGTTGGTCGGTCATAATATAGGGATATTATGTGATATGTTAATTTATTTAATTAACCCTTATTTTATGGAAGTATTTAAGAATGGCTGCTGAGAACGTTAACAATGGAGTGTATGAGACTGTGGAACAACCTTTAGTTACAAACCAAGAGAACCTGCAATATTCCTCCTGTAAACAACGCTACCGAGCAAACGATGAATGATGAAATGTTTAGGAGCTTTTTGCAGTTCATGCAAAATTAGACGAGGGAGACTCGTGTACAAAATATGGGTGGAAGTGATAGCAATGCATGGTCTATCACAGCCAAGCAGTTCAAGGAGTTGGGACCACCAGATTTATGGGGAAAGCCCGATCCGATTAAGGTAGAAATGTGGGTCAAGCAAATTACCAAGATATTCGATGTCTTGGGATACACGGAGGAACAGAAGGTTCCATTCACCACCTTTATGTTCCATGAGAGGCGACATCGGTGGGAATCATAAGCATACCCACCACCGCACTCAACATGTCTTGGGAAAGATTTCAAACTGTTCAACGACAAGTACTTTCCCCGAAAGTATTCATCATATGAAGGAGGTAGAGTTTATTAGATCGAAATGTAACAACATTACGGTGTCTCAAAGATGAGGTGAAGTTCGCGGAGTTATCCAGGTTTGCACCTCATTTAGTAGAAAATGAGGAACGTATGACACGGATGTTTCTAAGAGGTCTAAAACCCGAGATTCGTCAATACCTTATCTCTCATAAATTTTCTCTTTATTCAGATGTTGTCAATAGGGCTCAATTATTAGAGCGAGATAATGAGTATACTCAACTGAGGGATCACAACCAGGATCATACCGGGTGGATGCTAGCCATCTGTCAAGCGATGATAACCAAATGAGGAGGAAGAATACGGACAAAAGCGGTAACCACTCGGGTGGTAATCATGGCCATGATAATAGAAGAGGTGAGTCTAGTGGAAATTTCAAAAAGAAGAGATTCAACAATGACGGGAAGACATCAGCAGCAACACCAGCATCAACTGTTGCTAGGGGAGGAGAACAATCACTGGTCGTGTGTTATAAATGCGGGAAAGAGGGACATATCAGCCCAAACTGCCCTCAACAATCCAAGGTATGTTATAACTGTGGAAAGGAGGGTCATATAGCCCAAGAGTGTTCTGTAGCAAAACCAAGTTCAGCGGGGATGGTGACTCCAAAGGCTGTCCCGGATAAGTCAAAATCAGCGGTTCCTGGAAGAGCGTTTGTCATGACTGGCCAAAATGTGAGGAACCTGAATGAGGTGATCACGGTTAAGCTAATCATAAACTCTTGCGAAGTTTATACCTTACTAGATACTAGTTCTACCCATTCTTTTATCTCTCCTACTTGTGCTCAACGTTTAAACTTGACTCCGGAGAAATTGGACATTAACTTATCTGTTGGAACTCCATTGGGTGAAACCTTCGTTACATCTACAGTTTATAAATCTTGTTTGATCCAAGTTAGCACTATCACATTACCTATTGATCTTATCTCTTTAAAGATACTTGCTTTTGATGTGATTTTAGGAATTGATTGGTTAACCACTCATCATACCAAAATTGATTATTTTCATAAGGTTGTTAGTTTTCATATTCCTAACCAACCTGTTATGCGAATTCAAGCAACTAAACCACTAAAATCGACCACCGCTATATCAAGCCACAAAGCTATTCGCTTATTAAAAACGGATGTCAAGTTTTCTTAGCCCATGTTATGGATTTGAACAGAGACAAGTCGATTTGGATAATATTTCACATTGTTAGAGAATTTCCGATGTATTTCTGAAGAACTTCCTTCCTACCCCGTAACGTGATGTTGAATTCTTTATCGACCTTGAACCGTACAAAAACCCATTTCTAAAACCCCATATCGAATGGCTCCTATTAAACTTCGTGAGTTAAAAGTCCAACTACAGAGTTATTAGACATCGGTTTCATTCGGCCCTAGTACATTTCCTTGGGGTGCTCCTATTTTATTTGTAAAGAAGAAAGACGGAGTATGCGATTTTGATTGACTAATGAGAATTGAACCATGTCACCATCAAGAATAGGTATCCGCTACCTCGCATTGATGACCTGCTCGACTAGTTGCAAGGAGCATAATTCTTTTCAAAGATCGACCTTCGCTCGGATATCATCACCAAGATTAAAATCGAGGATATTCCAAAGACGCCTTCGTAACTCCTGTATGGGCATTATGAATTCTTAGTCATGTCTTTTGGATTGACTAATGCTCCTCGCCGCTTTCATGGATATGATGAACCGTATTCAAGGAATATTTGGATCGGCCTCATTGTTGTCTTTATTGATGACATCCTCATCTATTCCAAAAGCCGTGAAGATCATGACCACCATTTGAAGCTGATACTTGAAAGGCTTCGTGAAAACAAGCTTTATGCCAAGCTGAAGAAATGCGAGTTCTAGCTTTAGGAAGTAGCATTCCTTGGGCACGTGGTGTCAAAACATGGAGTATCCGCTGACCCGCCAAGATTGAAGCAATACAAAGTTAGAGCAACCAAGTCGGTGACGAAAAAGTCACGCAGCTTTTCACGGGCTTAGCCGGGTTATTATCGAAGATTTGTGGAAGGATTTTCTTGAATCGCTACTCCACTAACTCAGCTGACTCAGAAAGATACAAAATTCGTATGGAGCGAGGAATGCGAGAAATGTTTCCAAGAGCTCAAGATGAGACTCATTTTGGCACCTGTCCTGGCAATACCATCTGGTTTGGATTGATTTGTTATCTATGGCGATGCTTCAGGCAAAGGGTTAGGATGTGTTCTCATGCAACATGGGAAAGTCATAGCCTATGTCTCGCGAAAACTTAAAGAATATGAGAGGAATTATCCCACTCATGATATGGAGTTGGCAGCAGTCGTATTCGCGTTGAAAATTTGGAGACACTACTTGTATGGGGAGAAAGTGGAGATTTATATGGACCATAAAAGCCTCAAATATTTCTTCACCCAAAAATAACTCAACATGCGGCAATGACGTTGGCTTGAGCTGTTGAAAGATTACGATCACACTATTAAATATCATCCTGGAAAGGCGAACGTAGTAGCTGACGCATTGAGTAGAAGATCGTATGCGAGTACGAGTACGATATTGTCAATGTAAAGGCCCATTTCGTATGACTTACAAAGGATGGAGATAAAATTAAAGACTCCAGGGACCCATGTGATTATGGCAAATTTACGAGTAGAACCGACTTTAATTCATAAAGTTAAAGCTGCTCAAGCTACGTGTTAGGTTTGTAATATTCATAAAACAATCAAATTGCATAAATTAAGCGGAAGCGTGTAAAATCAGAGTTTAAAAAATTATTTACAAACCATAAACCCGGATCACCCTTTATGCATAATTATTAATTAAATGAAAAGATAAAGAATAAAATCATACCCTTGAAGATCGAGCTTCCTCAGGTACAAGTTCACCTCCAAATCCTTTCGCGTTCAACTTGAATCCACCGGGTTTGATTCCTTCATTTGATCAACGTTAGCCACCCATATGTTTGGCCTCTAGAGGTGATCCACCAAGGAAAATAAAGATTCATGAAGAAGGGTGGTTGACTAAACCCTAGTTTTTCTATCTCTATAGAAAAGGTGTACTCTCCCAACAATTGGAATTGTTACGTTGTAAAAGTCAACCACCCCTTCACCCATAATAAGACTCCTCTTATTAATAGATGTGGGCAACCCATCTTAACAATTAAGGAATTGGGTTTTATTTAATTAATTAAATTCTTTTAATTAATTAAGCTCCCTAATCTTATTAGGGATTATTAATTAAACTCCTTTAACTAATTTTCCTTCCTAATCCAATTAGGAATAAATGAGAGTACTTATATTAAATTAATTCCTAAACTCTTTTAGAAATTAAAATAATAATAATTGTAATAATATTAATAAGACTCTCTTTATTAATTTATATTTAATATTTCAAAATATTAAATAATAAATATTAAGCTATTTAATTTATTCTATCACCATAGATTAAATTAAAATACTTAACATATTATTACGATTATGCCATTAACTTCTTAAATAATTATTCTTCCTTTTATGGTGTGACCCTTTAGGTTCTCTATATTAAACCTATTGTGAATAAATCAATTAGAACAATTCTAATCTTATTTAAATAAATAAATTAAACAATTAGTTTATTTAAATAAATAATATTTATTCTACAATAGGATAAGCCTCCCTAGCGATCAACGACTTTCCGTATAATATAGATTTCAACATTAATCATTAAAGAACCTTTGAGTAAATAGTTACCGTACAATTCAATCCTTCCACCATACAATGTCCCAATTAAATATAAGACATGGAATTACTGTCAAGTCTTATTTTATTTAATTATATGTATTTCGATCCTTAAATGCACAACCCCAAATAATGCAAATTAGAAACTCCTTTCTAAATTCATTCTGCCTTGGCCAAGGACTACTGGGTTGTCATTTATCGAATCACATAGACATTTCTTTCTTTATTAGAAGTGGTAGATTCTTTATCGATCATACATTATCTCCATGTATAACTTATTATACCCAAGCATACCCTTTGATATACCCTAAGGGTCTTAAGGAATAAGTCAAAGTATAACTCATCATACACAAGATACTATGATGATCTCAAGTCCAAGGATCACTTGTACTACTACTATCACTACAGAATTCCTATCGACAAAAGCAAATAAAACTCCATTAGGTATTCCTTAGCGAGCCAATGCTCGAAGGAACTTATTCTCTAATAAGCACCTACATACTTGCTTTAGTGTCTCCACACAAATGATCATGAGATCAATCATCCTCATCCAATAAACAAGCAACGTATGTACCAATCTATCCTGGATTCACTAATCCCCAATTTAGTAATCCAATGATTGGGAACTATTTTAGTTTTAAGCTTTCTAAGAATTTAGATCTCATTAGAATGATCATCATCATTATTCTAAAAGCATTGCTTAAAACTATGGGTTTATCACATATTGTAAAACAAAGATCATGTAGATAATTAAAAGCCTTTAATAAATTAATAATTTTATTAATAAATGAATAAGATTGTTTACAAAGAATATGCTTTATCATCAAACATGATTGGCTTTGTATGCATACTACTTTCAATCTCCCACTTGCACTAAAGCCAATCGTCATGGTATCTTATACTCTTCTTCTCTAAGTGACGATTATCCTGTTTGTTGGATAAGCTTTAGTTAATGGATATGTAATGTTGTTCTTGAGAGTCCACTATCTCTATAGTGATTTCCCATCTTTCAATGATTCTAATAATCAAATGAAAGTGCCACAACACATGTTTAGATCCAAGATGAGACTTAGAACTATTCCTAGTTCAGAATGAACTTTTAATCCAAACAATCAACTTGGCAGCCTTCATTTATAGCTATATACTTTGTCTTTATTACTAAACCAAAGAACTCTTTGTTGTTTGGAACCTTTCCAATTCAACTCGCACCACTGCTCAAGGTAACACTTTACCTTAAAGTGGATTTTCTGTTGTCTTGGTCTTTCTGAAAAACTTGAGTCTGTTAAGCCCTCTAGTTTTAATTAAGACCCACCATGAATGCGATCACATCCTTGGTGCCGGTTAAGCACTTTAAGATGTTTTTCACTGACTCATAGTGAACTTCTCCATAATATGATTGATCAACATCAGGTCTCGTACATTTCATTGCATACATGATTGTCACTCATGCGATCTCTCTTCTTTGGAGTCTATGGGGACTATTAAGAGAGATACACTCCATGGCTCATCAACATGAGACATCTCTTGGAGTTTGCCATGCTAAACGACTTTAGCATTAAATGAATATACGTTCCTTGGGTTAAGTTGAGCATCCTTTTAAATCTATCTATATAGATTTGCATCCCCAATAATGATACTCGTCCCAAATCATTCATGGAGGATTGTTTAGACAACTTTATCTTTACTGATTGTAGCATTGGTATGTAATTCCTCATCCGTAGTATATCAACATATAATACTAGAAATTTCAAGACGCCTCCAATCGACCCTTTTTACACACTACTAAAACTCTTACCTCATCGAATGTAACTCGATCATCATCTTCTATGATGTGTAACTCATCATCATCATCCATGATGAATCCATACCTCCTAGGTATCTTTGGTACTATTCCATTTACGATTCAAATGTGGTATAATAGGTCTATCTACGTGTTCCTCTTATTTGACTTATAGTATTTTGTGGTTCTTGAACTCTTCAAGATCTATTATCCTCCCACTAGCCCTTTTAATGATAAACACCTTTATCTTAGAAGGCGTGGTGTTTCGCGAATAAACACCTTTTGCTATGTAGGATTATAGAACATATGCCCTAAACTTACTTTAGAATGTCCCACAAATCAGACACGTCAAATTTTGTCCCAAGCTTATCCTTTGAAACCTTTTCACATAAGTTGACAACCCTTATCTTAACATACTTAAGATTAGGAATCCTCCCCGTCCATAACTTGTATGGAGTCTTGGTAATGGATTTAGAGATTACCTTTTCGTAGATATGCAGCCCATTTCTGGACATTATCCCGTAAGGATACCGGAATGTCAGAAAATCATTATGGATCGCATCCATGTTCAAATAGGTACGATTTTTCCTTTCGTATACATCAATCAATTATCATGTATCGATGATGTGTCCATTATGAGAAAACCATTTGAGATGATCTAGAAACTTATTGCACAAGTATTTATTCCTTGATCTAATCAAAGAATCTTAATACTTTGCCAATTTGTTTCACTTCCAATTCTTTGAACCTTTCAAATAATTCACACTTGTATTTCAAAGAAATACACACATTCAACTCTTTGAATGATCATCTCCTTTTCTTATACTAATTTGTTCAATATGCAAAATTATTTTCATGTAAGTCAAGTATACAAAATTTATTAAGTAATATTCCAGTTCTATACAAAACATTATTATTATAAATAGAACAACAATTGTTCTTAATTATAATACCAAATTTTTCATTGTCCAACAATAAAATGGAAATAATATTTTTAACAAGAACTGGAATATAATAACAACTTATTGACTTAATAGATTTGCCCGTAGGCAGTGCTAAACTATAAGTTTCTATAGCTAATGCAACAATCTTTGCTTCATTTTCCACACATAGGATTACTTATCTTTGTTTAACTTTCTACTTCTGCTTGATCCCTTCATAAATCTATATTTATGATAACCAAAGTTGGTATCCAATACCCAAGTAGAACCTTGACTTAAAGAAAAATTTATTTCAATCATGAACAAAAACTGTATTGTAACCGAAACTTCACTAAGCTTCTTTGGTTAGCCTCTGCAAGATGCTTCTCGTAGTTTCTTTCCAGTATCCAGGCTTATTGCAGTGGAAGCAAACTCCTTTGCTATCCATATCAGTTTTGTTCTTATTATCCTTTGTTTATGACTTTCTATTTACCTTCTTTGAATCGCTCTTTATTTCGTAAGATCCTTTGGCCCCAACCAAGAAGACTTGATCTTTCTTGGTTGAAAGTGACTCTCAACATTTTTCAACATGTTAAGCAAATCGAAAGTCGATATCTAGCTTGTTCATATGAAAATTCACAACAATTGTGAAAGGAGTCCTGGAGTGAGTGCAAGATCAAATCTTGCTCAACTCTCCATCCATGGCAAAACCATTGTCCTAATTGTTCAATCAAATTGATCATGTTTAGAACTTTTGTTTGTACTTATAGTGCCATTGGCCATTCTAGATCTAAGAGCTCCTTAGATATCTCGATATCTATCGGTCCTACTTTCCTCACCATCAACTACTTGATGTGCGTGAATATAGTAGGAGCATCCATAGTTTCATCTTGACACCAAGCTCATTACTCATGTATGCGAGCATGATGCATCGAGCCAATCAGGCATCATCTTGCCACTTTCTAAAAGTAGCAATCTCTTCCTCGTGAGGCATTGTGCGCAAACCATTGCGAGGGATAAAGCGATTATGGACATAAGATAGCTTTTTCACCATGAGAACTATTCTCAAATTCCTCAACTTATCCGCTTAATTCTTGGCCTCAAGTTAATTTAGCATTTAATATGCTTCGCAGGATAGTAATTTTTAGACATTGTAAAATTACGAAAATGAATTTGTAATTAACAACATTTTAACATACATTCTTTTATTAATTACCAAAATAAATTAGGTCTTGTTTTAAATTGGTATCTCCCACTATTTTCTTCAAACTATATTACCTCACTTATATAGTTCTAAGAAAATCTAATTAAAGATTTGCTAGTGAGAATAAGGATCCCATTTCAAATGTATATAGCCTTGTGGTGACACAACAAACTATATATAAATAAATAGGTAGACAACTTTTGTCAATTACATCAACTATGCAACTCCAGATTTTGCCTCTTAGATTATTTTGATCAAGTGGTGGCACATCCGAATCAAAATTATCCAAGTTAAGTCCGACCTAGCACTCCATATATTCAAAAAAGAAAAATATCATCCTTGTGGTGACACAACAAAACAATATTGTTCAATTTTCTTTATAAGCATCAAATGTGATAAATTAACATCTTAAATACTTAATACTTGCCTTGTGGTGACACAACAAAACTCATATTAAATATTTAATACTCTATTAATTTTATCATGCTAGAAGGCTTACGCTCGATATTCCAAATATCTTTGAACGCTTAGGACTTAATATAAAAATTGAGGGTTTGTTATTAATTTATCTCATCTTGTTTAGCTGCATACATATATATATATATAAATATACGTCGTATTAATAAACATGCTAAGCATGTTTGCATAATATATAATATATATATAGTATAAGCATGCATATAGAATACTCAGATTCTACCCGATTGATTATGGACTTTTATTCTAGTTTGGTTCACTAGAGCCACCAAGTGAACCAAAAGGTCAAACCCTAGGGGTGCAAGAATTAATATTTAAATATAACTATTACATTTAAACCCTGGGCTCGATTACAAATGGGTCTTCAAGTGCTCCTTGATCCTTAATCTCCAATTCTTCAAAATTAATTCTAACTATTCCTATTACAAAACTATTTAAAATAAATAGAAACCTTGATCAGCAGTCAAGGGGAAGTACATGGAGAGAGATAAAATTTATATTAAGAAAATTAGAGAAAACGAGGCACGCAGACCCCATTTAATAAAACCCATACATTCATGCATCCAACTAAAATAAAATCCAATCATATCGGTCAATAGTCCATAATCAATCCCATTTATTATCATACACATCATCATACGCATCAATAAATAACATTCATCTTATGAATAATAAACATTTAATATATATATTGATATCATTTAATGGGCAAATTTAGTTAGTATAAAATCTAATTTTGAATCAAAATAAACTCCTTTATTTTAATCCAAATTTAAATCAAAATAAAACTATTTTATTTTAATTTATCCAATTTTGAATAAAATAAACTATTTTATTTTAATCAAAATTTTAATCAAAATAAACTCCTTTATTTTAATTAATTATGGAATCCAATTCCATATATATATATATATAAAATCTTTAATTAAAATAAACTCTTTTATTTTAATTAATTATGGAATCCAATTCCATGTAGAAAAAAATCTTTTATTAAAGGAAACACTTTATATTCTTTCCTATTCACAAATAAACTCCTTTATTTTGAATAATATGAAATCTTATTCCATATTTAAATAAACTCCTTTATTTAAGGAAATTATGATTCTCTTTCCTATTCACAAATAAACTCCTTTATTTTGAGTAATATGAAATCTTATTTCATATTTAAATAAAATCCAATTTCAACTCCAATTAGTTATTATGGAATCCAATTCCAACTCTAATTAGTTAGCATGAAATTCTAATTTTAAAATTAAAATAAATCTTTTATTTTAATATTAAAATAAACCTTTTATTTTATGATTAAAATAAACCTTTTTATTTTAATTATAAAATTATTTAAAATTAAAATAAAACTTTATATTTTAATATTAAAATAAACCTTTTATTTTAAAATTAAAATAAACTTTTATTTTAATTATATAATAATTAAGAATATATATATATATATATATATATTTATAATATATATATATATATATATATATATATATATATATATATATATATATATATATATATATATATATATCCGCCTTTAAAGAAAAACCGTGCACTTCCTTAATGTTAAAATAAAAAGAAGCACGTGGCCCTTTAAAATTTGTTATGCCTAAGATCAACTTAACTCCTTTTCTTTTATTACGTTGGTGTCTTGCATCAAAAAAAAATAAACTTGTTAACATGTTCGATTTCCGTGCGCTGGAAAAAAAAAATTCGTACATATATATATAGTATATATATATATATAACTATTATATATATATATATATATATATAATATACCGTGCGCTGCCTTTTTCCTTTTTTTTTTATTTATTTATTAAATTTTATACAATAAAATTATGCCCAATTAAATTGTTCTAAACACATATCAATATAATATCAAATTAAAACAATTAATAATTCGCATAAAGGTTTGGCTCTGATGCCACTGTTAGGTTTGTAATATTCATAAAACAATCAAATTGCATAAATTAAGCGGAAGCGTGTAAAATCAGAGTTTAAAAAATTATTTACAAACCATAAACCCGGATCACCCTTTATGCATAATTATTAATTAAACGAAAAGATAAAGAATAAAATCATACCCTTGAAGATCGAGCTTCCTCAGGTACAAGTTCACCTCCAAATCCTTTCGCGTTCAACTTGAATCCACCGGGTTTGATTCCTTCCTTTGATCAACGTTAGCCACCCATATGTTTGGCCTCTAGAGGTGATCCACCAAGGAAAATAAAGATTCAAGAAGAAGGGTGGTTGGCTAAACCCTAGTTTTTCTATCTCTATAGAAAAGGTGTACTCTCCCAACAATTGAAATTGTTACGTTGTAAAAGTCAACCACCCCTTCACCCATAATAAGACTCCTCTTATTAATAGATGTGGGCAACCCATCTTAATAATTAAGGAATTGAGTTTTATTTAATTAATTAAGCTCCCTAATCTTATTAGGGATTATTAATTAAACTCCTTTAACTAATTTTCCTTCCTAATCCAATTAGGAATAAATGAGAGTACTTATATTAAATTAATTCCTAAACTCTTTTAGAAATTAAAATAATAATAATTGTAATAATATTAATAAGACTCTCTTATTAATTTATATTTAATATTTCAAAATATTAAATAATAAATATTAAGCTATTTAATTTATTCTATCACCATAGATTAAATTAAATATACTTAACATATTATTACGATTATGCCATTAACTTCTTAAATAATTATTCTTCCTTTTATGGTGTGACCCTTTAGGTTCTCCATATTAAACCTATTGTGAATAAATCAATTAGAATAATTTCTAATCTTATTTAAATAAATAAATTAAACAATTAATTTATTTAAATAAATAATATTTATTCTACAATAGGGATAAGCCTCCCTAACGATCAACGACTTTCCGTATAATATAGATTTCAACATTAATCATTAAAGAACCTTTGAGTAAATAGTTACCGTGATAATTCAATCCTTCCACCATACAACGTCCCAATTAAATATAAGATATGGAATTATCACAAGTCTTATTTTATTTAATTATATGTATTTCGATCCTTAAATGCACAACCCCAAATAATGCAAATTAGAAACTCCTTTCTAAATTCATTCTCGCTTTGCCAAGGACTCACTGGGTTGTCATTTATCGAATCACATAGGACATTTCTCTTCTTTATTAGAAGTGGTAGATTCTTTATTGATCATACATTATCTCCATGTACAACTTATTATACCCAAGCATACCCTTTGATATACCCTAAGGGTCTTAAGGAATAAGTCAAAGTATAACTCATCATACACAAGATACTATGATGATCTCAAGTCCAAGGATCACTTGTACTACTATCACTACAGAATTCCTATCGACGCACAAATAAAACTCCATTAGGTATTCCTTAGCGAGCCAATGCTCAAAGGAACTTATTCTCTAATAAGCACCTACATACTTGCTTTAGTGTTCCACACAAATGATCACGAGATCAATCATCCTCATCCAATGAGCAAGTTAGAACGTATGTACCAATCTATCCGGATTCACTAATCCCCAATTTAGTAATCCAATGATTGGGAACTATTTTAGTTTTAAGCTTTCTAAGAATTTAGATCTCATTAGAATGATCATCATCATTATTCTAAAAGCATTGCTTAAAACTATGGGTTTATCACATATTGTAAAACAGCATCATGTAGATAATTAAAAGCCTTTAATAAATTAATACTTTTTATTAATAAATGAATAAGATTGTTTACAAAGTATATGCTTTATCATCAAACATGATTGGCTTGTATGCATACTACTTTCACTACGGACCTGGGGCTGATGCGTATGAATAAGAAAGTGCAAGAAGGTGCTATTCCAGAAGCAAGAATCGATGAAGAAGAAATGCTTCGAGTCAACACTAGACTTTGCGTTCCTAACGAATCTGACTTGAAGCATAGAATCATGATGGAGGCACACAACACCCCGTTTGCAATCCATCCTGGGAGTACCAAAATGTATCAAGATCTTTGACATACATTTTGGTGGAAAAATATGAAGAGAGAGATCGTGGAGTTTATCTCGAGGTGTTAAACATGTCAACGTGTAAAGGCAGAGCATCAAGTGCCAAAGGGTCCATGGCAACCACTTGAGATTCCAAAATGGAAGTGGGAACACATTACCATGGATTTCGTTACAGGTCTTCCCAAAGTTTCTCAAGGCATAGATGCGATTTGGGTTATTGTTGATAGATTAACCAAGTCTGCTCATTTCTTGCCAATACGTGAGACTTATTCCCTTGAAAGTCTTGCTCGTATGTATGTGAATGAGATTGTGAGATTGCATAGCATGCCAATATCCATAGTTTTGGATCGTGACCCAAGATTCACTTCACGATTTTGGGTTAGCTTGCAGAAAGTTATGGGCACGGATTTAATATTTAGTTCAGCATACCATCCTCAAACGGACGGGCAATTGGAAAGGACTATTCAAACCCTTGAAGATCTATTAAGACTTTATGTCCTAGACTTCAAAGGGAGTTAGGATAAGTACTTGCCACTGGTAGAATTCTCCTACAACAACAGTTATCAAGCAAGTATAGGCATGGCTCCATTTGAGGCGTTGTATGGATGAAAGTGTTGTTCTCCAGTATGCTGGGACGAGGTGGGAGAAGCAACGTTGTTGGGACCGTAGAATTAGTACACATGACTACGTAAAAGATCCAAATGATTCGACAACGATTCAAACCTCACAAGATTGACAAAAGAGTTATGCCGATCTTCATCGAAAAGAACGTGGAATTTAATATCGAGATCATGTATCGCTACGTATTGCTCCATGGAAGGGAGTTACAAGATTTGGGAAGAGAGGAAAGCTCAATCCACGATTTGTTGGTCCATTTCAGATTCTTGACCGAATAGGAAATGTGGCCTATAGACTCGCATTACCTCCAAGTATGTCTCGTGTTCACAATATTTTCCACATATCTATGCTTCGTAAATATGTGAAAGACCCAAACCATATTATTGAGTTAGAACTAGACGAGATAGCCGAAGATTTAACGTACGAGGAGGTACCTGTTAAGATCTTGGATAGGAAAGAGGGTGTCCTACGCACCAAGGTTATACCACAAGTTAATGTTTTGTGGAGGAACCATGCTATTAAAGAAATGACCTGAGAGTTAGAATCGGAAATGAAAGTGAGGTACCCTCACCTTTTCGATACACCAGGTATGTACGTCAATTTCGAGGATGAAATTTTATAAGGAGGGGAGGTTGTAAGACCCCAGCTTATTATAAATAAAATTGAATTTTCCCTCTATTCATTATTCTAAATTAATAAGGTGTTAAATTGATATAATGCTTTGGTTATGGGTGAAATGTGAAAATTTTGCAAAATAAGCAAGTGGTTATAAAATATTCATTTCTGTCGGAGAATATTCGTTTGGTCGTGGAATATTCTTGTTGTCGGGGAATATTCGTACGACGGCGCAGCCATTCGTGGGCCCCATAACAGGATAATTATCGGATAAAGAAAACGACAAAGTATGAGTTTTTATAAATAACAACGTAATTGCTACCGTTAACACTGTTGGAATACCTGGTGGTTAAAATACAGTAATACGCGTGGTTGCACACGGTATTGCACAATATTGTTGAATTATTGATTCTTACGTAAGAAGACACTACTCAATAATTGTTACAGTAGTTACTGTTCAATATTTTATTTTATTGATTCAATAATTGTTGCGTTGATAGTTTATATTATTGTTATTTTAATAATTATCACTGCACAGTATTTCCTATTATCAGATCAATAATTCATATTATTTGAATAATATTATTAGATAAGCATTATTGGCAATGTCTAGAAAGTTCTGTCAAGGAGATGTTTGGTCACCTAATTGCGCGTTAGTAAGGAGAAATCCTTATTGGAAAGCCCCCTCTATCCTGGGAACGACCTGGTTGTCATAATTGTCATTCTATAATATTATTTGTGAATAATTAGTTATTGATTTAGATGATAAGGAAATATTTATTTGATGTGAATATAAATGATGGATTTATTTATTTTATATGGTTATTAATGAAGGAATTAATGCTGATGTGTTTTATCAGTATTTTGTCGGAGTGGAGGTATTAAAAATCACCCGTTTATGAGTTTCAGATATTTTCTGTTTAGAATTTGGAAAAACTCAAAGCTACAAAGTAGTATAGAATTCGATTTCGTGTGGAATGGACATAAAATTCGTATTTTTCTGATAAACGGGCTATTTTCTATGAATTAATGAAGTTTCGGAAAATAAAATGATTTTTATTAAATTGTGGGTGGGACCCACTTGTGTTATAAACATGTGGGCTGCTGGGATTTTTCAAGAATGGCATGCTTGGATTTTTCAAATGGTGGGTGGAGTAGAAAATTGAAAAGAAATAATATTATTTTATTATTTTAGTCTCTTATGGCGTTCTAGCATTTTCCTATAAATAGACGCTTAGGTTAGAATTGAGAATCGCACCAGAAACAAGTTTTCTTTCTCTCTAGATTATCGAGCGTATTTTTGTGAGTATTTAGATACTTTGAGAGTTGTTGTTCAGTACAAGCTTCCTTCGGCTTTATATCCGATATTCCGATCAGAAGTACCGTTTTTTTGAGGTAAGGGATGTTATTTTTTTTTGTAATGATGTTATTTTTTCAATATTATTATACCGAAATATTGGTATGGATTTTATCTCGAGAGGGCTTTTGGCATTTGAGAATTCCTGTTAACAATTCAGTAGACATAATAATTGGGATAATTGGATAATTGATTTATAATTCATAATTGGGGATATTGGAGTCTTAATCCTTATTTATCTGAATTCATTCAAATTTTAGTTGTTTATTTGCTTTCTTTTAGAATAATCTCTTTTAATTGTTTTAATTTAGTATTCTTAATTAGAAAAATCACAATTTCGCATTGCTTAAATAAAATTGATTTGGTTAAGAGTTAGTACTTGGTAATTTTTTAAATAATTCCTCGTGGGAACGATACTCTACTTTCACTTTATTACTTGTTGACCATATATATATGCTGCACGTATTCATTGATTGCGAAATCGATCAACAAATTTTTGCGCCTTTCGGGGGAATTAGTTTAATATTTTTTTACCAATATTAATTTCAATCAAATTAGTCTTAATTTAAACATTTTTATTTTTATTTTTAATTCTCTTGTTATATTTCTCTCATTTTAGGTACCATGGATGACTTTGAGTATCAATGGCCGTACACGAACGTGACTCAACCAAGGGGAATGGAGATTGACAAACTCGCGACACTTTCCGCAATGTTTGCACAAATTAAAGAACTTTCAAGGAAGTTAGACGTTATCGCATCCCAACAGAGTCAAAGGATGGCAGTTATGTGTGACTATTGTGCTGGCAATCACCTGAGTAATCAATTCAACATCAATCTTGGGCCGGTACAGTATGGTGATAACTACCTCAATTAGTATGCATATGATAATTATGAACAAGTTTGGGGGTATCACCCGGATTCTTCATGGAGCTACAACTATCAAGACCAATACTCTACTCCAAATCCAGCATACACGCCGGAGAGAAGGATTAATCAAACGGGGTCAATTCTAAATCTTGCGGATCAGATAGAGCAAATGACCAAAGTCATAAACAACCTTCTTCCAAAAACTTGGCTTTATGACATGGATGACGAAATTGATGAAATTCCCGAGCCAAATCTACAACTGGATGAAACACGAGATGTTGAAAAAGAGGAGACAAATGGGGATAATGACAACAAGGTCGGTGAAGAACTAATTATGATTACCAACGAGGAGGAGCCGATGTTATTAGTGCCCCAAGTTCTTTCTCCGCCAAAGTTCAAGAACCCGATTAGATTTGCAAAACCTTGTCCGCTAGGTAGTCATGTCGTCGGCAATACTCCTTGTGACGTAAAAGCGAGTACAACTTCGAAGCCATGGTTCAATGAGTTGGAGAAGATAGAAGAAGAAATTGTTGTGTCTGACAAGGCTCAATGCCAGAATATATTCGCAGACACAATGGAGAAACCACCTAGATGCTCGACGTTCTTGAATGTGATCTTATCTAAAGAAAGCATGCTAGGTGACTTTAATACAATGGCTATTACAAATGGGAACCTACCAAAAGCTATATTATTTCCGATGGATGGAGGGTTTCTCAACTTTCGAAGAGGAATTGTATAGCGTTGACCAGACAAAGTCAGGCTGAAAGACTGTAAAACAAGCGCTTAAAGGACTTTAAAAGTGTAGGTACTCCCGAGTTCCGAGGAATGACGGACCCGTTAGAAGCCCAGACATGGGTTAGGGAAATTGAGAAGGCGTTTGTGATAACAAACGTAGGTGAGGCACAAAAGACTTCTTTTGCGACTTACATGATGAAGGGGGAAGCCAACTACTGGTGGGAGGCTCACCAGGGTGGGGCTAGTATAGAGGCTGTTACGTGGGAACAGTTTAAGAAAGTCTTCTTCGAAAACTATTTCCCTACTAGCATGCAGGGTAGAATGGAAATGAAGTTCCTAGAACTTAAGAGGGGGGATATGACAGTTCCCTAGTATGCCGCCAAGTTTAACAAATTGGCGAGATTTACTCCACATCAGGTGGACACAAAAGCGAGGAAGGCGTTTAGGTTTGAGCAGGGCTTAAAACCCTGGCTCTAGAGTAGGATATCGGTTTTTCAAAGTGCTTCCTTCGGGACCATTCTGGAAAAGGCGATAATAGCTGAAGGTGGTGGTGAGGCATTGTCTCAGTATCACGAAGAGCGGAAGATTAAGAGCAAGTTAGAAGGAAGTAGTAAGGCCGAAGTTGCCAGCGGAAGCGGTAACTTGCCAAAGAGAAAGAGTTTTAACCTTGGGAATACCGGGGTAAAGCATAGAGATCCCAAACGGAGGACAGAAGCATGTAAGACCTGCGGAAAGTCTCATATGGGAGTTTGTTTATAGGGGAAAGTAGTATGTTATAACTGTGGGTAGGAGGGGCATTTGTCACCCAACTGTCCTAACCCTAAGAAGAACTAGGGATGCTTTGTTTGTGGGTCAATGGACTATATGGCTAGAAATTGCCCGAAAAAAGGTTTATAGGTGAATAAGAGCTCTGGTAGTGGTAAATTAGTCATTACTGGACCAACACCATCTATGGGTAGACCCTCGGCTCATACATTTAATATGACTGTCCAAGATGTGGTTGCATCAACGGATGTGGTAGCAAATATCATTCCGGTCAATGAGATAAAAGCTTTTGTGCTATTTGACTCGGGTGCTACTTGTTCTTTTATAGCATGTGAATTTGCTAAACGATTAGGTTTAATCCCTGAGAAGTTACCTATACCTTTAGACGCTAAGGTAGCAAACGAAGAGATAATCCCCATTAAACATATTCATAAGGATTGTTGCGTATAAATTAGAGGGAATAAGTTACCGGTAGATTTGGTACCGATAAAGCTAAAAGAATTCGATGTAATTCTTGGTATGGATTGGTTGGTTAACGATAAGGCAATTATAGATTGCCATAGGAAATGTGTAAACCTTCGGCTTTCTAAGAAAACCAAGGTAGTGTTCTTCGCTAGTAATTCGCAGAGATGCTCTTGTTGTCTGTCTATGACACAAGCTAGGAAGATGTTAAGAAAAGGGTGTGTAGGTTATCTGTGCCATGTTGTGGATACCCAAAGAGTGGGAACATCCTTGGACCAGATACCTATAGTACAAGAGTTTACGGATGTATTTTTGGATGGATTACCGAGTATTCCACCGGATAGGGAAGTTGAGTTTGTAATTGATTTGTTACCGGGAACGGCACCAGTTTCAAGGGCTCCATATCGGATGGCGCCAGTCGAGATGAAGGAGTTAATGGTTCAATTACAGGAACTATTAGATAGGAAGTACATTCAACCAAGTGTGTCTCCTTGGGGAGCACCGGTGTTGTTTGTAAAGAAGAAGGATGGGTCGTTAATACTTTGTATCGACTATCGAAAGTTGAACAAGTTAACGATTAAGAATAAATACCCTTTGCCCAGGATCGATGATCTATTTGATCAGTTGAAAGGGGCAAAGTATTTTTCTAAGATAGATTTGCGCACGAGGTATCATCAGTTAAAGGTGAGGAAGGAAGATGTACATAAGACAGCGTTTAGAACTCGTTATGGTCATTACGAGTTTCTGGTAATGTCGTTCGGGTTGACTAATGCGCCAGCCGCATTTATGAGACACTACGGAAGGAGAAGTTGTATGCAAAATTCACAAAGTGTGAATTTTGGCTTGAGAGAGTGCAGTTTCTAGTGTATGTTATTGATAAGGATGGCATTTCCGTAGATCCGGCAAAATTAGAAGTAGTTAATGAATGGAAGCAACCTAAAACACCAACGGAGGTTCGGAGTTTTCCGGGGTTAGCGGGATACTATAGTAGGTTCATTCCGGACTTTTCTAAAATAGCTACTCCATTGACAAATCTGACAAGGAAGTCGGTGAAGTATGTATGGACTAAAATATGTGAGAACAGTTTTTAGGAGTTGAAGAAGAGGTTAAGTGAGGCACATGTACTGTCCTTACCCAACGATACAGGAAATTTTGTAGTGTATAGCGATGCTTCGCATAAAGGACTACGTTGCGTGCTCATGCAGCATGGCAAAGTCATTGTGTATGCGTCACGTCAATTGAAGGAGTATGAGAAGGTCTATCCTACTCATGACCTGGAATTAGCAGCTGTAGTTTTTGCCCTAAAGATATGGAGGCATTATCTTTATGGTGAGAAGTGGAAGATATACACGAACCACAAAAGTCTGAAATATATCTTTACATAGAAGGAGTTGAACATGAGACAGAGAAATTGGTTAGAGTTAATAAAAGATTATGACTGTGATATTTTATATCATCCGGGCAAAGCAAATGTAGTAGCCGATGCGCTATGTAGGAAGGGTAGAGAGAAACTGTCAATGTTAACAACTCAAAATGAGTTGGTAACAGCGATGGAAAGAATGGAACTAGAAGTTAAGTTACCGGAGGAAGCAGTGGAGATGTTATTCTCCATGGAAACCCAACCGACCATAGTGGAGCGGTTTAGGGAAGTACAACTGAGCAACGAGGAGTGTCAACAAATAAAGAAGAGTATAGAAGATGAAAAAAAGACTAAGTATAACCTTGATAAGGAGGGATTACTTCGTTTTAAAGGAAGAATTTGGGTTCCTAATGATCCTGAATTAAAAGAAGAAATTATGATGGAGGCCCATAGTTCGAGGTACTCGATACATCCCAGTAGTACGAAGATGTATCAAGACCTTCGTCAGAACTTTTGGTGGCCAAACATGAAGAGGGAGATAGCAGAATACATTAGTAGGTGCTTAACTTGTCAAAAAGTTAAGGCTGAACATCAACGACCGAGCGGGTTGTTGCAACCGTTAGAAATTCCAGAGTGGAAGTGGGAGCACATCACAATGGACTTTGTGGTGGGACTTCCAACAACAAGAAAAGGATACGATGCTATTTGGGTGATAGTGGATCGATTGACAAAATCAGCCCATTTTCTACCAATAGGAGTTAAGTATAACTTGGATCAGTTAGCTAAGCTGTATGTCAATGAAATTATTTCCAGACATGGAGTACCTGTTTCGATTATGTCAGATCGTGATCCACGATTCATATCGAACTTTTGGAGGAGTTTGCAAGAGCAAATGGGAACTCAGTTAAGATTAAGTACGACGTATCATCCTCAGACGGATGGTCAGAGTGAACGGACATTTCAAACGCTTGAAGATATATTAAGATCTTGTGTTATGGATTTTAAAGGGAGTTGGGACGAATATCTACTGTTGGTTGAATTTTCGTACAATAATAGTTTTCACGCTAGTATAGGCATGCCGCCTTACGAAGCGTTGTATGGAAGGAAATGCCGAACTCCATTGTGTTGGGATGAGGTGGGTGAACGTCGGATTTGGGACCTAAGATGGTACAGCAGATGGTGGACATGGTGAAGTTAATACGTACTCGATTAGTTGCGGGTCAAGACCGGCAGAGGAAGTATGCAGATCCTCACAGAGAGAATAGAGAATTCAATGTAGGATCCTTTGTTTTTCTAAAAGTATCGCCTTGGAAGGGAAAAATACATTTTGGAAAGAAAGGGAAGTTAAGTCCAAGGTTTGTAGGACCTTTTGAGATTTTAAGAAGGGTAGGAGAGGTAGCTTATGAAGTAGATTTACCTCCAGAGATGGAACGCATTCATAATGTGTTTCACGTGTCAGTGTTGCGTCCTTATAAACCGGACTATAAACACGTAATAGAATATGAATCTATTCAAATAGAGAAAGACTTGTCCTATGAGGAACTTGCAGCTCAAATTATTGATAGGAAGGAACAAGTTTTAAGAAATAAGGTAATACCTTCAGTAAAGGTGTTATGGAGAAACCATAATGTTGAAGAAGCAACTTAGGAGCTCGAAAGTAAAATGATGGAAAACTTTCCTTATTTGTTTATGTAATTATAAGCTAAGATTTTGGGGACAGAATCCTTATAAGGGGGAGAGAATGTAACGCCCGAGAAAAATCGGATTTTTATGACAATTAAATTTTTGTTTGATTATGAGAATTAAATGAATTTAATTGATTTCTTTGTGAGTAAGCTATGTGAAGGTCGTTCTATGACCTAGAATGTGCTAACGTGGTTAGTATTCTGGCTACGTGCTAGAAATATTTGTTTGGAATTTTTAGGACGAAAATAAATGTTTTCCGAGAAATTTTTGTAAAAACACTATTCATCCATTTCTGTTTAGGAAATTATTTTGAAATTCCGAGAAATGCGTAATGATATAATATTAAGATTAGATGGAATATTTGATTATATTTCATTTATGGCAAATGCAATTTTCGCCCGCGGACTTAAAACCCAAGGGTTGAGTATATTGATTTTCGAGAAGGAAATAATATGCGTAGAAAGGATGGCGTTAGGTTTAATGCGAGTGTTATACATTGGGTTATACTATTTAGTATCTATGTATAATACGATGATCAAATACGAAGTACGATACGATTATTGTACGTGTAGTATACAGAAAGAATATATGAATTGTACGTGTAGAATACGATTCTTATTATAGAATTAAGCTAGGACTTAATGTTAATCCAATTGAGTTGGATTATATTTGGTCCAATTGATTTAATAAGCAAGCCCAAGGGGTTAAATTGATTAAGCCCAAGTCAAGGCCAAATGTTTAATTAGTTAAGCCCAATTCATTTAAACCGAACCGTGGATCGAACCGGTGGGTCACCGAATGGGTAGAACCCATGGGGCAACCCATGGGATGACCCATGGCTAGTGGTGGGCCGGCCACCTTGGTGTGGAATCCAAGCATAAGGCTTGGTCACCAAGTATTTTACTTGGTGACCAAGAGTGAATAGTAAGGAGGTTAGTGTGTGTAATGTCAAAGTTACCCTCCATTCTCATTTCCTATAAATAAGAAGGCAAGGTTGGTCATTTGAGGGTTTAAAAAATTCCAACCTAGAATATTTGAGAGAGAAAGAGAGCTAGACTTATAAAACATACACTTTGGAAGCTTGATCTTTTAGTTTTCCAAGAAAGTTTCAACAGGATTCTTAAGGTATAATCCTTACCTTTCCTTTTTATCTCTTTTTGATTTTTCGTTTATCTTAGAGAATCATAAATGGGTGGTATATGTCTTGTATGAGGGAGTAGAGATGGCTTATCATAGAATCAATCTCTATAAGTCATGAGATTATAAGAAACATAAGGTTAATATAGTTTTAAACCATGAAACTATTGGTAGTTGAGATTGATTGTTAATAAACGATTAAGCTCCATCAATAAGTTAATATATGCATCTTGTTTGGTTAGGATGTAGATATGAAATCAATGGAGAATTCCATGTAATTTGTCCTAAAGAACCCTAGTAACGAAGTTATGGCGAATTTTACGAAAATAAACGATAAACGTCGAAAACGTTGAATTCCAGATTAGAGGTCAAAAGTTGTCGTGAGACTTAAAAACGTTGGTTTTCAATGTCAACACATGAGATAGGGTGATTAAGAGTTGTGGGTTTGAGAATCGTCGAATTCTGACTTAAAACGAAGAAAACGAGCATTGAACGCTCATTAACGTTTCTAAACGTTTAAAAAATGAACTCAATAGTGAATTTTGAGTTATTAGATTCAAAAGTGTCGAATTCTTATATGAACGCGTAGATTACGTTATTTGTGACGTGTAGGCTTTTGAACAGACTAAATTGGGCTTATAACGAAGAAGTTATGGCCCTAGGAATTTCGCAAACTTTTGAAAGTTCTTTGAGAATCAGATCGAGGTTCAGCACCGCGCATGCTTACACGTAGTGTAAAAAGCCATAGTAGAGTTGAGCACTGCTAAATGGTGCCACAACGCCATCGCTCCGCACATGGCCTACCGAGACGGAGCCTTGCCATCGTTAATCGGGCGTCGCGCGCCGCCTAGTGCTATGTAGGCCGCGCCGCAACGCGACTGCAAAGGCTTGGATTTTGATTTAGGTTTTCAACTATAATTGTTTGGAGACCTATAGGGATAATGTTTGTACACTTCATAAGTGTATCCAAGCTATTCCTATATTACATGTACTAAGGTATATGGTATGAAACTTAGGAATGGAATTCATGTTAACGAGTTAAGAACGTTTAACACAGTTGGTACTTTATCAACGAAGTTTGAGTCTGGTTAATAAATGTCACTTGATTAATAAACCGGGACGAAGGGTAATAAGTCTTGTCGACTTTAATAAAGATATTAAGTTAACAAAGACGTAGAAGAGAAAGAAGCTTGTAGGAACAATGTGAATAGTTGTTTGATAGCTAATTACAGTGTGCTATGTGAATGTACCATGTAGATTCTGTAAAGGCTGTGGTCAGTCGAGTAAATTATTTGAAGACGCTGAAAGGAAAGTTTTCTTAACGCTTGTCTAACTTTCATGTTAGCCAAGTTTTATGTGATTCATGAACTGAATTGTAAGACTTGTTTTAAAGAAAGGGTCGATGCCGGATTTTAACTCAGCTAGACTATTCGTAATATATATAGATTGATTATGATTCATATCTTTCTATATAAAAATGTTAACGCTATCCTATGCCAAGTGATTGGTACGGATGTGAAGGTAAGGTTTTTCTATGAACAAACAAAAGTATTTTTCATCGATTATTTGATGGGCACGCGAGTTTGCCAAAAATACTAAACGTAAATACGTTTAATGAATGAGTGTTGATCAACATAGAGTACTGTAGGATGATCACCTAGAAGTGCTCATAAGTTATCGGATGAACGGCCTTAGTGCTGTGGACTCCTTTTCAAGTATGAAAACTGAAAGTTACTGTTCATGGTCTATTGACTGGTTCAGGATTCCTAATCTATTCTATACTTTGGGAATTGATGTTATGAATTGTTAAAGTATTATTGATTCATAATACTTCATAACTATTGTTCAGTTATGTCGGAACTGTTATATAATTCACGAATGTGGTATTACTGTTATCCTTTGTTAAAAACTTGTTAAGCTGTCATGTTCACTTCTTGCATGAATTATATAACTGCAATTAAAGATGAACGTACTGTGAATGCCAAGAGAGATAAGGGAAAAGCTAAGATGGATGCTTAGGCATTGTGTAATAGTTTAGTAAGTTTATATGTATTATAAATTATGAACAATGAATGATGTAATCGGTTTATGAACCTAGGAAGAATTATACATTGATTGTAATAATAAGATAGTAATTACATTCATTTTTTTGGATTTCAATGGAATGATTGTATAAATGTTAGTATAGTGGAGCACCATATGTCGGGTTGGAAGATACCGAATTTGGGGGAGTCACAAATAATATTACAGAATCACAATACCGACAACCAGGCCGTTCCCAAGAAAGAGTGGGCTTTCCTATAAGGACTTCTCCTTACTGGCGCGCAATTAGGTGACCAAACCTCTCCTTAGACAGAACTTTTTAGACATTGCCAATAATGTTATCTAATAATATTATTCAAATAATATGAATTATTGATCTGATAATGAAAATACTGTGTAGTGACAATTATTGAAATAACAATAATATAAAATATCAACGTTGCAATTATTAAATCAATAAAATAAAATATTGAATAGTAACTGCTGTAACAATTATTGAGTAGTGCCTTCTTACGTAAGAATCAATAATTAGTGCAATATCGTGTGCTGCTGTGTTTTAACCAACGGGTATTTTAACAGTATTAACGATAACAACTACGCCGTTATTTATAAACAACTTATACTTGTCATTTTTTTCATCCAATCGCTTTCCCGTATGGGGCCCACACAAGGCTACGTCGTCGTACGAATATTCCCCGACAGTAAGAATATTTCACGACCAAACGAATATTCTCCGATAAAAAATGAATATTTTATAACCACTTGCTTATTTGAAATATTTGCGCATTTTACCCATAACTAACCACATTAATCAAATCAACCCTTACTATTTCAAAATAATAAATAGAGGAAATTCAATTTCATTTAATAATAAGTTGGGGTCTTACATAGATGATATGGGGAATTTTGTAGTGTATCTCGATGTTTCGCATAGATGACAAGATTATGTGCTTATGTAGCATGGCAAAGTCATTAGGTATGCATCACGCCAGTTAAAGGATTATAAGGAGGTTTATCCTACTTATGATCTATAATTGGCAGCTGTAGTTTTTGAATTAAAAATTTGAAGATAGTGTTTATACGGGGAGAAGTGTGAAATATACACAGACTCCAAGAGTCTGAAATATATTTTCACACAGAAGGAGAGTAATATGCGGTAAAGAAGGATTGTTATATTTTATATCTATAGGGAAGGAAAGTGTAGGAGCCGACGCATTAAATACGAAGGGTAGGGAAAAACTATCAATGTTAGCGACTCAAAATAAGTTAATAACGGAAATGGCAGGAATGAAGTTAGAAGTTAAATTACGGAATGAAGTGGTAGAAATATTATCCACAATGTAGACTCAATCTACGATAAAGGAACGCGTTAATTAAGTATAACTAGGTAATGAGGAATTTGAGTTCCAAATAATTCTAAGTTAAAAGCTAATGAAAGGGTAATAACGTAATGTGTTAATAAGTGTTTAACTTCCAACTCATATTATTGATAGGAAGTGGCCGGTTATGTGAATTAAGATAATACCTTCGTGAAGGTAAATGTGATGAACCACAATGCTGAAGAAGCAAAGTGGGGACTCAAGATTAAAATAGAGGAAAAAAATTTTCCTCAATTGTGTATGTATTATTACCGTGATTCTGGGGACAAAATCCTTATAAGGGGGTAAGAGTGTAACGCCCCAGAAAATTTGGATTTTTGAGAATTAATTTTTTTTATTTAATTATGTGGATTAAATGAATTTAATTAATTAATTATGGGAGTAAGCTATTCGAAGGTCGTTCTATGACCTAGACATATCGAAATGCCGTAGTATTTTGGTTACGTGGTACAATTAAAGTGTTTGAATTTCCAAGACGAAAATAAAAGTTTTCCGAGAAATTTTCCAAAAAATACTACTCATGCATTTCTACTCGGTAATTATTTTTGAATTTTCGAGAAATACGTACTGATAGAATATCGAGGTGAGATAGAATATCCAATAATATTTCAGTTATGGCAAACGCAATTTTTTGCCTGTGGACTTAAAACCTAACGATTAAGGAAAGTGAATTTCGAGAAGGAATTTAAATGTGTGTAATGAATTAAAGTAATGATTGTATAATACGTAGGTATTGTACAAAGTAATGAATACGAGTATGATACGAGGTGTTATACGAGTATGAATGAAGCATAGTATGTCGTATATGAATAAGTATACGAGTGGGAATACGAGATGAATACGCAAATTATACGTTATAAGGCTTTAAGTTAAATGAAATTAATTTATAGGATTGTGTAGAAGATTGTAAAGTCCAATGAGAATTGATAAGGCCCAAGTGTAGAAATGGGTAAGTCCAATAGGAATTAATTTGTAAGCCCAATGCAAGCTAATGGTAAAGCCCAAAGAATTGTTAATGCAAGCCCAAGTATAAGTTAAGCTAAAAGCCCAAAGTAAGAACTTATGGGTTATTGGATGGTTTAAACCCATGGGTGATCCAAAGTAATGAGCAAGTAATTAATGTGATAAGCAAGTAAAGTGCTTATGTAACGCCCCCATATCTATACTCCCACGGTATCTGATATGGTGTTTACAGAAAATCAACATAATGCTTTTAAATCTATACACCCATGGTATCTGATTATAAGATTACATTAAATAGAGGGACTAGCAGATATAATTCCCATAGATCCAAAATTAACAGTATCCCATAACAGATGTCAATTCTCAAGAGAACTTTTTCTGCGTTTAGATACCCTCACTTGTATATATGAACTGTATTTGTGACTAGAGTCTATCTATCCGAAATTCAGAGTATCAGCAATAACTTGAACAGTCCATATTACCAATACCCTCACCCAGATGAATATTTTAAGCCAAACAAATTTATACTATCGTATCGATAGTAACTATCTATCCAAAATCCAGAGTATCAATAACAACATGAACAGTCCATGCTATTAATACCCTCACTCAGATAAATAGTTCCCAAAGATCTCAACTAGATTTGAAGAAGTCTAATTTTACATCTATGTATGTAAGAAAACTTAGTTGCGAAAATAAAGATGTTATATATATATATATATCATAATATTAAGATTCGATTACAGGATTCTCATAACGAGTTCTTATTATAAGGTATTCAATCAAACAAGAATATAATCTAATCTATGTAGGGACGCTTCCCTTTATCTACTCCAGAAGTTCCAGGATTACCATCTAAAACTGCAAAGGGAATAATTTACAAGGGTGAGCTATGACATGCTCAACAAGTTTTTTATTTATAACAATATAGGATTTGAAAAAATATAACAGTTCAAATTTCGACTGATAGTTGTACCATTTCTGGATTTCTAATTTCAACCATTTCTGGAATTTTCTTTATTTCTGTCAGTCACACAGACTTAGAAATTTTGATCAGATATGAGATAGGGGATCAGCCTATTCAACATCTTAGGAGTATGCATATCATCCTACTAGTACTCAAAATACACCAAAATTAATGTCAATATATGAATTGACCAAATCTCGATCCCTTACGGGATACCCAACTTCAGTATAAGATGTCTTACTAAAACAATTTGGTTTGACACAATAGTTTATGTTCAATAAACAATATCATAGGAATAAATGATTCATTTTTTAGTTATGCTAAAACTATAGCAATAACTGTATAATAATTGGTAATTGAAGTTTAGGTGTAGTATATTATATCAACAGCATATCAAGATAAAAATCTTGTCCAATGAATAAACAGGGTTTAAGAAATTTGCTTTATAAGAGATTTAAGGATAGAGAACTTGCCTGAACGTAGATCAATCAAGTTATGCTATTCAAACGTTAATAAGTACCTACGATGTTCATATATATAATCTAACACGTTAGTATTGATAACAATACTCAATTATAACACTTATATAATATCGGTTAGATTTAATAGGGTTTGGTGTTTAATACCTTTGACAAATAGACTAAATTTTATTTATAAACTTTAATTATCCTTTATAATACTTTTTTAGAAATTTTGAAGTATTTAAAACATTTATTTATCTTTATACATGGTTTTTAAATCATTTATTTCTATTTATAAATAATTAATATTTACTTAGAATTTTACAAAGACATTGATTATTATTATTTAATAATTTATATTCATTTATTATAATTTTATATCATTAATAATATTTAGCATTTAAAAATAATTATTCTAATTTCTTTATTGATAAGTTAATTATTAAAAATTATCAAAATTATATAAAATTATTATTAAATTTATGTACAAATATCAAAATTTATTTAAAATATTTTAATATCATTTTTAAAACTATTTTTATATTTATTTATTAATTATTTCTAATTTTTATAATTTATTTTTAGAAAAATAATTTCTGTTTGTCGCTAAAGCCCTTCAGTGACAGAAAGTGTCGTTGTAGGTGTTCTTGAGTTTCTAGGTAGCAGTTTGGTCATGGCCAAGTGACTGGTTTGACCATTAATTATAAGGCTACTATTAATGAGTTTTGGTTTGTTTAAGAGTTGATGTTTGTAGTACTCATACAGTAGTATAATATGAAATAAATTTTAGACTTTACCCTACATATAACAAGAAGTTTATAGAGGCTCAAAGTAACTGTCAGAGCTGTTCTTGAGTTTCTGGGCAACCCAGAACAGAAGTCATGGTCGGTCAACGGTTTTGTGGCTTATATATCTTCGATTCGGTGTATTTGATGTGTGTAATGTTTGTTGTAACATGTAGTATATATGTCAGGGTACATATATATAACATTAATATAAACCAAGCCTAACTCCAAGGTCTCTAATTTTGTTGGTCAAAGTACAGCTAGACGATGTTCTTCATGTTCTTCAGTTTTCTAGAAAACCCAGAAAACTTGGTCATGCTCGATCAATAGATTTTGACCATTAATTCCAGTAAACCTATACGTTGTTTATTCCATAAAAGATCATAGATATGTAGTATATATAACAGAGTATTGATCTATAACAAAAACTTACAAAAATAACAAACAGAAGACGATTAAACAGATTGGTCAAAGTAACCTGGTTCAATCGTTTTCTTGAGCTTTACGGGTAACCCGAAAAATCGTAATTGTGAACGGTCAACCCACTTTGACTGCTTATAACTTGAAATCTATGGTTTAAATGAACCTGTTATCTTTTCCAGACTAAAGACCTACTAACAGGCTACAAATACCAAATAATTACCAGACCAAAACATAAACACATATTAATCTATATGCTCTGACATTCTACTGTCAGACTTAGTTTTCAAAATTTCCAGATTTCTTAAAACACTTAATTAAGGCATCTAGAAGTTATGAAAATGTGTTCTACCAATCTAACATACTTTCTAACAGACTAATACATAATTCTAAACATCTAAACAACAAATCTAACATAGGATCAAAGAGCTAATTATCAACTAGGGTTTGTACCTTTTCTTGAACAATTTTTGATTCTAGCTTCTGATGTTGTTGCTTCTATCACCCAGGTTTAATTTGGTAGGTTTATAAGTGTATTTAAGCTTAGGAATTTCGTGAGTTTGCTCACCCATGCTTGAGTTTGTTGAAATAATTTTACCGAAAAGTCTGAATATAGAAAAGAATTTAAGCACAAGGTGTCAAGCACGACGTTTTTCGGACAAAAATTTATTTAGTCAAATTTGTAAAACCAAGTATATATTAACACATAACACATTCAGAACGGAGAAATTTTATTTATATAAAGGGATTTTACACTTACGAGTCTTATTAGGGTTTTGGGTTTTTACATTCACCCCCACTAATAAGAATTTCGTCCTCAAAATTACAATACAAGTTAAGTAAATAATTAAGGATAATTCTCGCGCATTTTATCTTCAAGCTCCCATGTAGCTTCTTCAACGTTCTGATTTCTCCAGATTACTTTGACCGATGCTATCACTTTATTTCTCAGGACTTGCTCTTTACGGTCGACGATCTGCATAGGTTCTTCTACATAAGAAAGATCTTCCTCTATTTGGATTGGCTCATATTGTATAACGTGTTTATAATCAGGTCTATATGGTCATAATACGGACCCATGAAACACATTATGAATATGATTTAACTCAGGAGGTAGTGCTATTTCCTAAGCAACTTCACCAACCCTTCTCAAAATTTCAAAAGATCCAATGAATCTCGGACTTAATCTTCCTTTCTTGCCAAAACGTATCTTGCCTTTCCAAGGAGATACTTTCAAGAATACGTGACTTCCTACGTTAAAGTTTCGTTGTTGACGATGTGGATCGACGTATTTCCTTTGTCGATATTGAGATGCTTGTAATCGTTGACGAATAATTTTGATAGTTTCAGTTGTTTGTTGAATTATCTCAGGTCCTAACATTTGTCTTTCCCCGACTTCATCCCAACATAAAGGTGTTCTACATTTACACCCATATAAAGCTTCATAGGGTGGCATACCTATACTAGCATGATAATTATTGTTATAAGCAAATTCAACTACGGGTAAATGATCTTCCCAACTTCCTTTGAAATCTATAATACAAGTTCTCAGTGTAAGACCCCAGTTTTTATGAATAAAGATGATTTTTCTATAATTATAATTTTTGAATATTATGGAATGAATTTAATATAATGTTATAGTGGTGGGTAATATTTATAAATTTTGCAAAGTATGCAAGTTGTCATATTATATTCGATTGGCCGGGAAATATTCTTTTTGTCAGGGAATATCCAATACGACCAGACAATCATTGGTGGACCCCAATGTAATTATTATAGGATTGAGAAAACGACAAAAATATTTTATGAAAATAACGACGGAATTTTTACCGTTAATACTGTTGAACTACTCAGTAGTAAAAGTACAGTAATACACATGGTTGCATAGTAGCACATGGTATTGATTATTAAGGCTTATGTGATAAGTCACTCAGTTTTGTTTTATTAGTATTATTAACGTAATAAAACATTATATAAAACAAAATACTTTTTATAAAGTTATTCGTTTTATTAGGATAATAGTAAAATCTTTTTATATAAAACAAAACACTTTTATAAAGTTATCTGTTTTATTAGACAATAATTAGAATATATTATATTTTATTATGCATAGTGCCTGCATTGTGTTTGCATAGTAAAATCTTTTATAAAGTTATTCGTTTTATTAGATTATAAATAGAATATATTATATTTTATTTAAAAGATCTTGCTTTAAATATGGACCATCAGATTAAAGTAAATTAATCTGGACCGTTCATGAGTTAGTTGCTATGCAGTCCATTTTTCTATAAATAGAAGTTCATTCATTCATTATTTTCTAACGAATTCACTGAAACTCTAGAGAGAGAAATTATAGAGAGAAAGAAGAAAAGTATTCTACTACTTTACTTCTCCGATATCAAGTTTCTTTTACGGTAAGGGGTATTATTTTTTTTCATATTCATGAAGAGAACTTCTATTATTCCATTTTTTATTATTCTGTTGGAATAACCTGTATACGCAGTCTACCCTATACTTGGTGATTTTTGTTCTTATTCTATTCGTTATTATTCATTTAGAACATCACATGCTCATGCATTATCATGTAGAACACGGTTCCGTCTTTTATTATTACGATGGAATATCACATGCATGCGTTATCGTCCGGACTGGTTTCGCTTTTTATTATTACATTGGAATATCCTATCTCATGCGTTTTCTGTGGGACTGGTTCCGTCTTTATTATTACATTTGGAATATCCTGTTTGTGCGTTTTTGCCTTTTTGATTCCGTTATTTATTATTCTGTTGGAATAACCTGTCTATGCAAAGTACCGCGTACATGTTGATTTCTGTTATTATTCCATTCTTTATTATTCTGTTGGAACATCCTATCGGTGCGAATTTCGCCTAACCTAGTTCCGTTACTTATTATTCTGTTGGAATAACCTGTCTATGCGAGGTACCGCATCCATGGTGATATCTTTTATTATTCCATTCTTTAATAAACTCAGTTGGTTAAAGTTTTGACTTCTATACTCCATGAAATTAGTGGAATATCCTTAATATTTGTGCTTCATCCAGTATCTTTTCATGGAAATATTCTTCTGAGCATTCTTGAATTTTACTCTACAAAGCAGTATCATGTTGACAATTTGGACGTTATTGGTTCCTAGACAAATTAATTCTTGAACTTGTTTTATTGAATTATTATATCATTGTCACCATCCTCACGTTTATATTATGTTAAAAGTCATCTGTGGCCTGTTGTGCATAGATGGACTTGGTATGATTATGACAAAGGATTATTCGGTATAGTCATGACCGTAATGTTACAAATGATGTGGTAAAAGTCCTCATTGGCCCGTATTGCATTCATGGATAGTTGTCGGCATGATCATGACCATTAATGAATACACGAATATCCTTAGCCCGTAGTGCATGGAAAATTTGTGGTCGTGATACTAAAGAATATCCATGGCCGTAGTGCAGGGGTGATTCGATGATGTGGATTAATTATTAAGCTGAGTTTCAGTGATAAAAGTGATGAAAAACTTTTTAAATCATAAAAGATAGTAGAATTTATTCTCTACTTGACTCTTTTAATGGATTACTTGTTCCGCTGCAGTTAAATTTGATGTCTATTGTATATTATCAGTTTAACATTGTTGAAGACTAATGATAATTTATTCTGCATTATCTTAGTCATAATATTTCTTATTGGGCTAGTTGAGCTCACCCTTTCTTTCACTGTTCTCTTCAGGAAAAGAGAACGTAGCTGGGACGAGTCGGGGAATGGAGTGGTGGTCCTAGATGGTGTATTAGTAGTCCTCACTATTCTGTTAAATAGTGTGACAATAAATGTAATAAGGACTTATTCTGAGAGTGGATATTGTCTAGAAGACAGTATTTGTATTAAAACTCACAGCTCTCTTGTTGTATTTTAAAGATTGTATTTGTATTTTGTACCATATATTTGGCGACTCAGAATAGGTGATGTATACCTATTTTGGGGGCGTCACAGTTGGTATCAAAGCTTAGGGATATGATCCCTGGCTGAGATGTGAGATAAGAACTAGGAGGGGAGAGACGGGGAATTCTTTCACTAGTATGACCTACCTAAGTTTATTTGATATTTAATTGGTCGGTCAGAGTATAGGGATAATATGTGATATGTTATTTAACTCTTGTTTTGTGGCAGTATTTGAAAATGACATCCGAGAATGTTGAGAATGTCAATGGAGCACAGGAGACCGTTAAGTCTCCACAGATCAATAATCAGGATAATGTGCACCAGGAAGGTGACATTCCTCAGGCAAACAACAACACTGACCAAATGATGAATGATGGAATGTTCTGAGCCTTCATGCAATTCATGCAATATCAGGCAAGAGCGGCTCCTATCCAAAATACAGGTGGAAATACTGGCAACTCTCGGACGGTCACCGCCAAGCAGTTTAAGGAACTGGGACCACCGGAGACATGGATTAAGCAGATCAACAAGATATTTGATGTATTGGGATGCTCCGAGGAGCAAAAGGTTCCTTTTTCCACCTTCATGTTGCATGTAGAGGCAGATTACTGGTGGGAATCTATAAAACGTACTCAACCTACCTCACTAAATATGTCTTGGGAGGAGTTCCAGGAACTGTTCAACGACAAGTACTTTCCCAAAAGTATTTGTCACATGAAAGAGGTAGAGTTCATCAAACTGGAACAAAACTACATGACTGTATAGCAGTACGAAGCCAAGTTTGCCGAGTTGTCCCGGTTTACGTCCCATTTGGTTGATAATGAGGAGCGAATGACGCAAATGTTTTTAAGAGGTTTGAAACCTAAGATATGTCAATATCTTATGTGACGCCCCCAAAATAGGTATACATCACCTATTCTGAAACGCCAAATACATGGTACAAAATACAAATACAATCTTTAAAATACAACAAGAGAGCTGTGAGTTTTAATACAAATACTGTCTTCTAGACAATATCCACTCTCAGAATAAGTCCTTATTATATTTATTGTTACACTATTTAACAGAATAGTGAGGACTACTAATACACCATCTAGGACCATCACTCCATTTTCCGACTCGTCCCAGCTACGTTCTCATTTCCTGAAGAGAACAGTGAAAGAAAGGGTGAGCTCAACTACCCCAGTAAGAAATATTTTGACTAAGATAATGCAAAATAAATTATCATTAGTCTTCAACAATGTTAAACTGATAATATACAATAGACATCAAATTTAACTGCAGCGGAACAAGCAATCCATTAAAAGAGTCAAGTAGAGAATAAATTCTACTATCTTTTATGATTTAAAAAGTTTTTCATCACTTTTATCGCTGAAACTCAGCTTAATAATTAATCCACATCATCGAATTACCCCTGCACTACGGCCAAGGATATTCTTTAGTATCACGACCACAAATTTTCCATGCACTACGGGCCAAGGATATTTGTGTATTCATTAATGGTCATGATCATGCCAACAACTGTCCATCAATGCACTACGGGCCAATGAGGACTTTTACCACATTATTTGTAACATTACGGTCATGATTATACCGAATAATCCCTGGTCATAATCATACCAAGTCCATCTATGCACTACAGGCCACAGATGACTTTCAACATAATATAAACATGAGGATGGTGACAATGATATAAGAATTCAATAAAATAAGTTCACGAATTAATTTGTCCAGGAACCAATAACGTCTAAATTGTCAACATGATATTGCTTTGTAGAGTAAAATTCAAGAATGCTCAGAAGAATATTTCCATGAAAAGATACTAGATGAAGCGCAAATATCAAGGATATTCCACTAATTTCATGGAGTATAGAAGTCAAAACTTTAACCAACTGCGTATATTAAAGAATGGAATAACAAAAGAAATCACCATACATGCGGTGCCGCGCCATGACAAAAGTTATTCCAACAAAATAATAAGTAATCTGGAACCAGTCAGTGAAATTAATTGCCATTCGATGTGATGTTCCAAATGTAATAATAAAATGGAATAACAATAAAATCACCATGTATGCGGTGCTTGGCATGAGCGGAGTTATTCAAATGAGAATAATAAATAACGGAATCGAATCCAAAAGAAACGCACAAACAGATATTCCAATGAGAATAAAAAAGACGGAACCAGTCCCGGCGATAAAACCCATGACATGGATATTCCAATGTAATAATAAAGATTTAACTAGGTCCCATATAACGCATGATGTGATATTCCAACAAAATAATAAAGACGGAACCAGGTCCGGCATATAACACACAGACAAGATGTTCCAACAGAATAATAATGAATAAAATAACAACAGAAATCACCAAGTATAGGGTAGACCGTGTATACAGGTTATTCTAACAGAATAATAAAGAATGGAATAACAGAAGATCTCTTCATGAATATGAAAAAAAATAATACCTCTTACCGTAAAAGAAACTTGATATCAGAGTAGTGAAGTAGTACAATACTTTTTTCTTTCTCTCTATAATTTATCTCATGAATTCGTAAGAAAATAATGAAGGAATGAGCTTCTATTTATAGAAAAATGGACTGCATAGCAACTAACTCATGAACGGTCCAGTTGATTTACTTTAATCAATCAGTCCATATTTAAAGCAAAATCTTTTAAATAAAATATAATATATTCTATTTATAATATAATAAAATGAATAACTTTATAAAAGATTTTACTATGCAAACACTATGCATAATAAAATATAATATATTCTAATTATTGTCTAATAAAACAGATAACTTTATAAAAGTATTTTGTTTTATATAAAAAGATTTTACTATTAGCCTAATAAAACGAATAACTTTATAAAAGTATTCTGTTTTATATAAAAAGTTTTTTTGTTTTATTACGTTAATAATACTAATAAAACAAAACTGAGTGACTTATCACGTAAGCCTTAATAATCAATATCGTGTGCTACAATGCAACCACGCGTATTACTGTACTTTTACTACCGACTAGTTCAACAGTATTAACGATAAAACTTCCGCCGTTATTTTCATAAAATATTTTTGTCATTTTCTCAATTCGATAATAATTATGTTGTGGGGTCCACCAATGATTGTACCGTCGTACGAATATTCCCTAATAATAAGAATATTTTCTGACCAATCGAATATAATATGACAACTTGCATACTTTGCAAAATTTGTAAATATTACCCACAACTATAACATTATATTAAATTCATTCCATAATATTCAAAAATGATAATTATAGAAAAATCATCTTTATTCATAAAAACTGGGGTCTTACAACCTACCCTTCTTAAGAAATTTCGCCCTCGAAATTAGGGTACGTACCTGGTTTGTCAAAGAGGTAAGGATAACTTGATTTCATTTCAGATTCTAAGTCCCAGGTCATTTCCTCAACATCGTGGTTCCTCCATAAAACTTTGACTTGAGGTATAACCTTGGAGCGTAGAATATGTTCCTTCTTATCCAAGATTTGAACATGAACCTCTTCATACGTTAAATCTTTCGCTATTTCGTCCGGTTCTAACTCAATAATGTGGTTCGGGTCTTCCACATATTTACGTAACATGGATACGTGAAAAATGTTATGAACACGAGACATACTTGGCGGTAAAGCGAGTCTATAGGCCATACTTCCTACTCGATCGAGGATTAAAAATGGGTCAATGAATCGAGGATTGAGCTTTCCTCTCTTTCCAAATCTCGTAACTCCTTTCCATGGAGCAACACGTACCAACACATGATCTCCTATATCGAATTCCATGTCCTTTCGATGAAGATCAGCATAACTCTTTTGTCGATCTTGTGAGGTTTTTATACATTGTCGGATCATTTGAATCTTTTACGTAGTCATACGTACCAACTCTGGTCCCAACAACGTTGCTTCACCCACCTCATCCCAACATCTTTGAAGCGACACTTTCTTCCATACAACGCCTCGAATGGAGCCATTCCAATACTTGCTTGATAACTATTGTTGTAGGAAAACTCCACCAATGGTAAGAACTTATCCCACTTAATCACCAGTTGAAGATTAGAACCGATGACATTCCAAAGACGGCTTTCAAAACTCGGTACGAGAATTATGAGTTCCTAGTCATGTCTTTTGGATTGACTAATGCTCCTGCTGCCTTCATGGATATGATGAACTGAGTATTCAAGGAATATTTAGATCACTTTATGGTCGTCTTTATTGATGACATCCTCATATATTCCAAAACCTGTGAAGATCATGAGCAACACTTGAGGCTGATACTCCAAAAGCTTCGTGAATATAAGCTTTATTATGCTCTCATTTCCATTCAAACTCTGGAAGTTGGGATAAGTTCTTACCATTGGTGGAGTTTTCCGACAACAACATTTATCAAGCAAGTATTGGCATGGCTCCATTCGAGGCGTTGTATGGAATAACGTGTCATTCACCAATATGCTGGGATTAGGTGGGTGAAACAACGTTATTGGGACCGGAGTTGGTACGTATGACTACGGAAAAGATTCAAACGATCCGACAACGTATAAAAACCTCACAAGATCGACAAAAGAGTTATGCTGGTTTTCATCGAAAGGACATGGAATTCGATTTAGGAGATCCTGTGTTGTTACGTGTTGCTCCATGGAAAGGAGTTACGAGATTTGGAAAGAGAAGAAAGCTCAATCCTCGATTCATTGGCCCATTTTTAATCCTCAATTGAGTAGGAACTGTGGCCTATAGACTTGCTTTACCGCCAAGTATATCTCGTGTTCATAACATTTTTCACATATCCATGTTATGTAAATATGTGGAAGACCCGAACCACATTATTGAGTTAGAACCGGACAAAATAACGAAAGATTTAACGTATGAAGAGGTTCCTGTTCAAATCTTGGATAAGAAGGAACATATTCTACGCTCCAAGGTTATACCTCAAGTCAAAGTTTTATGGAGGAACCACGATGTTGAGGAAATGACCTGGGAGTTAGAATCTGAAATGAAATCAAGGTATCCTTACGTCTTTGACATACCAGGTACGTACCCTAATTTCGAGGGCAAAATTTCTTAAGAAAGGGAGGTTGTAAGACCCTAGTTTTTATGAATAAAGATGATTTTTCTATAATTATCATTTTTGAATATTATGGAATGAATTTAATATAATGTTATAGTTGTGGTTAATATTTACAAATTTTGCAAAGTATGCAAGTTGTCATATTATATTTGATTGGTTGGGAAATATTCTTTTTGTCAGGGAATATCCGTACGACGGTACAATCATTGGTGAACCCAACAACAGAATTATTATCGGATTAAGAAAATGATAAAAATATTTTATAAAAATAACGGCGGAAGTTTTACTGATTATCTTTGTTAAACTACTTTCAGTAGTAAAAGTATGCAGATGTCTGGCGTGGTTTGCATAGTAACACACGATATTGATTATTAAGGCTTACGTGATAAGTCACTCAGTTTTATTTTATTAGTATTATTAACGTAATAAAACAAAAAAGCTTTTATAAAGTTATTTATTTTATTAGACAATAATTAGAATATATTATATTTTATTATGCATAGTATTTGTATAGTGCCTGCATAGTGTTTACATAGTAAAATCTTTTATAAAGTTATTCGTTTTATTAGATTATAAATAGAATATATTATATTTTATTTAAAAGATTTTGCTTTAAATATAGACCATCAGATTAAAATAAATTAATCTGGACCGTTCATGAGTTAGTTGCTATGTAGTCCATTTTTTTATAAATAGAAGCTCATTCCTTCATTATTTTCTTACGAATTCACTGAAACTCTAGAGAGAGAAATTATTTTTTTTCATATTCATGAAGAGAACTTCTGTTATTCCATTCTTTATTATTTTGTTAGAATAACCTGTATACGCGGTCTACCTTATACTTGGTGATTTCTGTTGTTATTCTATTCATTATTATTCTGTTGGAACATCACATGCATGCGTTATCACGCTAGACACAGTTCTCTTTTTATTATTCTATTGGAATATCACATGCATGCATTATCTGGGACTGGTTCTTGCTCTTTATTATTCATTGGAATATCACATGCATGCATTTTTCGTCGACACGGGTTAAAATCTTTATTATTCTCATTGGAATATCCTATCTCATGCGTTTTAAGCGGAATCGATTCCGTTATTTTTATTCATTGGAATAACTTTATACATCTGAAGTACCGCATACATGGTGATTTCGCTGTTATTCCATTCTTTATTATTCATTGGAACATCTTGTTGGTGCAAATTTACTTTGACACGGTTCCGTTACTTATTATTCTATTGGAATAACTTTGCCTACATGCTGGCACCGCATGTATGGTGATTTCTTTTGTTATTCCATTCTTTAATATACGCAGTTGGTTAAAGTTTTGACTTATACTCCATGAAATTAGTGGAATATCCTTGATATTTGCGCTTCATCCAAAGATATCTTTCATGGAAATATTCTTCTAAGCATTCTTGAATTTTACTCTACAAAGCAGTATCATGTTGACAATTTGGACGTTATTGGTTCCTGGACAAATTAATTCGTGAACTTGTTTTATTGAATTTTTATATCATTGTCACCATCCTCATGTTTATATTATGTTGAAAGTCATCTGTGGCCTGTAGTGCATAGATTGACTTGGTATGATTATGACCAGGGATTATTCGGTGTAATCATGATCGTAATATTACAAATGATGTGGTAAAAGTCCTCATTGGCCCGTAGTGCATTGATGGACAGTTATTGGCATGATCATGACCGTTAATGAATACACGAATATCCTTGGCCCGTAGTGCATGGAAAAATTATGGACGTGATACTAAAGAATATCCTTGGCCGTAGTGTAGGGGTGATTCGATGATGTGGATTAATTATTAAGCTGAGTTTCAGCAATAAAAGTGATGAAAAACTTTTTAAATCAAAAAAGATAGTAGAATTTATTCTCTACTTGACTCTTTTAATGGATTGCTTGTTCCGCTGCAGTTAAATTTGATGTCTATTGTATATTATCAGGTTAACATTGTTGAAGACTAATGATAATTTATTCTGCATTATCTTAGTCATAATATTTCTTACTGGGCTAGTTGAGCTCACCCTTTCTTTCACTGTTCTCTTCAGAAAATGAGAACGTAGCTGGGACGAGTCGAGGAATGGAGTGATGGTCCTAGATGGTGTATTAATAGTCCTCACTATTCTGTTAAATAGTGTGACAATAAATGTAATAAGGACTTATTCTGAGAGTGGATATTGTCTAGAAGACAGTATTTGTATTAAAACTCACAGATCTCTTGTTGTATTTTAAAGATTGTATTTGTATTTTGTATCATATATTTGGTAACTCAGAATAGGTGATGTATACCTATTTTGGGGGCGTCACACTTAGCATATCTTCTAATGTTTGTATGGTTCTCTCACTCTGACAATCAGTCTGAGGATGATAAGCTGTACTTAATCTTAGTTGTGTTCCTAAGTGTTTCTGAAGGCTTTTCCAAAAATTATAAGTAAATCTTGGATCTCGATCTGATACTATGGACATAGGTACTCCATGCCTAAAGATAATTTCATTGATATAAAGTTTGGCAATGTGATCTAGATTATAAGTAATCTTAATAGGTAAAAAGTGAGCTGATTTTGTTAAATGGTCAACTATTACCCAAATGGCATTATGGCCCTTTTGTGTAGTTGGAAGACCAAAAACAAAATCCATAGTTATATGTTCCCACTTCCACTCAGGAATTGGTAAGGGTTGAAGTAAACCACTCGAATTTTGATGCTTAGCCTTAACACTTTGACACGCGAGACATTTACTTACCCATTCAACTATTTCTCTTTTCATGTTTGACCACCAAAAGTGTCGACTTAAATCCTTATACATTTTTCTACTGCCAGGATGTATGGCAAATTTAGAGTTATGAGCTTCATTTAAAATTTCATCTTTTAAATCTTGGTCTAACGGAACCCTAATTCTATTTTCATATCTTATTATTCCATCCGTATCTATTCTAAATTTATTATATTTATCATGTGTTGAATTAGATTTGAACTTCTGACATTCTTCATCATTCTCCTGTATCTCTTTAAATTTATTAAGCAGAGATGAAACTCCTAAAATATACAACTTTTGGGTAGAGGTAGTTGGACATTCCACCTCAATTTCTAAATTTTCAAAGTCTTTTATTAACCTATCATTGGTGGTTAATACATTCAATTTTTCCTTATTCTTCCTACTTATCGCATCAGCTGCAATATTGGCTTTACCGGGATGATATAAGATTTCACAGTCATAATCTTTTATCAGTTCTAACCATCGTCTCTGTCTTAAATTTAATTCCTTTTTGTGTAAAAATATATTTTCAAACTTTTATGATATATATATATCTCGCACTTCTCCCCGAACCATCGTCATGAGTAGGATACCTCTTCTCATAATCTTTGAGTTATCGTGATGCATAAGCTATCACTTTCCCATGTTGCATCAACACACACCCTAAACCTCTATGTGATGTGTCACTATATACTACAAGGCCTCCTGTATCATCTGATAAGGATAACACTGGAGCCATGCTCAGTCGCTTCTTCAACTCTTGGAAGCTTTCCTCGCATTTATCTGTCCAGACGTATTTCACCATCTTTCGAGTTAAATTGGTTAATGGGGTGGCTATTTATGAAAAATCTTTTATAAACCGTCGATAATAACCCGCTAAACCGAGAAAAATTCATACTTATGTTGGAGTTGTTGGTTGTTCCCAGTTCACAATCGTTTCGATCTTAGCTGGATCTACAGATATTCTATTTTTATCAATTACTTGACCTAAAAATTGAACTCTCTTCAACCAGAATTCGAACTTGGAAAACTTTGCATAAAGTTGTTCCTTTCGTAATATTTCCAATACGACTCTCAATTGTTCAATATGCTCTTCCCGTGTTTTCGAGTATACCAGAATATCATCGATAAACACTACAACAAATTTTTCCAAGCATGGTTTAAACACTCGATTCATTAAATCCATAAATCTTTATGGTGCATTTGTTAATCCAAAAGACATTACAAGAAACTCATAATGTCCATAGCGTGTCCTAAATCTTGTTTTCTACACATCCTCCTTTATTACCTTTAATTGATGATAACCTGTTCGAAGGTCAATTTTTGAAAAATGTTCGGCCCCCTTTAATTGGTCAAACAAATCATCAATTTTTGGTAAAGGATATTTATTTTTAATAGTTAACTTATTTAGCTCCCTATAGTCTATACATAATCTCATAGTTCCATCCTTCTTCTTTACAAATAGAACTAGTGCTCCCCAGGGTGAAACACTAGGTTGTATGTACTTTTTATCTAAGAGTTCATGTAATTGTATAAGTAACTCTTTCAGTTTTATAGGTGCCATTCTGTACGGTGCCTTAGAAACTGGTTCCGTTTCTGGTACAAGATTGACAAACTCAATTTCCCTATCTGGAGGTAAACCTGGTAAGTCATTCAGAAATACATCAGGAAATTCCTTAACTATAGGTATTTGATCTAGTTTTACTCCTTCCTATCGAGTATCAACTATATAGGCCAAATATCCTAAACAACCCTTTCTATGTAATCTTTCTGCCTGAACTATAGTCAAACATCGAGATTGCTTAGGTGAACAACTACCGTTGAACACTACCTTTGACTTCGAAGCAGTCAAAAGATTTATACGTTTTTGATAACAATCAATCATCGCATTATGATTAACTAACAAATCCATTCCTAAAATTACATCAAATTCTCCCAGCTGAATTGGTATCAAATCTACCTTAAAATTATGTCCTTTTATTAAACACTACAATTTCTGTATATGGTCTTAACTGGAATTCTTTCATTATTAGCAATTTCCATGCAAAATGGTTTGTCTAAATTTTCACAAGATGTATTCAAGTTTGTAGAGAAATTACTAGACACAAAAGAACATGTAGCACTAGAATCGAATAACACATATCCATTTAAAGTATTAATAGGGATGATACCTGTCACCACGTCCTGTGAAGCAATAGCATCCCTCACCGACATATTAAATGTTCTCATGATGAGTCGATTCTCGAACTCCAACTATGACTACTACTATTGATTGATTATTCTCTGGTATTCTAACCCCTTTTCCTTCTTGATTCCTAGGTTTGGGACAGTTCCTTGAAAAATGGTCTAAGGAACCACAATTAATACATTTATTTGTCCTTGGAAGAGGACAATGTGGAAAATAATGTCCCGACTGTCCACAATTAAAACATTTGTTATGAAGGCATTCTCCTCTATGTTTCTTACCGCAATTAGGACAAGGTTTAAAATTATTATTACTAAAGTTATTGTTAGTATTTCCTATCATTTTTCCTGGGTTGTTAGAAAAAGAATTATCCCACTTACGTTTGTTATTAAACCCACTTGAACTGAGTTCTGTTCTAATTTTTCCTTTTTCATTCTGACTTCTCTTGTCCTGATGAAATTTAGTAAGACTTTCATTCTCACTTTCGGCTATAATGGCCTTCTCTAGTATTTTAGAGATAGTTTTTATTTGAAGTACTAACAATCTACTCCGAATCTGAGGTTTTAAACCCTCCTGAAACCTACGAGTCTTTCTAAGTTCAGTGGTTACTTGATGTGGAACAAACCTGGATAGTTCATTAAACTTAGCTGTATACTGGGTTACAGTAAGATCTCCTTGTTTTATGTCCAGAAATTTTATTTACATTCGGTCTTTCAGGGATTGGGAAAAATAGTTTTCAAAGAACAACTCTTTCAATCTATCCCAAGGAATAATTTCAGTTTCTACCCGACCTTTGGTTGATTCCCACCAATAATTAGCCTCACCTTTTAAGAAAAAGGTTGTAAAAGTTGTCTTTTGGTTATTATTAACATTGGTTACTAGGAAAAAATTTTCTATTTCAGAAATCCAAATTTGTGGATCTATAGGTTCTGATGTACCCTTAAACTCAGGTGGTCCAACTAATTTAAAGTCTTAAAAAGTTGTGTTCTGGTTCACAGGTCTATTTATAACTCCTAGCATAAGGTCTACTAACTGCTGGGTAGAATTATCATCATTCATTTCTCTTTGGGGTCTTATGGTTGGTGGCATGATTCTATATAAATCAATAAAAATTCACATAAGAATTTGAGTAACACAACATATTGTTTATTTCATATATCACAATAGTATTACACAACAACTTCATAATTAAATATACTACAAAGTACAAACTTTGAATGCTTCTTTATTGTACTAATATAAAGCATTGAACCACCTATGCTACTCTATAGAATTCATTGATATCATTAAAGGAATCCTGGATCATGTGACAAACCACAGATCAATCGATGAGATAAGTCATCTTCTTCTCCTCTACCGGATATCGAATTACACGGCGCTGTAAATCATTAAAAGTATCTCGAACACCCAGAGATGTTTTAAGAAGCCTTGACTGAATTTCTTTTCTACCCCTCTGTGCATGGTGCAGTTGTACTTTTAGTTGTTGACTATGTCCCCTCTCATGTTGTAGCATTCCCTCAGCTATATCAGCCCTAAACCTCATTTTATTACCCTCATGTTCTGTTGTTTTCAATAGCGATGCCATTGCCTCATCTTGCTCATCAATTCTCATTAACTATCCTGCCACTAGATCCTCTTCTTCCTCAGCATCTAACAGTTGTTGATCATGAAGTAATTCCTCATCTTCTACATTACTGGCTATGTATGACTCTATTTGTGGTGGATTATTGGCCAATATCATTTCCTCAGCATTGGAGTTGGCCATCTATAAAAGAAAACTCCTTAAATACCGTATAGAAATTACACAACATAATAATTTTAATGTTATATTTTTTGTGTACTTTTAAAATTTTTACGGACTCGAAGACTATATACTAAGATTTCTCTTCCTTATATCTATAGCCTTAACAGCTTTGATACCAAAATTTTTAATGCCCCCATACCTATACTCCCACGGTATCTGATATGGTGTTTACAGAAAATCAACATAATGCTTTTAAATCTATACACCCATGGAATCTGATTATAAAATTACATTAAATAGAGGGACTAGCAGATATAATTTCCATAGATCTAAAATTCACTGTAGCCCATAACAGATGTGAATTCTCAAGAGAACTTTTTATGTGTTTGGATACCCTCACTTGGATATATGAGCAGTATCTGTGACTAGAGTGTGAGACCCCAGATTTTATGAATAAAGATTTAAATTTCTCGAATTTATTTTTTAATATTATGGAATGAATTTGTTATAATGTTATAGTTGTGGGTAGTATTTATAAATTCTGCAAAGTATACAAGTTGTTATATTATATTCGATTGGTCGAGGAATATTCGTTTTAGCAGAGAATATTTGTACAACGGCGTAATCATTGGTGGACCCCACAACAAAATTATTTTCGGATTGAGAAAACGATAAAAATATTTTTTACGAAAATAATGGCAGAAGTTTTACCGTTAATACTGTTGAACTACTCGGTAGTAAACGTACAGTATTACGCGTGGTTGTATAGTAGCACATGGTATTGATTATTGATGCTTACGTGAGAAGTCAGTCAGTTATACTCAATTGTTGCTACAGGAATTGCTGCATCATATCTCTTATATTATTGATTCGATTATTTTCACAGTATCATCTGCATAATATGTTATTTTATTAAATCAATAATTGAGACGACAAAGTTATTCATATTATTACATTGCAATATTTACAAAGTCTAGAAGTTCTGTCAAGGAGAGGTTTGGTCACCTAATTGCATGCCAATAGGGAGAAATCCTTATTGGAAAGCCCCCTCTTTCCTGGGAATGACCTGGTTGATAAATACTGTGAGTTATAATATTAATGATGAATGTTATTAAAATAGAAGTTGTGTTCGGAGTTGAATTTGGAGACACGGACGTGATATTTGAGTTCGGAACAATAAAATTAGTAAAAATAGTCTATAAACACAAAATTTTCTGGGATTAACTTTTTGGTCAAAAAGTTAACAAGTTGACTTTTTTAGGAAAAGTCAAACTTTGAAATTTCAAAATTTATATTGTTGATAAAAATAGTTTCATTGTGTTGGAATTATTTGTGTTAGTGAAAATCGACATTTATTTCGATAATAATTAATGTCTGGAGGTTATACTGACCAATCATGTATTTAACCGGATAAATGAGCAATTGATTGCTATTATTTCACATGATTATAACTATTTGTTCACATGTGTGTACTATTGATTCACATTCTTGTTACGATTAGGGGAGTTGGTGTAAGATTGATAATATTTGCATGACTAAGTTAAAAATGGAGGTATAGATGGAGGTACTATACTGTAATTCATATTTTTACATGTCTAGAACTATTGAGTCACATGATTTACTATTGAATCACATTATTTACTATTAGGGGAGGTGGTGCAAGTTTGATAATACTTGCATGACTAAATTAAAAATAAAGGAAAACTTGGAGGTATTGTACTATAATTTTTCGACCCCCAAAACGTGTAATTATTGAAACAATATTTTTCTATAAATAGAAGCTCATTCTTCCTTCATTTCTCACCAATTCACTAAAGCTATAGAGCAATTATTATAGAGAGAAATTGTAGAGATAAAATCTATAGAAGAAGAGAAGACTGCTACCTCACTATTCCAGTATCCAGTTTCTTCTGAGGTAAAGGGGTATTATTTCTTTTTTTCGTCTTCATGAAGAGAACTTATGTTATTCCATTCTTTATAATTATGTTGGAATAACCTCTCTATGCGAAGTACCGCATACATGGTGAAATTCTACTATTATTCCATTCTTTATTATTACATTTGGAACATCACATGCATTTACGCTTTACCTAGTTTAGTTTAAATTTTTATTATTCATTGGAATATCACATTTTGTGCGTTTCTGTGGACACCGGGTCCGTCTTTATTATTACATTAGAATATCCTCATGCATGCGTTTTATGCGACTTTTTATTATTCCGCTCTTTATTATTACTGTTGGAATAACTTTTGTTTACATCTTGATCTACCGCATGCTTGGTTTCTTTTGTTATTCCATTCCTTATTATACTCAAGTTGGTTAAAGTTTTGACTTCTATACTCCATGAAATTAGTGGAATATCCTTGATATTTGCGCTTCATCAAGTATCTTTTCATGAAAATATTCTTCTGAGCATTCTTGAATTTTACTCTACAAAGAAGTATCATGTTAACAATTTGGACGTTATTAGTTTCTGGATAAATTAATTCATGAACTTGTTTTATTGAATTCTTATATCATTGTCATCATCCTCATGTTTATATTTTTTTTGAAAGTCATCTGTGGCCTGTATGCATAGATGAACTTGGTATGATTATGACCAGGGATTATTCGGTATAATCATGACCGTAATGTTACAAATGATGTGATAAAAGTCCTCATTGGCCCGTACTGCATTGATGGACAGTTGTTGGCATGATCATGACAATTGATTAATACATGAATGTACTTGGCCCGTAGTGCATGGATAATTTGTGGTCGTGATACTAAAGTATATCATTGGCCGTAGTGCAGGGGTGATTCAATGATTTGGATTATTTATTAAGCTGAGTCTCAGCGATAAAAGTGATGAAAAACCTTTTAAATCATAAAAGCTAGTAGATTTTATTCTCTACTTTACTCTTTTAATGGATTGCTTGTCCCGCTGTAGTTAAACTTTATGTCTTTTATATTTTATCAGTTTAACATTGTTGTAGACTAATGATAATTTATTCTGCATTATCTTAGTCATAATATCTCTTACTGGGCTAGTTGAGCTCAGCCTTTCTTTCATTGTTCTCTTTAGGAAATGAGAATATAGCTGGGACGAGTCAGGGAACGGAGTGATGGACCAGATGATAGTATTAGTAGTCCTCACTATTTTGTTAAATAGTGTGACAATAAATGTAATGAGGACTTATTCTGGGAGTGAATATTGTCTTGAAGACAGTATTTGTGTTAAAACTCATAGCTCTCTTGTTGTATATTAAAGATTGTATTTGTATTCTATACCATGTATTTGACGACTCAGAATAGGTGATGTATACCTATTTTGGGGGCGTCACAGTTGGTATCAAAGCTTAGGGATATGATCCCTGGCTGAGATGTGACCCAAGAACTAGGAGGGGAGAGACGGGGAATTTCTTCTCTAGTATGACCTTCCTAAGTTTGTTTGGTATTTAATTGGTCGGTCAGAGTATAGGGATAATATGTGATATGTTAATTAACCCTTATTTTGTGGCAGTATTTGAAAATGGCATCTGAAAATGTTGAGATCAGCAATGAAGCACATGAGACCGTTGAGTCACCAACGATTAATACCAAGGATAATGTGCAGCACGAAGACAATAATCCTCAGGTAAATAACAACACCGATCAGATGATGAACGATGGGATGTTTGGAGGCTTTATGTAATTCATGCAACCTCAGGTAAAAGAGACGCATGTTCAAAATATAGGTGGAAACAATGGCAACTCACGGTTGGTCACTGCTAAGCAGTTCAAGGAATTGGGACCACCGATGTTTTTTGGAGAGCCAAAACCACTTAAGCCATAGACATCGATAAAGCAGATCTACAAGATATTTGATGTCTTGGGTTGCTCCGAGGAGCAAAAGGTTCCCTTGCCACCTTCATGTTGCGTGCAGAGGCAGATTACTGGTGGGAATCTGTAAAACGTACTCAACCTGCCTCACTGAAGATGACTTGAGAGAAGTTCAAAGAATTGTTCAACGACAAGTATTTTCCCGAAAGTATTCGTCATATGAAAGAGGTTTCATCAAGCTGGTGCAAAACAACATGACCGTGTCGCAGTACGAAGCCAAGTTTGCCAAGTTGTCCCGATTTGCGACCCATTTGGTTGATAATGAGGAGAGAATGACGCGAATGTTTCTAAGAGGTTTGAAACCCGAGAGACGTCAATATCTTATCTGTTATAAACTGTGTTTGTATTCAGATGTTGTTAATAGGGCTCAGTTATTGGAGCGCGATAATGAGTCAACCCAACCAAAAGAGAGCAGCTGACAAAATGATAATACGAGTGATAGCAGTCATCAAAGCAGCGACAATAAGCGTGGAGGGAATCAGCAAGCCAGAAATGGTGACCACTTCGGTGGTAATCATGGCCAAAACAATAAGAATGGACATTTCAAGAAGAGAAGATTCAACAATGATGGAAATACGTCGGCACCAGCACCCGTTGTTATGGAAGGAGAACGACCACATATCATATGCTTCAAATGCGGAGGGGAGGGACACATCAGTCCAAACTGTGCGATGCCGTCCAAAGCATGTTATAATTGTGGAAAAGAAGGTCACCTAGACCGATTTTGTCGTTCACCGAAGACAAGTTCAGCTAGGATGGAGGCACCAAAGACCATCCCAGAAAAGTCAAAGCCGGTAGTGCAAGGGAGACCATTTTTCGTGACTCCTCAAAAAGAGAGTAACCCAAACAAAGTTATCATGGGTTAGTTAATTATAAATTCTTGCGAAGCCTATACCTTATTAGATACTGGTTCTACACATTCTTTTATCTCTCTTGCTTGCGCTCAACGTTTAAATTTAACTCAAGAGAAGTTGGACTTTGACTTAATGGTTGAAACTTCATTAGCAGAAACCTTTGTTACCTCCACTGTTTATTAATCTTGTTTGATTCAAATCGAAACTTTCATGTTACCTATCGATCTTATCTCTTTGAAAATACTTTCCTTTGATGTGATTTTAGAAATCGATTGGTTAACTACTCATCATGCTTTTGGTAAGGTTGTTAGCTTTCATATTCCTAACCAACCTGTTATACGAATTCAAGCAACCAAACCACTAAAGTCAATCATTGTCATATCAAGCCATAAGTAATGAGCCCCGATCCTTTCGTTGTTAACTTCCTTGTGTTGAATGCACCAAAGTTAGACTTTCTGTAAGCGACGTCGTGAATGACGTTGGCAAGTTGATAGATATCAATGTGACGTACTATCCAAGTTATGGATGAGAGTCACAGTTTTGAATGATATTTCTATTGTTAATAAATTTTCTAACGTATTCCTGAAGACTTCGTAGCCTAACCGTAGAGCATGAAATAGAATTTTGTATTGACCCCAGTACAAAGCCCATTTCTAAAACCCTTAAATATTTCTTCAACAAAAATGAACGTATAAGGCACCAAAGACGTTTGCTCGAGCTGTTGAAGATTACGACTATACCATTCAATATCATCGTGGAAGAGCGAACGTGGTAGCTGACGCATTGAGTAGAGATCGTATCTGGTTACGAGTGTGACGTTGTTAACACAAAAACCCATTTCTTATAATTTATAAATGATGAAGATAGAGTTAAGGAATCTAGGGACCCACGTGGTGATATCAAATATACGAGTAGAATCGACTCTAATCGATAAAGTTAAAGGCCGCTCAAGCTACAAACCTGGAGCTGATGAATGTGAAGAAGAAGGTTCAAGAGGGCGTTATTCTAGAAGAAAGAATCAATGAAGAGAGGAAATCTCAACCCTCAATTCAATTGGCCCATTTGAAATCCTCGATCGAGTTGGATCTGTGGCTTATACACTCGTTTTACTGCCAAGTATGTCGCGTGTTCATAACGTTTTTCACGTATCGTTGTTAGTAAAAAGATAGTCTTGGGGGACTTTGGAGCCAAATTTTAGAATAAATAATGAAGCTGAAAAATTATGAAATCATGGGGGTTTTACAGAGCATGTTACAAGCTTTCCATAGCCTCGAAAATGGACTAATTCTGATAAAGGATGAATAAGTTATGAAGATTTGAAGTATGTGTGCCAAAAGTTGCAAAATCTGAAAAATTGGAGTTAAGTGCCAAGGGTCGAGCGCCTAGGAGCTAGGCTCAGCGCTTAGATTTTTCTCTTGGGAGCCTAGGCGCTTGCCCAAGGCCAAATATAGACGCCTAGGCTCTGGTCAAGTGTTAAACCAAAATCTGTCCGGACGTCCTTTAGTAAATTAGGCATAACATTTTAATACGAACTCCGATTGAGGTGATTCAGGATGGTTCATAAAGATAACGAGTAGACCTATAACTTTTATTCTTTATTTTTTGAGATTTGAGGTCGGTATCAAGTCCTAAAAGGGCTATTTTAGGGACTGATGTGCATTCAGAGGCAATCAAAGGACATCGAGCATGCACATATGCAACGTGTGATATTTTCGACGATAAAGGTATTCAAGGTTATACCTCAAGAGTTGGAATATAAAATAAAATCAAAGTATCCTCACCTCTTCGGCATACCAAGTACGTACGTAAATTTCGTGGGCAAAATTTTATAAGGAGGGGAGATTGTGAGACCCCAAATATTATGAATAAAGATTTAAATTTCTCGAAATATTTTTTTTTTAAATATTATGGAATGAATTTGTTATAATGTTATAGTTGTGGATAGTATTTATAAATTCTGTAAAGTATGCAAGTTGTTATATTATATTCGATTGGTCGGGGAATATTCATTTTAGCAGGGAATATTAAATGCAACTGGCAAGAATCATTGGTGGACCCATGAATGAAATTATTGTCGGATTGAGAAAACGACAAAAATATTTTTTATGAAAATAACGACGGAAGTTTCACAATTATCTTCTTTGTTGAACTACTCGGTAGTAAAAAATACGATATGTCTGCATGGTTGCATAGTAGCTACACTATTGATTATTGATGCTTACGTGAGAAGTCACTTTCGGTTATACTTAATTATTATTCACGAATTGATGCATCATATCTCTCTCGTATTATTGATTCGATTATTGTCACAAGATTATCATCGCATAATATGTTATTTTATTAAATCAATAATTGAGGCGACAAAGTTATTCATATTATTAAATTACAATATTTACAATGTCTAGAAGTTACATCGAGAGGTTTGGTCACCTAATTGCGCGCTAATAGGGAGAAATCCTTATTGGAAAGCCCCCTCTTTCGTTGGGAATGACCTGGTTGATAAATATTGTGAGTTATAATATTAATGATGAATGTTATTAAAATTGAAGTTGTGTTCGGAGTTGAATTTGGAGACGCGGACGTGATATTTGAGTCCGGAATGATAAAATTAGTAAAAATAGTCAATAAACACAAAATTTTTCGGGATTAACTTTTTGGTCAAAAAGTCAACAGTTGACTTTTTCGGGAAAAGTCAAACTTAGAAATTTCAAAATTTATATTGTTGATAAAAATAGTTTCATTGTGTTGGAATTATTTGTGTTTTTGAAAATTGACATTTATTTCGATAATAATTGATGTCTGGAGGTTATATTGACCAATCGGGTATTTAACCGGATAAATGAGCAATTGATTGCTATTATTTCACATGATTATAACTATTTGTTCACATGTGTGTACTATTGATTCACGTTCTTGTTACTATTAGGGGAGTTGGTGCAAGATTGATAATACTTGCATGACTAAGTTAAAAATGGAGGTATAGATGGAGGTACTATACTGTAATTCATATTTTCACATGTCTAGAACTATTGAGTCACATTATTTACAATTAGGGGAGGTGGTGCAAGTTTGATTATACTTGCATGACTAAATTAAAAATAAAGGAAAAGTTAGAGGTATTGTACTGTAATTTTTTGAGCCCCAAAACGTACAATTATTGAAACTATATTTTTCTATAAATAGAAGTTCATTTTTCCTTCATTTCTCACCAATTCACTAAAGCTATAGAGCAATTATTATAGAGAGAAATTGTAGAGAGAAAATCTATAGAAGAAGAGAAGCCTGCTACCTCACTATTCCAGTATCCAGTTTCTTCTTAGGTAAGGGGTATTATTTCTTTCTTTCGTCTTCATGAAGAGAACTTCTGTTATTACATTCTTTATTATTATGTTGGAATAACCAGTCTATGCGAAGTACCACATACATGGTGAAATTCTATTGTTATTTCATTCTTTATTATTATGTTGGAACATCAAGTCTATGCTTTACTGGCGTGACACCGTTATATTATTTATTATACATTGGAATATCACATCATGCGTTTCTGTGGGACTGGTTCCGTCTTTATTATTCTATTGGAATATCCTCTCTGCATGCGTTTACGTGGGACTGGTTCCGCTTTTTTATTATTCTATTGAATAACTACACTTATTATGCGGTTCTACCGCATGCTTGGTGATTTCTTTTGTTATTCTATTCCCTATTATACTCAGTTGGTTAATGTTTTGACTTCTATACTCCATGAAATTAGTGGAATATCCTTGATATTTGTGCTTCATCTAGTATCTTTTCATGGAAATATTCTTCTGAGCATTCTTGAATTTTACTCTACAAAAAAGTATCATGTTGACAATTTGGACGTTATTAGTTCCTGGATAAATTAATTCATGAACTTGTTTTATTGAATTCTTATATCATTGTCATCATCCTCATGTTTATATTTTTTTTGAAAGTCATATGTGGCCTGTAGTGCATAGATGGACTTGGTATGATTATAACCAGGGATTATTCAGTATAATCGTGACCGTAATGTTACAAATGATGTGATAAAAGTCCTCATTGGCCCGTAGTGCATTGATGGACAGTTATTGGCATGATCATGACCATTGATGAATACACGAATGTCCTTGGCCCGTAGTGCATGGATAATTTGTGGTCGTGATACTAAAGAATATCCTTGGCCGTAGTGCAGGGGTGATTCGATGATGTGGATTATTTATTAAGCTGAGTCTCAGCGATAAAAGTGATGAAAAACCTTTTAAATCATAAAAGCTAGTAGATTTTATTCTCTACTTGACTCTTTTAATGGATTGCTTGTCTCGCCATAGTTAAACTTGATGTTTTTTGTATTTTATTAGTTTAACATTGTTGTAGACTAATGATAATTTATTCTGCATTATCTTAGTCATAATATCTCTTACTGGGCTAGTTGAGCTCACCCTTTCTTTCACTGTTCTCATCAGGAAAATTAGAATATAGCTGGGACGAGTCGGGGAACGGAGTGATGGACCAGATGATAGTATTAATAGTCCTCACTATTCTGTTAAATAGTGTGACAATAAATGTAATGAGGACTTATTTTGAGAGTGGATATTGTCTTGAGGACAGTATTTGTGTTAAAACTCACATCTCTCTTGTTGTATATTAAATATTGTATTTGTATTCTGTACCATGTATTTGGTGACTCAGAATAGGTGATGTATACCTATTTTGGGGGCGTAACATAGAGTCTATCTATCCGAAATTCAGAGTATCAGGAATAACATGAACAATCCATATTACTAATACCCTCACCCAGATGTATAGTCTAAGCTAAACGAATTTATACTATCGTATTGATAGTTACTATCTATCTGAAATCCAGAGTTTCAATAACAACATGAACAGTCCCTGCTATTAATACCCTCGCTCAGATAAATAGTTCCCAAGGATCTCAACTAGATTTGAAGAAGTCTAATTTTATATCTATGTATGTAAGAAAACTCGGTTGCAGAAATTAAGATGTTATATATATATATATATATATATCATAATATTAGGATTTGATTACATGATTCTCATAACGAGTTCTTATTACAAGGTATTCAATCAAACAAGAATATAATCTAATCTATGTAGGGACGCTTCCCTTTATCTACTCCAGATGTTCCCGGATTACCATCTAAAACTGCAAAGGGAATAATTTGCAAGGGTGAGCTATGACATGCTCAGCAAGTTTTGTATTTATAACAATATAGGATTTGAAGAAATATAACAGTTCAAATTTCGACTGATAGTTGTACCATTTCTGGATTTCTAATTTCAACCATTTCTGGAATTTTCTTTATTTCTGTCAGTCACACAGACTTAGAAATTTTGTTCAGATATGAGATAGGGGATCAGCCAATTCAACATCTTAGGAGCATGCATATCATCCTACTAGTGCTCAAAATACACCAAAATTAATGTCAATATATGAATTGACCAAATCTTGATCCCTTACGGGATACCCAACTTCAGTATAGGATGTCTTACCAAAACAATTTGGTTTGACACAATAGTTTATGCTCAATAAACAATATCATATGAATAAACGATTCATTTTTGAGTTATGCTGAAACTATAGCAATAACTTTACAATAATTGGTAATTCAAGTTTAGGTGTAGTATATTATATCAACAGCATATCAAGATAAAAATCTTGTCCAATAAATAAACAGGGTTTAAGAAATTTGCTTTTTAAGAGATTTAAGGATAAAGAACTTGCCTGAGCTTAGATCAGTCAAGTTATGCTATTCAAACGTTAATAAGTATCTACGATGTTCATATATATAATCTAACACGTTAGTATTGATAACAATACTCAATTAAAACACTTATATAATATCGGTTATATTTAATAGGGTTTAGTGTTTAATACCTCTGACAAATAGACTAAATTTTATTTATAAACTTTAATTATCCTTTATAATACTTTTTTAGAAATTTTAAAGTATTTAAAACATTTATTTATCTTTATAAATGATTTTAAATCATTTATTTCTATTTATAAGTAATTAATATTTACTTAAAATTTTACAAAAACATTAATTATTATTATTAAATAATTTATATTCATTTATTATAATTTTTATATCATTAATAATATTTTTCCATAATTATTTAACATTTAAAAATAATTATTCTAATTTCTTTATTGATAAGTTAATTATTAAAAATTATCGAAATAATATAAAATAATCATTAAATTTATGTACAAATATCAGAATTTATTTATAATATTTTAATATCATTTTTAAAACTGTTTTTATATTTATTTATTAATTATTTCTAATTTTTATAATTTATTTTTAGAAAAATAATTTCTGTCTGTCGCTAAAGCCCTTCAATGACAGAAAGTGTCGTTGTAGGTGTTCTTGAGTTTCTGTGCAGCAGTTTGGTCATGGCCGAGTGACTAGTTTGACCATTAATTATAAGGCTACTATTAATGAGTTTTGGTTTGTTTAAGAGTTGATGTTTGTAGTACTCATGCAGTAATATAATATGAAACAAATTTTAGACTTTACACTACATATAACAAGAAGTTTATAGAGGCTCAAAGTAACTGTTAGAGATGTTCTTGAGTTTCTGAGCAACCCAGAACAGAAGTCATGGTCAGTCAACGATTTTGTGGCTTATATATCTTCAATACGGTGTTTTTGATGTGTGTAATGTTTGTTGTAACATGTAGTATATATGTCAAGGTACATATATATAACATTAATATGATCCAAGCCTAACTCTAAGGTCATTAATTTTGTTGGTCAAAAAACTGACCCGACGATGTTCTTCGTATTCTTCTTGATTTTACGGAAAACCCGTAAAACTTGGTCATCTTTTTCGATCAATGGATTTTGACCATTAATTCCAGTAAAACTATACGTTGTTTATTCCATTAAAGATCATAGATATGTAGTACATATAACAGAGTATTGATCTATAACAAAAACTTACAAAAATAACAAATAGAAGACGATTAAACAGATTGGTCAAAGTAGCCGGTTCAACTATTCAAGAGCTTTCTGGGTAACCCAGAAAACTGTAATGTGACGCCCCCAAAATAGGTATACATCACATATTCTGAGTCGCCAAATATATGGTATAGAATACAAATACAATTTTAATTATACAACAAGAGAGCTGTGAGTTTTAATACAAATACTGTCTTCTAGACAATATCCACTCTCAGAATAAGTCCTCATTACATTTATTGTCACATTATTTAACAGAATAGTGAGGACTACTAGATAATACTATCATCCGGACCATCACTTGCATTCCCCAGACTAGTCCATTACGTTCTCATTTCAAGAGAAACAAAGAAAGAAAGGGTGAGCTCAACTAGCCCACTAAGAAATATTATGACTAAGATAATGCAGAATAAATTATCAATAGACTTCAACAATGTTAAACTAATAATATACAATAGATATCAAGTTTAACTGTAGCAGAACAAGCAATCCATTAAAAGAGTCAAGTAGAGAATAAAATCTACTATCTTTTATGATTTAAAAGGTTTTCATCACTTTTATCACGAGACTCGACAATAAATAATCCATCATCATCGAATCACCCCCACTACTACTGACGAGGATATTCTTTAGTATCACGACCATAAATTATCCATGCACTACGGGCCAAGGACATTCGTGTATTCATCAATGGTCATGATCATGCCAACAACTCTCCATCAATGCACTACAGGCCAATGAGGACTTTTACCACATCATTTGTAACATTACGGTCATGATTACACCGAATAATCCTTGGTCATAATTATACCAAGTCCATCTATGCACTACATGCCATAGATGTCTTTCAATAAAAATATAAACATGAGGATTGTGACGCCCCCAAAATTAGGTATTCATCACACATCTCGAGTCGCCAGATACATGGTACAAAAATACAAATACAACTTAATTATACAACAGTCGTGCAAAATACGACGACATACGTACTGCGAGTTTTAATACAAATATTGTAACGTATTTAATACGACAATATTCAAACTCAAATTAATACATGCCATATAAAGTACAGCAGCAAATATTTCAAGTCTCCAAAAGGACACGAGAAAGCTTCTATTCTCTTCATTTTACTGTGATGCACTTTTGACGCTTTCAGGGTTGGGTTCTCATCACCCTATTGTTGTTCACCAAAATCAATTATTAAGTGACGTATAAAATACGACACACACATCTTAGGTCCTCAATACAATTATATATTGTATGTTGTGACGCCCCCAAAATTAGGTATACATCACCCATCTTAGGTAGTCAGATACATGGTACAGAATTTAAATACAACTTACTAATATAAGCGTAGGTGTACAATACGACATAAACTGTGAGTTTGAATACAAATATTATCTACTAGATATTATACAAACTCAAAAGGAGTCCTCATTACAATTATTATCACACTATTTCACAGAATAGTGAGGACTACTAATGCTATCCTCTAGACCATTACTCCGTTCCCCGACTCGTCCTAGCTATGATCTCATTTCCTGAAGAGAACAGTGAAAGAAAGGGTGAGCTCAACTAGCCCAGTAAGAAATATTATGACTAAGATAATGTAGAATAAATTATCATTAGCCTTCAACAGTGTTAAACTGATAAAATATAATAAACATCAAGTTTAACTGCAGCGGAACAAGCAATCCATTACAAGAGTCAAGTAGAAAATAAAATCTACTATCTTTTATGATTTAAAAGGTTTTTCATCATTGTTATAAATTTGAGACTCGACTTTAATAAATAATCCACATCATTGAATCACCCCTCACTACTCGACCAAGGATATTCTTTAGTATCACGACCACAATTATTCATGCACTACGGGCCAAGAATAGTTGTGTTCATTAATGGTCATGATCATGCCAACAATCGTCCATCAATGCACTCTCTACCAATCGAGGATTTTTACCACATCATTTGTAACATTACGGTCCATGATTACACCGAATAGTCTCTCGGTCATAATCATACCAAGTCCATCTATGCACTACAGAATGAGATGACTTTAAAAAAAATATAAACATGAGGATGATGACAATGATATAAGAATTCAATAAAACAAGTTCAAGAATTATTTTATTCGAATTATTAACGTCCAAATTGTCAACATGATCTTGTTTTGTAGAGTAAAATTCAAGAATGATCGGAAGAATATTTCCATGAAAAGATCTTTGGATGAAACGCAAATATCAAGGATATTCTACTAATTTCATGGAGTATAGAAGTTAAAGTTTTAACCAACCGGGTATAATAAAGAATGGAATAACAAAAGAAATCACCATGCATGCGGTGCCGCGCCAGACAGGTTATTCCAACAGAATAATAATAACGGAACCAGTCGGTGAAATTCACATTCACGCGTGATGTTCCAACAGAATAATAAAGATGGAACTGGATCCGGTGTAAAACACACGATAGGATATTCTAACGAGAATGATAAAGATTTTAACCAGTCCGGTGTAAACACACAGACAGGGATGTTCCAATGAGAATAATAAAGATTTTAACCAGTCCTGTGTAAAACACCTTGAGCAGGATGTTCAACAGAATAATAAAGATTTTAACCCGTGTCCTGTAAAACACATGCATGTGATGTTCCAACGAATAATAAAGACATAATAATAGAAGAATGTCACCAAGTATAGGGTAGTCCGCGTATCTGTGGTATTCCAATGAATAATAAGGAATGGAATAACTGAAGTTCTCTTCATGAATACAAAAGAATAATATCCTTTCGAGTACAACAAATAATATTCCCTACCTTAGAAGAACTGAATATTGGCAAAGTGAAGTAGCAGAATACTTTTCTTCTTTCTCTCTATAGTTTCTCTATCTAGAGTTTCAGTGAATTCGTAAGAAAATAATGAAGGAATGAGCTTCTAATTAATAGAAAAATAGAATGCATAGTAATTAATCCATGAACGGTCCAGTTGATTTACTTTAATCTGACGGTCCATATTTAAAGCAAAATCTTTTAAATAAAATATAATATATTCTATTTATATAAAAACATTTTACTATGCAAACACTATGCAACACTATGCAAAAAACACTATGCAACACTATGCATAATAAAATATAATATATTTTATTTATAGAATAACTTTAATAAAGTATTCTCATTTTATATAAAATGTTTCATTTTATTACGTTAATAATACTGAATAAAACAAAACTTCATTATCGCTATAATAATTCATATTATTAATCGACAATAATGGAATCAAACTGAGTGACTTCCCACATAAGCATCAATAATCAATACCATGTCTACTTATGCAACCACACGACATTCTTGTACTTTTACTACCGAGAGTAGTTCAATAATATCAACGGAAAAACTTCCGCCGTTATTTCAATAAAATATTTTTGTGCGTTTTCTCAATCCGACAATAATTCTGTTGTGGGGTCCACCAATGATTGAGCCGTTGTACGAATATTCCTGCTAAACCAATATTCCCCACCAATCGAATAATATAACCACTTGCATACTTTGCAAAATTTATAAATATTACCCACAACTATAACATTATATCAAATTTATTCAAAAATAATATTTATAGAAAAAAATTCATCTTTATTTATAAAAGCTGGGGTCTTACATATGTCATGCCGTAGGGAGGACTACTAATGCTATCATCTGGATCGTCACTCCGTTCCCCGACTCGTCCCAGCTATATTCTCATTTCCTGAAGAGAATAGTGAAAGAAAGGGTGAGCTCAACTAACCCAGTAAGAAATATTATGACTAAGATAATGCAGAATAAATTATCATTAGCCTTCAAGAATGTTAAACTGATAAAATACAATAGACATCAAGTTTAACTGTAGCGGAACAAGCAATTCATTAGAAAAGTCAAGTAGAAAATAAAATCTACTATCTTATATGGTTTAAAATGTTTTCATCAGTTTTTATCGCTAAGCCTCAGCTTAATAAATAAACCACATCATCGAATCATCCTTGCACTACGGGCCGAGGATATTCATTAAATCATCAATGGTCATGACTATACCGAATAATTCCTGGTCATAATCATACCCATTCCATCTCTGCACGTAAGCCAAAAATATATAATTCAATAAACAACAGTCCATCTTCGCACGTAAGCCAAAGATAACCTTCATCACCATATAGGCATGAGGATGATGAAAATGATATAATCATTAATCAAACTAAAACAAGGATAAATATTAAAGACTTTAAATTTATCCAAATATTATCAATCACATAATAAATTCATAATCTAATATTGTTAATATCACAACAATATTTTAATCACTTCTTAACTTATAAACAATTTATTTCAATTGTTTACACTTAACCAAATAATGCATTTAATCATTCAAAAATGTAATACTCATAAGATTTCATCACCAATGATCAACTCCCTCATCAAAAATATGCATATACCTTATATAGGATTTCCAAGCCATAAAATCCTATTTTCCAACTTTGTTACTTCACATAACATATTTAACTCATATGTTCGTAACTAAACTATTTTCATGAAAAATACCAAATCAGCCCCAAAAATATTTCTTTTCTGGGATTTAGCAGTATAAAGTCCCATAATGAACATACATTTTTCTCAGAATTTTTAAAATTCATTTACTATTTTTCAAAAATCAATTTCTAATTAATTCCTTAAGAGATTAGCTACCTCAAGTTTAACTCCAAAAATTCCCAAATCTTGGCAAAATCTTACACATATTAATGTGAGTTTCCAGTTTAAATTTCATGGTCATCGGAGTTATAGAACTCCAGTTATAGCGTTTTTCATCGAAAAAACCTAAATATTGAAATGGTCATAACTTGCTCATTTTAAGTCGGAATGAGCTCGTTTTTGGAAAGGATGTTCTTTATATCGTATACTTTCGTGTCCCAAAAGGCTAGAATTTGTCTCATAAATTAAGTGGCCGAAAATGCCCTTTTAAAAATATGATCAGTAGCTTTTTCGAAATTTCTAGCTTTTGACTCCTTTGCTAAAATCAGTCCACACGAAAATCTACAACACCTTTTCCAGTGATTCCACTTGGAGATGCTACAAAACTAATAGAGCTAACTCTAGAATATGATCACACTCAAAAATTAAAAATATAATAGGAGATATGGTCAATTGAATTTCATGTTACATTTTTACCAAAATCTGATTTTTCAACCCTTTGTGATTTCTAAGAAACTTTCATGTTTTCACATAATAACCAACATAACTCATCATAACACTTACTAATACTTCATATACCCATGATTTTCATCAGTTCAATACTTTTATTATGACTCTCATCATAATCAACGTAAACAGATCATTTTCACAATTTAATAAGGAATGAATATAAAGGATCATTCACCATACATGTGGTAACCCACATCGACAGGTTATTCCAACAGAATAATAAAGAATGAAATAACAGAAGGATTCACCATGCATGCGCTATAAACCACAGAGAAAGATTATTCCCAACAGAATAATAAATAACGAAACCAGGTCAGGTGAAATTCACACCGATAGAATGTTCCAACAGAATAATAAATGCGGAATAATAAATAATGGAACCAGGTCAGGTGAAATTCACACCGACAGGATATTCCGTCAGAATATTAAATGCGGAATAATAAATAATGGAACCAGGTCCGACGTAAAACGCGCATGCATGTGATATATTAAAAGCATAATAGTAAAGAATGAAATAATAGAAGAATTTCACCATGTATTCAATACTTTGAATTTACAGGTTATTCTAACATAATAATAAGGAATGGAATAACATAAGTTCTCTTCATGAATAAGAAAGAAATAATACCTTATAGGTAAAACAAATAATATCCCTTACCTTAGAATAAAGCTGGATACTAGAATAGAAATGTAGCAGACTTCTTTTCTTCTTTCTCTCTATAGATTTTCTTTCTATAGCTTCTCTCTATAATTTCTCTCTATAATAATTGCTCTATAGCTTTGGTGAATTGGTGAGAAATGAAGGAAGAATGAGCTTCTATTTATAGAAAAATATAGTTTCGATAATTACACGTTTTGGGGCTCGAAAAATTATAGTACAATACCTCCAACTTTTCCTTTATTTTTAATTTAGTCATGCAAGTATTATCAAACTTGCACCACCTCCCCTAATAGTAAATAATGTGATTCAATAGCAAATTATGTGAATCAATAGTTCTAGACATGTGAAAATACGAATTATAGTATAGTACCTCCATCTATACCTCCATTTTTAACTTAGTCATGCATGTATTATCAATCTTGCACCAACTCCCCTAATAGTAACAAGAATGTGAAATAATAGTATACACATGTGAACCAATAGTTATAATCATGTGAAATAATAGTAATCAATTGCTCATTTATCTGGATAAATACCCGATTGGTCAATATAACCTCTAGACATCAATTATTATCGAAATAAATGTCGATTTTCACTAACACAAATAATTCCAACACAACGAAACTATTTTTATCAAAATATAAATTTTGAAATTTCAAAGTTTGACTTTTTCTAAAAAGTCAACAGTTGACTTTTTGACCAAATAGTAAAACTCGAAAAATTTTGTGTTTATAGTCTATTTTTACTAATCTCATCGTTCCGGACTGAAATATCACGTCTACGTCTCCAAATTCAACTCCGAACACAACTTCAATTTTAATAACATTCATCATTAATATTATAACTCACAATATTTATCAACCAGGTCGTTCCCAGGAAAGAGGGGGATTTCCAATAAAGATTTCTCCCTATTGGCGCGCAATTAGGTGACCAAACCTCTCCTTTGTAGAACTTAGACATTGTAAATATTGCAATTTAATAATATGAATAACTTTATCGTCTTAATTATTGATTTAATAATATAACATATTATGCAGATGATATTGTGACAATAATCGAATCAATAATATGAGAGATATGATGCAGCAATTACTGTAGCAATAATTGAGTATAACTGTGTGATTTCTCACGTAAGCATCAATAACCAATATCGTGTGCCACTATGCAACCACGCGTATTACTGTACTTTTACTACCGGTTAGTTCAATAGTTTTAACGGTAAAACTTCAACCTTTATTTTCATAAAAAATATTTTTGTCGTTTCCTCAATCCGATAATAATTCCGTTGTGGTTTCCACCAATGATTGTGCCGTCGTACGAATATTCCTTGTTAAAACGAATATTCCCCGACCAATCGAATATTATATAACAACTTGTGTACTTTATAAAATTTATAAATATTACCCACAACTATAACGTTATCTCAAATCCACACCAAAATTTTGAAAAAAATATTTTGAGAAAATTAAATCTTTATTCGTAAAATCTGGGGTCTCACGAGGATGATGACAATGATATAATAATTCAATAAAAAAAGTTCAAGAATTAATTTATTTAGGAACTAATAACGTCCAAATTGTTAACATGATACTTCTTTGTGGAGTAAAATTCAAGAATGCTCAGAAGAAGATTTCCATGAAAAGATACTGGATGAAGCGCAAATATCAAGGATATTCTACTAATTTCATGAAGTATAGAAGTCAAAACTTTAACCAACTAATTATAATAAAGAATGGAATAACAAAAGAAATCACCATGCATGCGGTACTTCGCATAGAAAGGTTATACCAACAGAATAATAAATAACGGAATCAGGTCTAACTTAAAATGCACAAATAGGATATTCCAATAGAATAATGAAGATTTTAACCGGGTCCAACAGAAAAGCATGCAGACGAGGATATTCCAATGAATAATAAAGATGTAATCAGTCCGACGTAAAAAAGCAGCATGTAGCGGGATATTCCAACAGGATAATAAAGACGGAACAAGATCTAGCGTATAACGCACAGACAGGATGTTCCAACAGAATAATAAAGATGGAACCAGGTCCGGCGTATAACGCACAGACAGGATGTTCCAAAAGAATAATAACGAATAGAATAACAATAGAAATCACCAAGTATAGGGTAGACCGCGTATACAGGTTATTCCAACAAAATAATAAAGAATGAAATAACAGAAGTTCTCATTATGAATATGAAAAAAAAATAATACCCCTTACCGTAAAAGAAACTTGATATCGGAGTAGTGAAGTAGTAGAATACTTTTCTTCTTTCTCTCTATAATTTCTCTCTCTAGAGTTTCAATGAATTCGTAAGAAAATAATGAAGGAATGAGCTTCTATTTATAAAAAAATGGACTGCATAGTAACTAACTCATGAACGGTCCAGACTGATTTACTTTAATCTGACGATCCATATTTAAAGCAAAATCTTTTAAATAAAATATAATATATTCTATTTATAATCTAATAAAATGAATAACTTTATAAAAGATTTCACTATGCAAACACTATGCGGATAATTATGCAAAACACTATGCATAATAAAATATAATATATTCTAATTATTGTCTAATAAAATGTATAACTTTATAAAAGTATTTTGTTTTATATAAAAAGATTTTACTATTAGCCTAATAAAAAAATAACTTTATAAAAGTATTACATTTTATATAAAAAGATTTTTTTGTTTTATTACGTTAATAATACTAATAAAACAAAACCGAGTGACTTATCACGTAAGCCTTAATAATCAATACCGTGTATTCTTATGCAACCACGCCAGATTCTTTATTTTTACTACCGGTAGTTCAACAAAGATTAACGGTAAAACTTCCGCCATTATTTTCATAATATATTTTTGTTGTTTTCTTAATCCGACAATAATTCTGTTGTGGGGTCCACAAATGATTGTACCTTCGTACGGATATTCCCTGAAAAAAAGAATATTTCCCGACCAATCGAATATAATATAACAACTTGCATACTTTGCAAAATTTGTAAATATTACCCACAACTATAACATTATATTAAATTCATTCCATAATATTCAAAAATGATAATTATAGAAAAATCATCTTTATTCATAAAAACTGGGGTCTTACATGTAATCCGTGAACGGTCAACCCACTTTGACTGCTTATAACATGAAACCTATGGTTCAAATGAACCTATTTTCTTTTCCAGACTAAAGACCTACTAACAGGCTACAAATACCAAACAATTACCAGACCAAAACATAAACACATATGAATCTATAGGCTCTGACATTCGACTGTCAGACTTAGTTTTAAAAATTTCCAGATTTCTTAAAACACTTAATTAAGGCATCTAGATGTTATGAAAACGTGTTCTACCAATCTAACATACTTTTTAACATACTAATACATAATTCTAAACATCTAAACAACAAATCTAACATAGGATCAAAGAGCTAATTATCAACTAGGGTTTGTACCTTTTCTTGAGCAATTTTTGATTCTAGCTTCTGATGTTGTTGCTGCTATCACCCAGGCTTGATTTGGTACGTTTATAAGTGTATATAAGCTTTGGAATTTCGTGAGTTTACTTAGCCCTAAGGTTCCTATTTATAGAATTCTTTAACTTGGCTTTTTGGTCATTTTTGAGCAACTTGCCTCAACAAAGATCTGATCTGATGACTATGGTAATGCTTGGGAGTTATAAACATGTCATGTGCTACCTTGGAACTTGCAATGGTGACTCCTAACCTACTTGTGAGCTAGTTAGGTTTGTTTAGTAACTTAATTAGAAATGTTAAGTAATGTTAATTTGTACCTAATTGAAGTTTACTAACCATGATTAGGTGTTAATATAATCTAATTAGGGTTTAATTAGCTAATTAGAATTTAATTTACAAATTAGGGTTAGGGTTTTGCTAATTAGGGTTATGGTTTGTTAATCTAGGGTTGTTAACATAAATTCTCACAAATCCTAACAAGCACGACAAGGCGTTTTGTCAGTGTAAGCACGAAAAAGCAACTTGTCAAAATAATTTTACCGAATAGTTTGAATATAGAAAAAAATTTAAGCACGGGGTGTCAAGCATGACGTTTTTCAGATAAAAATTTATTTAGTCAAATTTGCAAAAACAAGTATATATTGACACATAACACATTCAGAACGGAGAAATTTTATTTATATAATGGGATTTTACACTTACGAGTCTTATTAGGGTTTTGGGTTTTTACAGCTTATGTGTGGTGAACAAGTAAAAGTTGTGATCAACAAGCAAAGGATAAGCTAAGTGATTAACAAGTAAACTTAAAGGCTAAGTTATGTGATTAGCAAGTATACTTAATGGTTAAGTATATGTGATGCCCAAGTATTGGATAGATGTTGTGATGTCCAGGCAAAGTGTGTGGTGGCCAAGTTAACTTAGTACTTAAGCTAGGAATAGTAAGGAGGTGATTAAGGAGGTGGGATTGGCTTTGGACTAAAATGCCCTCACTTTGGTTTTCCTATAAATAGGAAGCTTGTTAGCTCAATTGTTGGTTGTTTATTTCATCCAACACTTTACAACTTATAAAGTGCTTATTGGTTAGAGAGAAAAAGCGACAAAAGCTAGAAACAAGTTAGCCTTTGATAAATCAAGGAGCAAGAAGGAGATTAAAGATTAAGCAAGTGATCTTCTTAGGTAAGAACCTAAACCATAATTTCTTTCTCTTCAATTGTTAGAGAAGGGGGTAGTGGTAGAACATGTATGTTAAAGAATGATAAGAATGATTAATCAATGGACTTAAGCCGTATAAGTCATGAATAAGTAATTCAGACTTAATTAAGTTATGAATTTATAAAGAGTTTATATGAACTACTCATATGTGTACTTTAATAATATGGTATGATAATAAGGAGTAATAATGGTGGTTAAAAGACTTAATCTATAATAAGTCATGAGAAAGGAAGTTATAAGTAGTTTATACTTTTATAAGTTAAAACTCACAAAAAAACAAGTAATAACTTATCATGTTTATAAGTTAATGATGTATGTATATCAAGATGATGTTATATGATGGATTGAATTTGTGAGACCCCTAATTTTATGAAATAAAAGTATTCAATTTTCTTATAATTATTCTATTTAGTAAATGGTTATATTGATAAAGGTTAAAGTTAAGGGTGATATGTGAAAATTTTGCAAAGTAAGCAAGTTATTATAAAATAATTAGTGATAAAATATGCGTGGATACATAGTAGCACATGGTATCGATTACTGATGCTTATTTGAGAAGTCACTTAGTTATACTCAATTATTGCTACAGTAATTACTGCATTATATCTCTCATATTATTTATTCAATTATTGTCACATTATCTTCTGTATAATATGTTATATTATTAAATCAATAATTGAGACGACAAAGTTATTCATATTATTAAATTGCAATATTTACAATGTCTAGAAGTTCTGTCAAGGAGAGGTTTTACGTTAATATTATGTTAATATTTATTTATTCATTAGGTTCTGCAATCAAATTCTTTCTCGAAGAATCTTTCTAAGATCACCATATTCCTCACCTCTTCCTCTTCTAGGAGTTTCACATTTCTCTTCTTCTGAAATTTTATTTCTTTCTTGAAATTATTATGTTTTACTTAGTTTTTCTCATCCTTCCCACTTTTACCTTTCAGAATAATAAGAATCTTCCACGATTGCTCAATAATTGGAAAGCGATATGAATAACAGGAATTTAAAAGATTCCAAATCATGCTGAGGGGTCATAAGACCTTGAAATACGTCTCTAGGTTATCAAATATCTCGACTTGAACCTTTAATAGTCATAAGACTATACGAACCTTGAACTCTTCTCTAGGTTTAACAGTGTTTCACCACCATAAACCATCTTTAACAGAATGTTTAGCAATCACACAGACTGAAAACGCTCTCTACAAGTACTCTAGATGATCAGCCTATCATTCCCCTACGTCGTGCACAACGTATTACATCTTAACATCGTAATGACTATATACGTTACTTTTAGAACCATTGTCTCCGATAACATGTCCCCTTTTACAGGGTTATTCACCTCAGTTTTTAACATCTGAATCCACCCCAAAACAATTTAGTTTGGCAAAACTTCTCAAGAAACTTTTGAATTTTATGAACATCTTTCAATATTCGTCTAGCTGAACCAGATAGCATAGACTACTACAATAATCCGGACATCAATCGAAATATATATATATATATATATATATTCTCATATCTTAAAGAAATCTCAAAAATATTTTTATGACGTCATGATACCGCACTGTATTTATAGTCTGTTTGAGGATTCCGTCATTTGGTGATTTGATCATAATACATCATACCATAGTGGGCTGACGATCCTTAGATCACATCCAACACTAAGTAATACTGTATTGATGACTCCATCATTTTTATCATCTCTGCACCAGGTTACATGATGCATTAATGATATATAAAAAAATATATTTTGATATATTTCGAATCATTTTTGTCTAGTCAAAGCAATTAGCATAGACATACGAATAATAGCACTGTTTTAAAAATTCTTTGGTTCACTAGTGTGACCCAACATTTTTTTTCCAAAAATCAAAAGTATAACCATCGGCATGAAGTCAATAAATTTTAAAAATCTAGTAAAGCTAGAAGATTTGGAATACCTAATTTTCTCCATCAATTTCAATCTTTACACTAAATATTCTTGTATTTCAACTTATAATCCTCCTATATCCCCAGTATAGTTTATTAAACTTACCGCACATTGGAAGTTCGAGAACTTACCACAATAATATGAGTTTAAGAACTTGTCCCAGTCAGACCATAGGCCTAGTCAGACCATAGGCGTCCATTCACTGAGGGGTTCAAAACATATTATATTATTGTGAGTGACGAACTTACCATATGCATTAGTTTTAAGAACCGCACCTATTCCTAAAAATATCTGACTAATCCTAATAGTCTCTAACTATCAAATATACACATGAGAAAAGAATCACCTTTCTGCCACATATACATTGATAGCACGACACCAACATTCCAATGATTATCAATGTAATAAACTGAGTGCAAGCACAAAACCCTCGCCCATACAAAGGTTTGTACAACTCAGCCATCACATGAGTCCTCAATTGAAATCCCACCTAACTCTATCTTACTCTTAACAACTTACCCTTAACTCGCTCAATACGAATTCCTCGTATCACATTATCTATAACTCCTCGTGAGTTATCCCGTAGTATTTTATAGCACATCAACTTCATAGCATCAAGCTATAATTATTGAAACATCGCAGAACATCTTTCTTTTATAACTTAAATAGATCACGTCGTGATCTTATTCTATAATCATCTCCCTTAAAATTCTTTTCTTAACTCATGATCGTTTTGTTTTACGATCATTTTTATTTTCTTTTTCATCATTTACGATTTCGTTTATGCTTTTAATCTTACATGCTTTGTCTATTCATCATTATTCATTATCTTGGCTATTGGAGTTAGGCAACTCTCATATCTTATCTTTATATCTCTTGAAGATTCTTCTTTGAATTCTCTTAATTATATAACAATTCTTCCTTTAAGAATTTCTAACTTAGTTTTCATCATATGTATCCACTTTCTATACTTGGTACACATCGAGTCTCTAATAGTTTCAATATGGTACGCTGAGTGGTTTCCCACAAACAACCAACAAACTAGGTTCCGAGTTGCTAGTTCGTATATACCTCCGCTCTATGAAGGAATCATTTAACCTAGATACCATACATCAACCATTAAAGAGTACAATTGTACCATACTTAAATATAACTTTTTCATTCTTAACTTCTTTATCATCCTCTTCTTATAGACATTGTCTATTTATTATCACCTTACATTCTTATTATTGGAGTTGGGTAACCCCACATTCATATTTCTTATAACTCTGTGAGATTCTTCTTTGAATCCTTTCACGCATGTTTTAATCCCTTCTATATAAATTTCTTAAATTACTTCTAATTGTTCAAACTCTATTTGAGCTCATTCTTTCATTATCTTCACCTCTCTTCTCTAAGGTTATAGCCTAAGGTACTCTTACCTAAGGTTTCTAACCTATCAGCTTTGATACCAACTGTAATGACCCCAAAATTCATACAATTTAATTCTCAACTTCGGTCGTTAATAATACATTCAACCTCTAATTTTACATCATTAAACGATAATACAACAGTTGAAATTTGCGGAATAATTGAAATTTTCTATTACAATTAAAATTTTCTATTACAAACTATTCTCGTTCCCAGAACTTTCAACCTTTACATTTAAATATCTCATAATCATTTTTAATACTACATTAGTTTACAATGCAAAACAATAATACAATTCAATAATAATACATTATTCGGAACCTTAAACATGGTTCAAATAATAATAACATAACCAAAGTGTATAAATCTTCAAGTATCACATCTGATTCATGTCTTTCAGGTAACACATAACTTTACCTTGATTCTTGAACCTGCAAAAGTGGTTATTTGCAAGGTTGAGCTCGACAGCCAAGCAAAATCTAACAATTTTCATGCATCACATACCACATAATAACATGCTCAACATGTATCTCATAAACATTGAACTAACATAACATACATATTACATTTCACATAACAAGTATAAAGATTGAGTTTCGTACTCAATCAGCATGCTTTATTCAATCAACGTAGTCATAAGTTGACTTTAACATTTCATACATTCAACATATATATAACATATCATGCTCTTTGCAATAAAGATTTAAAACAATCAAATTCACATAGCAAATAGGAACTGAAAGACTTGCCTTGATCGTTGTTTACCAATAACAGTTTAACAGCTTACAGTTATCAATGCATAGTAGTTATAATATAAACTTTAATCTACATCCTACAACTCTTCCTATTAATCAGTACACAATGTTCAATTTGATTGTGTTAACTTTAGACTTATAACTCACTATATTTCCTATTCAAAGTTCGTTCAAGTGCTTAAGTCTTGCTAGGACTACTTATTGGTTTTATATTAAATCCATTCCATATCTTATAATATTTATTTCAGTTGAACGGAAACACTTTTTAAGTTCATTAACACTTGCACGCAGCGTTTGACGTTCATTAAATCACTACACCGATTAAATCTCTCTTGTGTGTGCTTAGTATGCTTATACAACTTATCTAATACATCATTTATTAATGTTAAGCATCATTATATTTACTAATATTCATGTTTTATAACTTAGGAAAACATCTTTTATCGTTAGGAGCACTACATTTGCATATGTGCATTCCCGACGCCCTCCGATTGCCTCCTAATACATATTAGTCCCACAAATGACCATTTTGAACCTTGTTCCCGACCTCAAATTGAAACACTTAAAGAATGAAAGTTGTAGGACTATTCGTCCTCGTTCTGGATCATCTTGAATCATCTCAATCGGAGTTTGTATGAAAACGTTATGGCTGTTTTACTATAGGAAGTCAAAACTATCCGACCCAGACCACAATTCCAAATTTGGGTGTGCGAGGGTGATGGCGTTGGGCGCAATTGAATTGCTGGCGTTAGGCGCAAAATTTTGGCCTATTTTTTAGTATTTGAGATCTGAAATTTGGTATTTGAGTAGCGAAATTTGGCCTTGGGGCTCCGAATTACAGAACACCCAACCACGAAGAACAGAATAACTAAATTCTTGACTAATTACTACTGTTAACATCTAAATTAAGACGTAAAACTTATATAGATTGCTTAAAAATATTTACTTATCATATATATACCAAATTTAAATCAATCAAACAATAATTTCAGAAAATTTAAATCCTTGAAACCATGGTTTAAAGCCCAAAACTCCATGTTCATACACTATTTTCATGTTTTAACATATTTAGAGAATTCAATCGCCACGGCTTCCTTTTTTAACCAATTAACACGATTTAAACTACGCCGCTTTCGTTTCTTAACGTACTAACATAATCCAACACCAATTAACAGAATATAGCACATATAGGGCATGAAATTTTGTACTTTCTAAAGCCATTTTCAAACATAAACACTGTTATTTATTTATTTTTTCTTAATACAAGCCCAATTTCATGTGTTTACTACTCAAACAACCCTTATATATAATGATTGACAGATTATAAACCCTACCAACATGTATATGTACCAATCCAATATAATTATTAATAGAAATTTCAAAAACAAGAATTAAAATTAGAGTAGATTATACCTCCAAACCCTAGTTGTAGGCTAGTAAGAGATGGTGACCCTCCCTCAAAACCACCATGATTCTTCCTTCTCAAAAAAAATCTCTGTGTTTCTTCTTCTCCCCAAACCCTCTCTGTACTTAGCTTAAAAATAAAAGACGCTTAGAAAATAAACTGAAGACTCCCCACGCTAATTAGTTATGTTAGGCCAAAAGCCATAAGGTTGTGTTTGGCTACATAAAATTCCCTCATACTAGATTATTTTAATAGCATTATATTATATAGTTACTTTTGTCACACTTGCCACCAATTTAAATAGCTTATAATTTATAATTATGATAATTATATTCTTATTATAATTATGCTTATAATAAATAATTAAATAATTATATATCTAATTTAATTAATAAATTAGAAACATCACTTTGTTTAATTTATTTATTTCTTTTAAATTAAAAATTCATTTAATTAATTATCTTTTTAAATATTAAGCAACTAATTTAATTTAATTATTTCCATAAATTAAATCCATAAAATAAAATTAACATTATTCAATTTAATTTACATTAATCAATTTAGTTACTAAATTAATTCACCACAATTTTATCTACCATTTATTTACCTCAATAAATAAATAAATTAAAAATATTTATTTAATTCAATAAATATTTAAAATTAATTACTAAATTCATTTAATTCCTTGATAGTTAACTCGACTACTAAACCTCACTTTTCCAATATATGAATATATATTTCTCTTCACACCAGTCATATATTTCAACATATATAACATGTATATATACATACTCAAACTCAAAACATCTCATAATAAGAATTTAAATTATTAAATTCTTATTTTAATAATTTATAAATAAAAAATCTGGTTGTCACATCTACCATATGTTCTAAATCTTTAATTTAATACTGATGAAGGCTATTGATAATTTAATTATCTTTAGTCATGATATTCTTTACTGGGCTAGTTGTGCTCACCCTTTTGCTTCACAATTCCTTTCAGGTAATAAGAGTGTAGTTGGGTCGAGTGGCGATAACAGGGAAATAGTGAGATGGTCCGAGACTGTTGAAGTTTTTCAATACATTATAAAACGGCATGACATGCAATATATAATTGCATTGAGGACCTAAGATGTGCATGTCGTATTTTATACATCACTTAATAATTGATTTTGGTGAACAACAATAGGTTGATGAAAACCCAACTTTGAAAGGGTGTTTTGTCACTATCATACAAGATGTATAATGACATACAATCTCGTGTTATCATAAGACAGGGTTGTGCACATCCACTTGCTGAGTATACCTACGAGCACTACCTATATGATCTTGGAGTATATTTGAAATATAATTCTCACTTGGAGACAATTGAGATAATTATATGTCAAGAGAAGACTCATCATTAGAAGGAACATGATAGTAATCTTCTCATTTTTCTTAGGGGTCTATTGGATCAACCAAGGATAATTCTCTGGGAATATGATATCTATCATAACTTAGATTCATGGCCTCCTATGTACGAAGGTTTCCTTGAGCATTTCCCAAAGATTTTAATTTCTAAAACAATAATTGACTGTACTTTTATGTAAAGTACCTTTGTAAGGTGTTTTGGTCGAGGTACCATGAGAGTTACATAGATTTTGTATTGAAACTCACAGCTTATCTGTTGTCGTACTCTGCATGACAGTTCAACAATTGTATAAATGAAGTTTATATTTGATTTTTATAATATGATATCTGGCGACTCAGAATGGGTCAGGTGGACCTATTTTTGGGGCGTCACAGAATCCATTTAAAGAAATGATCAAATAGTTAGTAATAAGGTTTTGCCGAAATTCACACGATTGGACGATAATCGTCAAATTCATGAAATTCTCGGAATGGAAGTCGAATTTTGATATTGAGCTTGGAAACATTGAATTTCAATAGAGACAAGTCTTATTTAGTATTATAGAGTTGCAGACTCGAGAATGACCGAATTCCAACTTAGATTGAAGAAACGAGCGTTGAACGTTCACGAACGTTTATCGTTTTCATTAAAAATGAACCAATAGGTGAATTTTTAGCAAATGAAGTTAATTGGTAAAATTCTTACATGAATGCATAGAGTATGTAATTTGTGAACCGTAGACTTTTGAACGAGCCAAATTAGACTTATAACGAAGAAGTTATGCGTCCGGGAGTTTCATAAAATTTAAAATCGCCAACCAAAGGCCAAATGTGTGGCGCAGCAGCGCTGTAACAGTGACAGAGCATACTGCTAACTCGTGGTGCGGTGCAGAATGTAGAGTTAAGTGTGGCGCCGCGTCGCCAGTCCTAGGGTTTCAATAGACAAGAATGATTACAAGTATAGAATGAAAGGTAACTCATTAGTAATGAACTAAGGTGTAAATATAACACGGTTAAAGCATTGTTAGACACTTAATGTATGATGATTAAAGGTTAATAATCAATTGAAGATGAACGTAATGAGAACAACGTAATGTGCTAAGCCGGTTGTAGAAATTTGTTGACCAAGTTGATTATGAATCCAATGGTTTGCAATACCAGTATGGGTCATGTAATTACTTAATGAACATGATAAGACCTTTCCTAAATCACTGTTATAGTGATGACTTTAGGAATTTAATGTTGTTTAATGAGTAGTTAAACGACAAACATAAAGTACAAGGAACGTGAACTGTATTCAATAATGATAATGATTATAACGTTGAGAGTTATAACTAAATGTTGTTAAATATTACGTGAACGTAAACGGAATGAAATAAAGTGTACTTAACAATTGACGATCGAGTTTTGAATAACGTAGGAATGTTAGTAAGCCGTGAGGAATGATGATTAACTTGAAACGAGTGATATTAATAATTATTTCAGTTGAGTTATAGAAGAGAAAGAAGGTTGTAAGAATGATGTAAGTTATAATGGTAAGCCGGAACCAATAATAACAAATATAATACAGGATTAGATTGAGAAGAAGGGTAAGATTCATTAGGAACCATGTATGTTTATTCAAAACCTAATGTGGTATGTTATGTGGTTATGTATTGTAGAGACCGTAAAGACTGAAAGGAAAAGTTATTTTTACTGTAGCAGACGCTGAAGGCAAGTTTTTCTTAAACGCTTGTCAAACCTTCGTGTTAGCAAAGTTTTCTGTGATTCATGTTATGAGATGCATGAACTGTTTTACTAAAGGGTCGATGCCAATTTTATTTCGGCTAGACTAATCTTGAAGAGTTGATTGATTTATTTACAAGTCTTTCAATATAGAATTGTTAACGCTATCCTACGCCAATTGTTTGGTACGGATTCAAGGTAAGCCTGAGTATGAATAAACAAATGTTTTTTTCATCGATTATTCGATGGGCACACGAGGTTGCCAAAACTTAAACGTACATACGTTTAACAGGATGTAGTGTTGATCAACATAGAGTATTATGGGTTGATCACCTAGAAGTGCTCGTAAGATATGCCAGACATACGGACTTAGTGCCGGGTTGTCCTTTTCAAAAAATTATAAAACGCTCATGGTCTTAGACCAGAATTGATGTTTTACTGAATATTGTTATTGTAAAACGTTTTGAAGGAAAAGAAGTGCTATTTTGAATTATTGACAGTACTTCGTAACTATTATCCAGTTACTGAAGATATACGATTCCTATATGTTGGTTGATTTCACAATCAAAGCAAACGTGCAAGTATACACGGTCAACAAGTAATATAGTGGTAAAATAGAGTGTCGATCCCACATAGAATTCTAATTAATAAACTCCAACTACTAGTACTATATCAATCCAATTTTATTTAAACAACCAATAATTGTGATTTCTAGATTTAAGAAAACTAAACTAAACAAAAAGATTATTCTAAAAGAAAGCAAATAAACAACTAAGAATTGATTGAATTCAGATAAATAAGAATTAAGAATCCAATATCCCCAATTATGAATTATAAATCAATTATTCAACTATCCCAATTATTATGTCTGCTGAATTGTTAACAGGAATTCTCAAATTCCAAAAGTCATTTTCCAAGTGATCAATTGCCTTATATTTAATCCAGATTAATTTTGCTATATTCCTATGCAAAATAATTGAATTAAATTAAATTCTGATCCCAATTCCTTATGTGTTATTATACGTGAAACAGATATTTCCATTATATTCAAAAACCTAATTATTCACTGTGTAAATAATTAAGTCACATGTCACCATGCCCAGTTCTAACCCTAGAATTCCTTTTCCAATTCCTTCTAGAGTAACAAGGTAATTATTGGCCAGATAATTAATCAATAAGCACAAAGCAAGATGAAAAATTCACTTCAACATTAAATAATTGGAATAAATCAAATAATCAATTCATAACCATAAAAGATTCAATTGGAATCTTAATAAAGAAATTAGTTCATAACGAAAATTAAAACCAACAATAATTGTCAAATCATCCTTAATGAATTACACAAATTAAAAGAATAAAGAAGAAGAAGAACTCCAAGTCAAAATCATCAAAATCTCCTCTTGCTTCTTGATTAATCTTCAAATTGTGTAGAATAAATCTCCCAATTCAATAAAAATAGTCCTTATATACTTCACTTGTCCAACTCAGCAATCCAAATCCAATTAGGCTTCAAACAACCCCCAATTGAGTGGTCAACCAAAAAGTCAACGCCAGTCAAAGAGTCAAACACGCGTCCCTGACCAATGCCAGCCGAGGTCCAGCGCCCCAGCGCTGTGATTAGAACCTGAGACAGCGCCCCGGCGCTAACATGCAGAAAATTACTATTGTGCCCTTTTTTGCCCAAATGCTCCCAAACGTCCCAAAACTACCAAATCTTCAAATCAAAACATAAACACAGTAAAAATAAACCTAAATACCTTGAGAATGCAATAATTTAAACCCAAAAGTATCCGATTCATGGGTATATAACCCAATCATCAAATACCCCCAAACTTAAATTGTTGCATGTCCTCAGGCAACAAAACATAACAACACAAAACAATACAAAAACTAACTCTCATGCAAATGCAAACTAACTAAACGAACTTAATCCCAGCAATCCAATAGCTCACGTATATCCATAGGCCACGGAAAAATCACAAAAACATGCTAATGCATCATGATAAAGCAGATCAATAATATCCCAACAATCAATGAATCTAAATCTGTTATTACTGATATTGTGAGTGTGTGTTCAACAACCATGCTAACCAACGAACAACAGAATAGGAAAGATAATAAAGTTCTTAATAGGCATCATACAGTTTCAACTCAAAAACTCATCAAATAAACTTGATTCAACTAAAATTAAACAATCACCAAAATCCAGGGGTCAACATGGAATACTTATGCTTGTTTTTGCTAGACGGGGGCATTTTTCACTTTTCCCGCTTTATTATTATTATTTTTTTTTCATATTTTTTTTTTCTCATGACTATGCATTGTCTTATTCCCATAGGGTTTTCAATGCTACCTTAACGAGCTTTCGACCAACGACTCCCAAGCCATTAAGACCTTAGGGCGCTAGGTGTTGAGACAATCCCCTCGGGCTTACTTACTCAAGTAACAAAGCCCACAAAACTAGATAAGCATGCCACGGTGTTTATTCTTTTTTTTTTTCAAAGCTTATATACTCCAAATATTTTTCCCCCAAACTTGAGTTTATATCTAAATTCAGTCTTCACTAGCTATTTAACTTGCTCCTTCATTTCACTAGCATTCATCCTTTAGAACTCTATTATCTATCCATTTAAACTATTATAACCAACATGGTCATTTTTCAAAATGTGATATCCTTATAATATCAGTGTCAAACAGATAGAGATTTAAATCATATCACTGACTCAACAATCCTTACTAGACTTGTTCATGCAATTCTAATTTCATCATTGGCTCCCAAATATACACACTATCAAAAGCTAGAATTAACATGCAATCCTAAATGCAACATTTATAATAATCAAAGCATCCATAAACTATTAACAATCACAGTCTACTCATGCAAATAAAAATAAACTAAATAAACTACCCCCAAACTTATCTAGAGCAATGTCCTCATTCGAAAGATAAAACAATATAAAATAGAGGACTTCCCTGACGAGCTTATGCCTCGGGTGGAGCATCATCATCCTCGCTCATCTATAGATCGGAAGGGGGAAAGACTGGTAAAACTGGGGCAGAAGGGAACTGACTGAGACTAACACCCGGAAATAGCTGGGCGTTCATAGCATTCTGGGCTGTAAACTGATCAACCAAATACTTGTAAATCACATCTTGACGTTCTGAGAGGCGGACATTTTGGGCTTCCAGATTGTAAAACCATAAGTTAACTTCTCGTTGGACTGCTTCGGGAACCACACCACGATAAGCTGCGGATGAAGGACCATAGGTAGGTGGAGCTTGAGGTGGTGGAGCTTGAGAAGTTTCAGCTTGGGGAATTATGAAACCCAATCCCCTAGGGTGGTTTGCTCCACCAGTTCACACTTTATACCTGCTTATCAACTTGTGGTCCAACACGGGCATAGGCGTTTGAATCATCTCATCTGATTTCCATTTTACTCCGAACTTAGCACACAACACGCAGATGAGAGACAGATGTGGTAACCCCCCTATGGTCCCTCCTCGGGATGCTCGGAGGATATACTACTGAATAAGATGGCCTACATCAATTTTGAATCCTTTGATTATGGAGTATAAAAGCACTGCTCGTTCCCTGGTGACATGACTCACATGGGTGCATGGCATGAGTTTTGCGCAAATAAACGCATACCACGCCTTCCCATATAAACTGAGATTAGAGAGTGGAAAGGTCATGCTTCCGCATTCATGTACTGTCTATGTGGTGCCCGGTTGACATAGCTCACAAATTATTTTTTCATAGTCCGGTCCATCACTCACGAGTCTAGCATACCCATCATTCAGGACATCTAATGGCAGTTGATAACATCCATTTATGTCCTCCTCGCCAATTTCAACTGTTTTGCACCTCACAAACACCCCATAATGGTAGTGCTTTCTAGACGCGTCGCCAACAGAAACTCTGTTACCACTTGCAATCACCATTGGGTTGAAATTTGCTTTCGGTGAGTGTGAACCAGTTCTTCTCAGCTATTATGACTGCTATGTCCCCGTCTTTGGATTAATCGGGCCTTAAACCTCGTTCAGGGATGAGAGAGCGGGTAGCCATCTTGTTGTAGCGTTCCTGTGCCTCCGCGGAGACAAATCTTCGGCTGTCAAATCTTGCAGGTGGAGTAGAAGCGGAACCAGACCCTTCGTCGCGGTGATGTTTTGAAGCCATGTAAAAACAATCTGCATAAAAATCGCATCCAACCATGTTAGAAATATGACAAATTCACATTTATGGCTTCATAGATGGGTAACAAGTATATGGCATATGAAGGGGTACATTACGGGCTTGGATAGTACAAAGAAATGGTCCCATGATGTAATAAACTAAAATCGTGTAGAGATAACAATTTGAAGTTTATTTTGGCATAATAGCAAACACCTTGTAGGCATATTGTAAACATCATGATATCTATACACAGGATCATATCACATAAACCAACTCAGAAGATAGAACCCATCATAGCATCTCTTATGCAATTTAGCAATTATTTGCCTCACTTGATATGTAATAAGAAGCATGACCCAGAAGAAGAAAACAGAGTGGGTATCATATGAAAGATATGTGTTTTTCGCATTTACTAGTGCATGCCATTGATACCTGTAATCTATACCGACTGAGGAGAAGAAATTGTGAGCAACATACCTTTTTTCCTTCAAAGAGCAACTTGGAAAGAATTATGAGAGACAATTTTGGTGAACTACCAAGTATTAGTGCGAAGAGCAAGGAGATGTGAAAGTAATGGGTATGTCTAGAATTTATTGTGCCAAAGTAGTGTGGAAAAAGTAGATGTGGAATAGAAGTTGGATTAATTGGAGATGAGAAGTTTAAGCCTTTAAAAACCGTTCAAGAACTGCTCCCAGCGCCGGGGTGCTTTTATGCAGGGTTTGACGTCGAGCTCTAGCGCCGGGGCATTGAGGAGTATATGTCTGAGAGCGTCGGGGCGCTGAGCTTCAAGGTCTGATGAGGTAGCCTAGCATCGGGGCGCAGATGGATAGGGCTTGATATCAAGTCTGAGCGCCGGGGCGCTTTTTATAGAGAAACAATGGCAAAATGACGATGGATAAAATTTGGGAATGTTATCATACTTGACTTGCACTATACCAAAGACCTGCACAATGGGAAATTTGAAAGTTAAGCTACCCAATTGTTTTCTAGAAATACTAAAGGACTAAAAGAAGGAAATAATATGAAACTAAATTAAAAAAAATAAAAACTAAATGGGTTGCCTCCCAATAAGCGCTTGGTTTACAGTCGTCAGCCCGACTTTGCTGTCGTGATCATTCGGCCACTGGATCGGAAAGGTACATGACTGTTAATTAACGTTCGACGTGTCCACTCTAGTAATGTTTAAGTCTCTAACCGTTCACCTTGAATTTACGCTTTGAGTTCAGTTCTTCAACCTCAATGTTACCGTGTGGTGCAACAAATACAACTTTAAACGGTCCCGACCAACGAGATTTTAGTTTTCCAGGGAATAAACGCAATCTAGAGTTGAAAAGCAAGACTTGTTGGCCTGGTTCAAAAGTTCAATCAAGAATTTTCTTATCATGCCAAGCCTTGACTTTCTCCTTGTAGAGTTTTACGTTTTCATAGGCGTTGAATCGGAATTCATCCATCTCATTCAATTGTAGTAACCTTTTCTCACCCGCTGCTTGTAAATCAAAGTTAAATTTACGAATGGCCCAATGTGCACAATGTTCTAGCTCGATCGGGAGGTGACACGCCTTTCTGTAAACCAGTCGATAAGGTGACATGCCGATCAGATTCTTATATGTTGTTCGATATGCCCATAGGGCATCGTCAAGACGCAAAGACCAATCTCTTCATGACGGATTGACCACCTTTTCCAGAATTTGCTTGACCTCCCTATTCAAGACCTCTACTTGACCATTTGTTTGGGGATGATACGCAACTGCAATTTTATGACGAACCCCATATTTTATGAGTAACTTTGTGAATTGTTTATTTCAGAAGTGAGTCCCCTCATCACTTATTATTGCTCTCGGCGTCCCGAATTGTGTGAAGATACGTTTCTTTAAGAATCGAAGGATGACGTTGGCATCATTCGTGGGTAAAGCTGCGGCTTCTACCCATTTGGAAACATAATCAACAGCCAACAGAATGTACTGATTATTAAAAGATGATGGGAAAGGTCCCATAAAATTGATTCCCCATACGTCGAACAATTCTACCTCCAAAATAGAGTTGAGTGGCATTTCATTGCGCTTGGAGATATTACCTACGCGTTGGCATTGATCACATTTTAGCACAAAGAGATACGCATCCTTGAATAAAGAAGGCCAGTAAAATCCTGATTGTAACACCTTGGCCGCTGTTCGATCACCGGAATAATGGCCTCCATAATCTGATGAGTGGCAATGACTTAATATGCTGTCTATCTCTTCATGTGGCACACAACGTCTAATCATTTGATCTGCCCAGGCCTTAAACAGAAATGGTTCATCCCAATAGTACTGCTTCACGTCGTGGAGGAATTTCTTTCGTTGTTGTGAGTTCAAATCCGGTGGTAAAACCTTAGCAACCACGTAGTTCACATAATCCGCATACCAAGGCAGCGTTGTGGTTACTTGGAGAAGTTGTTTGTCCGGAAATTTTTCATTAATCATTGCATTGTCTTTCCTTTGTACCTCTGTATTCTCCAACCGAGAAAGATGATACGCCACCTGATTTTCGGTACCCTTTCTATCCCGGATCTCCAAATCAAACTCTTGTAGCAGTAACACCCACCGTATTAACCTCAGTTTAGCATCTTTCTTCTCTATCAGATATTTGATGGCAGAATGATCCATGTAGACAATTACCTTGATCCCAATGAGATATGCTCTAAATTTGTCCAAGGCAAACACAACTGCAAGTAGTTCTTTTTCGGTGGTTGTGTAATTCAACTGAGCATCTATCAACATCTTACTAGAGTAGTAGATTGTGTGAAAAATCTTATCGTGACGTTGTCCCAATACTGCTCCCACTGCGTAGTCACTGGCATCGCACATCAATTTGAAAGGTAAAGACCAATCGGGCGCCACAATGATTGGAGCAGAAACCAACTTATTCTTTAATACCTCGAATTCCTCGAGACATGACTGATCCATCTTGAAAGGCACGTCTTTCTCCAACAGGGAATATAAGGGTTTTGAAATTTTTGAAAAATCTTTAATGAAGCGTCTGTAGAAACCCGCGTGTCCCAAGAAGCTCCGGATTCCCTTCATAGATAATGGAGGAGGTAATTTCTCAATTGTCTCAATCTTTGCTTTATCTACCTCTAACCCTACTGCAAAAACCTTATGCCCTAGAATAATCCCTTCTTTCACCATAAAGTGACATTTTTCCCAATTAAGAACCAGATTAGTCTCCACGTATCATTTCAACACTAAAATAAGATTTTTCAAACACAGATCAAAGCTATCATCGAACACAGAAAAATCGTCCATAAATACCTCCAAATTTTTCTCGACCATATCGGAAAAGATCTCCATCATACACCGGTGAAAGGTTGTTGGTGCATTGCATAAACCAAAAGACATACGCTGAAATGTAAACGTACCGTAGGGGCATGTGAATGTAGTTTTATCTTGATCCTCCGGTGCTATTGCAATTTTATTATACCCAGAATATCCATCCAAGAGACAATAGAACTGATGTCCCGCTAGCCTATCCAGCATCTGTTCAATGAATGGCAAGGGGAAGTGTTCCTTGCGTGTGTCTTTATTTAGCTTGCGGTAGTCCATGCATACTCTCCATCCTGTAACTGTTCGAGTAGGGATGAGCTCATTCGCTTCATTCTTCACCATTGTCATACCCCCTTTCTTTGGTACACATTGTACATGACTCAACCATGAACTATCTGAGATTGGGTAAATAATGCCGGCATCCAACCACTTGATAATCTCCTTTTTCACCACATCCTTCATAATGGGGTTTAGCCTTCTTTGCATCTCAATGGTTGGTTTTGCCCCTTCTTCCATTAGAATCTTGTGCATACAAAATGATGGGCTAATACCTCGAATGTCTGCTATAGTCCACCCAATTGTTGTTTTGAACTCACGCAGAACCCGTAGCAGTTTTTCCTTTTGCATGTCAGTTAACTCTGTCGAAACAATAACTGGTAGGGTATCGTCTTTTCCCAAATAAGCATACTGCAGATGGGATGGTAGTGGCTTTAATTCCAACATCGGTGGCTCTTCTATTGAGGGTTTAAACTTTTTATCTTCTGTTTCGGGCCTCTCTATGGTATCGAAAGATTGAGTACTTTTCCGGAAGACTGATGATGTATCTAGCCATTTGACATATTCAATATCCTCTTCAATGCCGTAGTCGTCTGTCCCGAGCAAAATGGATTCAAGCGAATCCTTCGAGTAATTTCCACTGAACTTATGATTAACCAATTCCTCCATGATATCCACTCGCATACACTCACCTTTTTCTTTCGGATAAGACATTGACTTGAAAATGTTAAAGGTGACCTGTTGGTCTTCAACTTGCATCGTCAGTTCACCTTTTTGAACATCAATCAATGTTCTACCCGTTACCAAAAATGGTCGCCCAAGAATGATCGGGATTTCACTGTCCACTTCACAATCCAAGATAAAGAAATCCGCGGGGAATATGAATTTATCCACTTTTACTAAAACATCCTCAACAATACCTCGTGGATATGTAACTGATCTATCCGCTAACTGGAAACTGATATTTGTCGGGCGTGGAGCCTGAAGTCCAAACTAGCTGTAGACGGATAATGGCATCAGATTTATACTGGCTCCCAAATAACATAATGTTTGACCCAAAAACTAATTTCTAATTTCGCACGGTATATTAAAGCTACTTGGATCCTTGAGCTTTGGTGGTAATTTATTCTGAATAATCGCGCTGCATTCTTTAGTCAATGCCATTTCAAACTCACCCAATTTCCTCTTCCTCGACAAAACCTCCTTCATGAACTTTACATAACTCGGCATTTGTTCCAAGGCTTCGGCAAAGGGAATGTTGATATACAACTTCTTGAAGATATCCAAAAATTATGAAAACTGCTTATCCAACTTAGATTTCTGGAATCTCTACGGATACGGTATGGGAGGCAATGTGCTGGTTTGTTCCGAAACATTCTACAGTACGGTCTCATCTTGACGCTTTTTGGTGTCCCCCACTTCCTCTGTTTCAATTGTTTCCTTGTCCCTCTTTTCCCTATCCATGACTGTCTCTTGTAATTCCTTTCCACTTCGTAGAGTTACAGCCTTACAATACTCATCTCTGCCCGGGTTTTTCTCTATATCGCTCGGAAGTGTTCCAAGTGGTCGATTATTAAGTGCATGCGCTATTTATCCCATTTGATTTTCCAGATTCTTGATCGACGCACTTAGGCTTTGCATATTCAGATTTGTTTAATTTTGTTTTTTTTTCATGTTCCTCGTGTTTCTTTTCAGAAGCTTTAATAAATCTATCCAAGGCTTCTTCCCAACTTGCTTTCCGCTCTGGTTGTTATGTCTGATTTTAAAATCCGGATGTATTTTGTTGTCTCGGCGCTTGAGCTGAAGCTTGGTTATTACTCCATGAAAACCCCGGATGATTTCTCCAGCCTTGATTATATACATTTTGATTCGGATAAGGTTGGGTAGACCGACTGTAACTCCTTACAAACTATACTGATTCAACATTTATGGCACATTGATCCGTAGTATGACCCCCAACACATATTTCACAAACCATCGCTACCTGTTGTGTAGATTGTGGACGCCATAATTCCATTTGCTTAGCCATTGCAGCCATTTGTGCTTGTAATGTTGTCATCGAGTCTACGTCATACTTTCCTGTTGTTTTCAGAGGATTAGACCTATTCATGGGCCATTGATAGTTATTGGTGGCCATTGTCTCTAACAGCTGATATGCCTCGTCAAAACTCTTAGACATGATCGTTCCCCCTGCTGCTGCATCAATACTAGCTCTCGTGGACGCATGCAAGCAATCACAAAATATCCCTAACTGCATCCACTACGGAATTCCATGGTGAGGGCACTTACGGAGCATATCCTTAAACCTTTCCCACGCCTCATATAGCGATTCTAAATCAAATTGTCCGAAAGTGTGAAAATCGTTCCGTAGTTTTGCGGACTTCGCTAGTGGGAAAAACTTAGCTAGAAATTTTTGAGCCAAGTCGTCCCAAGTGGTAATTGAGCCAGGAGGCTGAGAGTGTAGCAAACTTCGCGCTTTATCTTTCAAGGTAAGTGGGAACATCCTCAACCTTGTAGCATCTTCCGATACATTGTTAAATTTGAAGTTGTCGCAAACTTCCAAGAAACTTAAGATATGCTCATTCGGATCATCTAACGAACTACCCCCAAACAGACATGTATTCTGAAGCATCTGAATTATTGCTGGTTTAATCTGAAAATAGTTTGCATTGATCGCCAGCCTCTTAATACTCGATTGTATATCCGTGACATTAGGCATGGCATAGTCCCGAAGTGATTTCTGGTCGTTCCCTGCCATGTTCACTGGAATTTCTTGTTCTGCCAGTTTTTCTTCCACAGGTGATACTGCATTAGTCAACTGCAATTTCCGAAACTTCCTTTCAATATCGTCCGTATAAGGAAAAAGTTCCTTTTTCGCCCTTGATTTAGTGTGCATACACTCGCAAAGAATTCCTGCAAAGACAAGAAAAAAAAAGTAACGTTTAAATTAAGACCAGATTATTATAACTAATATGGAATTAATACTAATAAAGAATTCCACGGCAACGGCCCCAAAAACTTGTTGGTTGATTTCACAATCAAAGGAAACGTGCAAGTATACACGTTCAACAAGTAATATAGTGATAAAATAGAGTGTTGATCCCACAGAGAATTCTAATTAATAAACTCCAACTACTAGTACTATATCAATCCAATTTTATTTAAACAACTAATAATTGTGATTTCTAGATTTCAGAAAACTAAACTAAACAAAAAGATTATTCTAAAAGAAAGAAAATAAACAACTAAGAATTGATTGAATTCAGATAAATAAGAATTAAGAATCCAATATCCCCAATTTTGAATTATTAATCAATTATTCAACTATCCCAATTATTATGTCTGCTGAATTGTTAACAGGAATTCTCAAATGTCAAAAGCCCTTTTCTAAGTGATCAATTGCCTTCTATTTAATCCAGATTAATTTTGCTATATTCCTATGCAAAATAATTGAATTAAATTAATTCTGATCCAATTCCTTATATATTACACGCGCAATGACAGAGATATTTCCATTCTATTCACAAACCTAATTATTCATTGTGCAAATAACTAAGTCACGTGTCACCATGCCCAGTTCTAACCCTAGAATTCCTTTTCCAATTCCTTCTAGAGTAACAAGGTAATTATTGGCCAGATGATTAATCAATAAGCACAAAGCAAGATGAACAATTCACTTCAACATTAAATAATTGGAATAAATCAAATAATCAATTCATTACCATAAAAGGTTCAATTAGAATTTTAATAAAGAAATTAGTTCATAACAGAAATTAAAACCAACAATAATTTCCAAATCATCCTTAATGAATTACAAAAATTAAAAGAATAAAGAAGAAGAAGAACTCCAAGTCAAAATCTTCAAAATCTCCTCTTGTTCCTTGATTAATCTTCAAATTGTGTAGAATAAATCTCCCAATTCAATAAAAATAGTCCTTATATACTTCACTTGTCCAACTCTAGCAATCCAAATCCAATTAGGCTTCAAACAAGCCCCAATTGAGTGGTTAACCAAAAAGTCAACGCCAGTCAAACAGTCAAACACCCATCCCTGACCAATGTCAGCTGAGGCCCAGCGCCCCGGCGCTATGGTTAGAACGTGAGACAGCGCCCCGGCGCTAACATGCAAAAAATTACTATTATGCCCTTTTTAGCCCAAATGCTCCCAAACGTCCCAAAACTCCCAAATCTACAAATCAAAACATAAACACAGTTAAAATGAACCCAAATACCTTGAGAATGCAATAATTTAAACCCAAAAGTATCCGATTCATGGGTATATAACCCAATCATCACTATGTTTCAAGCATGGCATTTAAAAGAAATTGTTATACTTGTTGAGCTTGTTATGCTCACTCTTTCTTGAACCATATGAATGCATCTTAGACTAAACGAACCGAAGGATTTGACAAGGATAAAGAAGAGGCTAAGGCGAACCTATAGGTTACTTATGTAATAGTATAGGTTTGTAATGATAATATTTAATATTATGACAAGAACGAATGTAACGGTTATAAAGAACATGGGAAATGTTAGTATTGTGTTGGAATATTTATAAGACATATTCATTCTTTTGAGGTATTTCAATTGAATGTTTGTGTGAACTATAGCACCATATGTCGGGTTGGAAGAGACCCGGATTTGGGCGCGTCACATCCTATCATGAAGCTGGTTTTTTCATTCAACCCATTAAAGTTATTGTAGGTAGTGGTAGTCATAATCCTCCCATCACCACTATTCTTGTTCCAACCATGTACGAATGATTGAGATCACTTCTGTCTTGATTTTTTCATAAATAGTGATCGGATCTTTTAGTAGAAAGGTTCTATAATCAACCTTGCAAGCTAGACTACCCAAATAATTTTTAGTTGTTATAAATTTTATATCAGGACATATATACTAAATTTGTCATTTTAAACTTTCATTTTTAGATAAGAACCTTGAAAATTATAAAAGAAATGAGATATTTTACTTGAATCATACATGAGTGGCGGATATTAGTTTTGTTGCACGATTGTTATTTCGAATTTCATGAAGGACCGCATGGGTGTGCCCTTCAGATGGAGCCAAACTTCGATTGATTAATCTTTGTCGTATATGTGGTTTGGTTGTCGGTAATGTGTTCCACTATTGTGATAGTGTTGCTTGTTATCTTGATGGAGGAATCTGGGAATTTGTCGTTCTATTCATCAAATATATACGCTCTTTTATGTTTAAATGATAAACCCTTAGTATACTTGTAAGGTTACGCACGAGAGGTAATCTGGATCTGGAGGAATTCAAAAACAAAGTTCCATTTCTTCTACATGGTTGTAGAAATTATTTAGGAATGGAACTGAAAATGTTTCTACAGATTTGTAAGAGGAACTTATCCTTAGATCTCATCTGATATAAATGACTATTGTATTTCATTTATCAATAAGAAAATTAAGAATTAATGGATATACATTGATTTAAAGAATATTTTAAACAGAGAAATTTTATCACCTTAATATTTATGTGGACCACAATGAAGTATCACCATTGCGGCTGATTTTTAGTTGATGTAACGTGGATAGTTGGATGTTAACCCCAGTACCGTTGTTAACAATTTTCACACTGATAAATGTTATATAGCTCCTCCATGATTGAATCGTTCCTAACAGGTACTTGATGCAGGCTTATTTTCCGAACTGCTTTGGATATGATAGAATTCTTGTACCATCGTCATTCTTATTTTCTACTTCTACTTCATTATCTTGTTCTTTATTATGACTGAAACCTATCATAGTTGATGAGAAGGGTAATGAGACTGAAGGTAAGTGTAGTGGATATTTATGCGTTAAAGGCTCTTGGCCTGGGGCATTCCGAACTCTTTACGGAGACCACGAAAGATATGAAACTACATACTTAAAAGCGTTCCCTGGCTATTATTTTAGCGATGATGGTACGCGATCGATAATATATAAATAATGTTATCATTTCCTTTCTTATCAATAATTGCTTTAAGTGTTGTACATTTAAACTTCTAATTATTGGAAGCCGTGCATGTTGGGTGGTTGTAACAAGAATTAAATATTTGCTTGAGGACAAGGATGGGTACCACCGGCTCACCGGGAGAGTTGATGATGTTATCAATTTCGGTACCTTCTACTTATCCATAACAGTCTAAATGTCACACAACTCACTAAAGAAGTCCAACCACGAAGTTATGTTCCTACATGCGGATATATGATTTTTTGCGATTGACAACAATGCATTTTTAAGAATTTATATTCTACTCAAGTAATTATATTAGATGGACCAATTTATATATCCTCCATGATATCCTCACATAAAATTTGAAAAAACTAGCTAATTCTCAAGGCGATTGGCCAAGCGTGATGTAAATTTTGAAGATTTTTCTAGATTTTGCTTCTTTAATTCTTTATTCATTATGGAACATACATAGTGGGAATCGTATACGCGACCTTTGCCAAAGTTGAATCTGCTATAGTTTCTCATCCCCAATATCTTCAAGGCTGCTTTGTAGTTGGTGTTGAACACGAGTTGCCTACATCGATTCTAAGTTCTAATTATGCCAAAATCTTTGTTCTTTGGTTTTGCCTTTTGTATCTTTACGCTAGAGAGTTTATCATTTTGAAGTTACATGCCAAGTCATTGTTAATGCTGGTTTGCCTAGTCTTTTTTGCACATGCTTAGGTAGTAGCTTAATTTTATGAATAGTTTGGTTTATTGTGGTTTATTTTGTGGATTGAAAAGTGAATTTGAGATGTATATATGGCCATTTTGGTATATATTTTATGAATGTAGTAATTTGAAACTGTAAATAAATGGTATTATTGGGATGTATTTTGAATGGTTGATACATTTTGGCTATATATCATGGCATTAGTATATTGCAGGTGCATTGATAATATAGGTGAACCACATCCTTTTTTTTTCCTTTTTTTTATCTACAACATTTAAAAAACGTTGTCTAATATACTAAACAACAACATTTCTATCCAAAAAACGTTGTGGAATCATACCTTCTACAATGTTTTTAAGCATTTGCTAATTTTTGGAAAACAAATCTACAACGTTTTTTCCTAAAAAATGTTGTGTATTGTGCTTAACTATAACATTTTAAAAACGTTGTGTAAGGGTGTCAAATAGATAACACCCTTAATCACGATGTTTTTCTGACTTAAACCACAAAGTTTTTTTCACGTTGTCTATTTACTATTTGGTAGTAGTGTCAATCAAAGAATAAAGCTTCATAATGTAATAATGGAACTAGCTCAATGAAATTAAAGAATTAGGAAACTTTCTCAATGTAAAAGATAGAGTTTAGAAACTTGCTCAATGTAAATATAGAGTTAAAAAACTTGCTCAATGTAAATATAGAGTTAGAAAACTTGCCTCGAGCGTAAGATACAATATTAAACTCACGTTCACCTGCACATTGGTTTAGAACCACATTATCTGTTAGATATGCTAACAAACAATACATGATCATTACCATTTACATTTCAGAAACACTAAGTGTTTTACTTCACAACACTTGTCTAACGTTCATTATGTATACCAAATTATCACATAACGCATTCTCGATTTACTAATCACTTTTAAAATTTTGAATTCATAATCCACATAACATGACTCTATTTAACCTTGTTGTTACATGATTCTAACATTACATAACCTTAAGCTAAGCTACAACGAACAACCAAAGTCTGCAGAATAAACAGAGTTCAGTGTCTGAAAATGGGCACTGGCGGGTCGCGCGAGTTTTGTATGGGGATGCCGTGCGCTCGCGCCCAAGGGCCTCGCGACCGCGCGACTTGCAGAACTCAGTTTTGCAGAACCGAGCTACGACACTTTTCTTAAGCCAACTAACACGAATTTCACCCATCAAACAGTAAAATTAACACATACAAATAATATAACACCATTACAACATGCTTCCTCACTTATATATCAATATAGAACAACTTAACAGCAATTACACTACTGTAATTTCTCAAATTTCATGTTTTTCATATAAAACTCAATTTTCTTGACATTAATCCTAAAAATCATCACGGTAAATTTAGTACATAATCAAATCATCTCATTCAAATTACATTATGTTCATATCTCAATGAACTTACATGTACAAGCTTCAATTTATACTTTCACATACAAATTGGCCATTAAAATTGATACTTACTCAGACAATATGAAGAACATAAACACTGACATCATTTTCTTTTACTGTTATCCGAATTTAGCATGAATTCCTCGTTTAAAACACAATCTCTAGTTATCATATACTTATATAATCACGAGTAATCCCATAATATAGCAACAATTCAACAATTGCTTATAACAGAACATGAGTAAATTCTTCCCGTGAAATACATATACATGTATATACACACATATATAACTCTAAGATTGTGAACATACCTTCAATTAGCGTGTAATTCTTGCTACGATCACTAAAATTGTTGTGAAGATTCACAAGTTTCCTCTCAATTCTCTCGAGCTCTCTATTACTCCCTCTGAACTCTCTCAAACCCCAGCAACTAGTATGCTTATAGTGAACAAAACTAAGCCAAAACGGATAGCCAGCGTAGGAAATAAACTGATAGTCTTAATACGCCAACTTAATTATAATGGCAGTTACAACATAAACGTATATAATATAAATATATTATATTTATTATTTTATTTATATTATTAAATTTAAATTTCAAAAATTAGAAATATCAAAAGCCATAAGGCTTGTTTGGCAAACCGTTTAAATTTTAAAGAATTAAAATACTTAAGCCTTGTTTGGCAAAAAAACTAATTTAAATCCTTTTTAATTTATTTTAATAAACACTTTAGTTTATAAACTATAATCACATATTGTTTTCATATCCAACATTAACCCATTAAATTAATCACATACTATATTTTAATTAAATATAGCTTTTTAGCAAATATCACCAAATTATAATTTTCATTATAACTTCATTTAATAATTTAACATACCATATAAATTATTAAATCAACACAACAACATAACACCTCATATAAGATTTATATAACTCAATAAATATTTAATTTACAATTTAAAATTTTTGATCGTTACATATGCTTTGTTTAGGCTTTACTTGAATTATTATACACAAGTATGGTATATATATGTTCAAGTTACATGAGCGAGTCTAAGAGTATCATCAAACGTGATTATAAAAGTCAGATTCTAACTTCCAAAGTAGTATGTTAACATTCGTATGCAAAGTTCGTATTTTCATTAGTAACTTTACTAGTAGGTTCTACATGTTCAACACATATGGATCATGTATAGGGACATTATAGACATAACATGACATCTCAACCCTTTAGAATCTAGATATTTATGTGATGCAACTATGTTTTGAAAATGTTCAAGTTTGGTTTTGAAACTATTTTAAACTTGAACCAGGTAATTTAACACATACAAGGCTGCTCTTAAGGCTTTAATCATATGTAGTCAAGTCATGTTATCATACTCACAAGGTCAGAATATAAAGCATGTAGTAGTTATGCATGTTAGCTCACCATACTAAGTTAAACAACTTTCTTTAATACAAATCCTATGTAAGGTGTTCATGAACAAAGAACTATGAATCATATAAACACAAGTTAACGGGTTATTCATTCCTTACTAAATCATACCAACAAGCTTGCAAAGTCAGTATATGAACATAACATACATACACATCAAGTTCCTTTCTAAAGTCCTAAATCCATTTTAAACTCTACACCTTCGTTAATCATGTATGCTAATCTAAACATGCTCTCATTAGGTTAACTATACATATATATACACATTACACATATTTGCATGTTAGCTTAAGTAATAATAATTGACTAACATTGATCAGATTTTTAACAAAAAGCCAAAATCGGAAAGCAGAGACTAAGCAGCAATAGCTGCCTTGCGCCTCGATGTAAATCCGGTGCAAGGCTTGCGTGCACAGTTCGAGCCAAGAATAGTGCCTTGGTGTGAACTTTAGCCCAACCACATAAATTATACACAAACTTGATTTTAAACATCAATATATCAGTTTAGACATGCTTGTATGATCATATAACAACTAATTAAACATTACTCAACCTCATCATCATCTAATTCCACGTAATTAAGAATTTAAAATTTCAAGAATGGAAATTTTTGACAGAAACTGAAAATGAAGAACGGGAAAGATTTTTATACCTTTGCAATTTGCTTGCCAAATCACACTCCTTCTACTAATATGTATACAATCACTCACACTATCTAAGATTTCAATCCCACTCCTTAGAAATTCTCAGCAATGGAATTTAGAGAAAGAGAGTTCATATTTATAGAAAATCTAATACACAGACAATGCATATGTTCATCAAATTAGACCAATGAGAAAGTTAGATTACATAATGGTTAACAAGGAGTTGGTAATTGGTAGTTGGAATCCATCATCATTCCCACTCCCCCCATAATCATCACCTACATTGCTAGCTTGAGCTTGGAAGAAGGAAGGGACTATAGGCTTTTAGCCTTTATGTTTTACACGTGAAGGAAAAAATGAAAAGTAAATGGGACTCTAATTTTGGGACAAGCAATTTAACTGAGTACTCTTGCAACATTAGACCATTTACTAGTACACAACTCTAATTCTTATGCTATATTGTATACATATATCAACCATACATTATAACTTAGTGCCACAATATGATTTACATATTTAATATTTCAAGGTAGTAGATGTAATATGGAAATGTAACATACATATAATACATGTATATTTTACCACACCCGGTATACTTTATTAAAATAATAGCTTACAATATGTTCATGGTATATTATTTTAATATATACTCATATATATTTTATTACATACACCTTCATGATGTATTTATAACCTATAGTTTCAATATGCTCAATCACATGGTTTCAATACAATGTAGTGTAATAATACTTAATATAAGGTTGTTATATATATTCACATAAATGTCACACTACACTATATAATATAGTTGTATTTTATATTTTAATTATTGCCCACATGCACATAATACCAAATATAATTTTATTATATCAATAGCTTACTTGTTTCATGCTAAGTAAATTAATCACTTCCTTGATTAATAACACCAAAATTAATTACTCCAATCATCACTTAGGTTAATGTATTTATGGATCTCCATAATCATTAATTATCTATATAATTCTTATTATATTTATAGATATATTGCAAATAATAGTAATCACATATTATTAATTAATTACCAAGTAATCAATAATCTACCATAATTAATTAATATTAATTAATGGTTTACTTAATATTTCCTTTGTCAAACATAACACACTTTATTTCATGGTTTAACAACATTACACATATAACAAAATGTTCCATTTTACTTCTACAGGAAAATTAATGTTCTCCAATCGTCATTTGGCGCTTGTTGTGCGATTTATCTTCTTTTGACGACGCAATTTGCCATGCATTACCACACACGATACCAAGAGGCTGGTTTAGCTTCAAGCCAGTGTCAACCTTCATCGCCATACTTGTTTTTCACGACATGGATTAATGTCCACGTGAGTGATGTTGCAAATCTTAGAGTGTATTCATTACTCATCATGATAATCCTAATAATCATATCATATATACAATAATCATATATTCACGAAAACTAAATAATAACTATATTTTTTTTATTACAAAATTAATTTATTATAAGAATATAATCTATAATGATCAATAATTCTTAAAAAGAATTTATTTAGAATTATTCATGTAATAAATAATTTTACCTTTCACATATATACATATACTTTACTTTGTACATATTCCCACCCTTATATATATAAAAAAAAAATTATTCGCAAAATTTCTTATTGAAAATATTGGGTTATTACACCTTTTCTGCTCAATCTTCCAGGAATCCTCCTCCAAGGTAGTATCACCAACAGACTCCACGATCTGGCCATCATACTCAACGATCTGATCATGAGCCAATCATCATGGCTCAACCATTAAGGAGTCTAGGGCCAACTCCCAGCTCACAAGAAGTGACCACCATAGGCCTATGAATGCCAATTGGAGATCCTACATTCATGAATAGGCATGATCACAATCCAAGACTAATTCCATGTGAGCTAGGAGATCTAGCCAGGAGAGACGAAGCAAGCAGGAAAAGGAGAGCTGAGGAGTATGCAAATCCTCCACGAGGAAAAAGGCCGAAGAAATAGAGATAAGTTGAATTTTAATTCTTATTGATGTAGTCAAACTTAAATGTAATATCTATCTTCAAACATCAATAAATTCATGTTTATTCTCTAGAAATTTCAGCTGCTCACTGAAATATTAAGTCATATTTACTTTGTTGCAACTGGATATAGAATTTGATAATCATGACAACAAATCTCTTTGGTTATGTCAACATCAAATAGGGGGAGATTGTTGGAAGAGTGCATATTGTGATTTGATGTTTAAAGTTAATGCTCATGATTATATATGAAGTCCTTCTATGAATGTATGTACAAGGACTTAGTGATAGATCAAATTGTTAGATTGATCTAAGCTTTTAATGTTTATCATTCTGTAATTGAATGTATAGATAAAGAGATCAAATATGTTAGGATGATCTATAAAATGTAATAGATAGGCTTCAATAAAATTACAGACTATTGAGCTGATCAAGAACTTACAGAAGACAAGGCAGAATCGTAGAGTATCGAGGATCGTAGTATGTTTGCCTTGAAGGGCCTCTACAATTATCGTAGTGTGGTCCAGACGTTTGCCGAAGCCAACTCAGAGATCGTAGTGTGGTTCAGACGTATTCCAAAGACAACTCAGAGATCGAAGTGTGCTCTCAGAAATGTAGAATCTGCAAGACAAGCAAGTAAATATCGTAGTGTGCCAGCCCTTAAGAGAAATCGTAGTGTTCTCGTTTGGTTGCATTCAGCACCAAGGTTGCAAGACACCACGAAAAGAATCGTAGAGTATCATCTGGTTGTGTCAGAAATTATGGGCCTTGATCATTCGTTCAAAGATTAAATCTTAACAAATGTGGAATGGGTTACAAACGTTGAAGTAATCACCAGTCCCAATGGAATGAAAATATCCTTAGTATACAACAAAAAGACGTATTGAAGAAGCTAAGGAAAAGACCATGGGACAGAGGAAAACACCTTTTCAGGTGTTAGGTGAGAATGCAGTCTGCTATGTCAGTGGGCCAGAATGCATTTCAGAAGATATACAGAAAAGTCTACATCAAAGTTCAGAAATGTCAAATGCATTAAATGCTTCAACGGATGGATTCAATGGGCATATTTCAAAGATCACATATATGCAAGACATTTGCAGATGATAGACTAAGCAAGTATTGAACAATAACGAAAAGAACACTCAACGCTCAACTTTATGATCTGAGAAGGAAAAAAATCTTGTTCAGCTACTCAATTCTTTTGAAGAAGAGCTTAACGGCAACTGAGTAGCACCAACCAAGAACACAACAACTACCAATCAATTGAAGTAAGAGTTCCAAGTCAGAAGGACTTGAAGAGTTCTAAGTGAACTGTGAAGAGCCAAGTCTGCTGGACTTGAAGAGTTCAAGAGTGAACTAAGAAGTTCCTAGACTGCTGGTCTAGAAGGAATCTGTGAGATTTAGAAAGTGTAAAAGACATCCTTAGTGGATTTCCTACTCGAGGAGTAAAGAGTGGACTAGGAGCTTTACGTGCTCTAAACCACTTAAAACTGCTGTATCTATTGCATTCTTGTTATAACTGCTATAACTGTTATAACTGTCTCACTCTCATTAACTCACTATATTTAAAAGGGAAATCAAACAAACATTAATTCCGATGTGTTTAAATCATTATCAAAATTGACAAATTAAAAACGAAAAGATTTTTAAATATCTATTCAATCCCCCACCCTCCCCTTCTAGATAACTATTGTGCCTCCGAAAACTAACAGATATAATAGATATAACATGACATCCTAACCCTTTAGAATCTAGATATTTATGATGTACCTAGATGTTTGAAAATACGTTCAAGGTTGCCTTTGAAATCACTTTATCATGAATGATATAATATAACACATATAAATCAACTTTAAAATTCTTATCGTGTGTAGTAAAGTCTTGTTATCATCCTTACAAGATCAAAACCTACATCATGTAGTTTTCATGAATATTGACTTTGATATATCAAACTTTTCTTGAAAACTTCTATAACACAATGTTTACAAGTTTGATTATAAACAAAGGAACTATAACTCTATAGTATACTCTTTTATGTTTGAAATCAGTCATGCATATATATCATCAAGTTCAGAACTTGTAAACATAAGTTTTCCACAAGGTTTGTTTTGAAAATCTTAAGTTTTGCTACAAACTTCCTTTGCTAATCCAAGTTGATTACTTCATACTACTTAAGAAAGCTTTACATATCATGTTATACTCCATTTTAGGTATATATATAAGCCATGATACCAAATTCTTAACACATAGCATCAACAAAACCAAAGAACTAATTTTGAGGTATTACGACACACTGCGCCCTTGACACCGAGCGAAATAAATAACATTTTGCGAGCCTCAAACCACTTTGATTCTTTTTAGTTTAAACATGTTCCGATCCATCATTTAAGAGTTCATACATGTAAACATACTTCCTACACACATGATAGCATGTTAATTCAAATCAATTGACATGGAATTTTAAGTAATTTCAATCATTTGATAAAGCCCAACTCTAGAACATAGTTATAATTTATACCTCCTTCAGCTTGGATTGGACTCCTTACACACTGAGTATGATTCTATAATTGTTCAGCAACTTAGAACATTAAATTTCAACCTTAACAAACAATAAAAACTAAAACTAAAGCTTCTATTTATAAAGGGAACTTGAATTGGACAATCACATTGCATTGAGGTTGAACTCATGGTGTAATGGAAGAAAACAATGGTTTCTAAGGAGTGGTTCAACAACCTAATACCAGCCATTGACCTTGAAATCATTACCTATGCTTAGACATTTATAAGATACGTAAACTAGCTCCATGTTACTATTCATGTACTATTTGTGTCACTCAAATTGGGACAAGAGAAATTCTCAGCAATAATCTTGGTTTGGTTACTATAATTCCCAAAATGTAATTTTAATGTACAATTATTACCATATTAGGAAATTTAGGGATTATTTAGATACTCACATCATATAATCCATGTACATTAAATACATGCAATTAAAATAACACAGTTATATATTATTGTCCGGGTATTTCAATAATTATATTTTACTACTCTCATAACAACATTATCACATTATTTAATATTATATATCCAGTGTACACACATAATTTCTTTCCCAATTTTTAGAATACACAGATATTTAATTAATTCTGTATTAAAATCACTTATGATTTTATTACACTAATTGATACTTCATAGCACTAGAATATATTCTTGTCATATGATTTTATTCATATCACACCTTACATTAATGTTCCATTTCATTTCTACAGTAGAAAGCTAATTTCTTCCCAAATTGGACACTGGCGCTGCTGCGCCATTTTTTACTATTGGGAGGGTGTAGCTGCACCGGTCCTTGGCAGTACCAAAATGGGTTAGCTTCAAGCCCGTTCCAATTTCTATCACCACACAAATTCTATATGATATAATTTAACTTCTATAGTGGTGATATACCCATAATTGAAATGAATCAATATGTTCAAATACTATCACTATATTCAAATAGATTGAATATTTAATCATTAAGAATCCTATAAATTTTTTGATATCAAACTCTTAGGGTTAGTCCACTAATTTAAATAACTATTAGTGATTCCCTTTAATCATTTCATAAATTCACATAACCACATAAGGTTTAAATAGACTCACAAAACTAACTCATTAAAAATTAAATCACATATTTATTTAATAAAGAGTTTTAAAATTCACGGTAATTACAGTTTCGATTGAGACTGAATATCTATCTGGTGCGTTTACTGCTTATATATATATATATATATATATATATATATATATATATAGGGAAATGATCAATAGAATACGTTAGTCGGAGGGATTGTTTCAACTAACGCTCATCCAGCCGTCCAAAATTAGAGTGAATGGCTGAGATGAGGGCCTAGTCGCTACTCCCTTTAGCGGCAATCCAAATTTTTCTTTGTTGGCCATTCTCCCTCTTGCTACCAAAAAAGCGACCATGTTTTAACCGGCGGCAGCTAGAGGAGTAAGAAACAAACAAAAAACTTTTTTGGCTTAATTACTGATTATCTTGATTATCCTCGTACATAATACTTAATAATCAGTAAAATAAAATAATAAAAAATTATAAGTATAATCAGTAATTATCCTTATACTAATTAAAAAAAATAAGTATGAATAAGGATAATTAATAATTATTGTCTTATGATTTTAATTATAAATAGAAAATAGTGATTGAATTTATATTATATTCCTATTCAAATATATAAACTCAATCACTATTTTCTATTTATAATTAAAAATCATAAGGCGATAATCGATAATTATTCTTATACATACTTATTTTGTTAATAAGTATAAGGATAAGTATAAAGATAAATATTACTGATTATCCTTATAATTATCCTTATAATTTTTATTATTTTATTTTACTTGATTAATAAATAATATGTATTAGGATACTCATTAATAAGTATAAGGATAAGTATAAAGATAATTACTAATTATCCTTATAATTTTTTATTATTTTATTTTCTTGAGGATAATAAGGATAATCAGTAATTAAGCCAATTTTTTTTTGTTGGCCACTAGAGGGAGTAGCGGCCAACAAAAAAAATTTGGTTGGCCGCTAGAGGGAGTAGCGGCTAGGCCCTCATCTCAACCATTCACTCTAATCTTGGACGGTTGGATGAGCGTTAGTTGAAACAGTTCCTCTGGCTAATGTATTCTATGGATCATTTCCCATATATATATATATATATATATATATATATATATATATATAACTGTTTTATCTGCTTTTATAATGTAGATATTTAATCTTTCAGCCTATGGACTAGATTTGCCTAAATCTGGCTATTTAACCGGTTCACGGTGACTAAACTGGAACCGTTGAAGCTAGAATAGTTTAGATTTACTCAAATCTAGTTTTTTTTTCTAGATTTTGTATATATTGCTTTTTCATGTGAGCCTAGGAATCATGTGATCACAGATTCAGTTCTCGTGATGGACATTTTCAGCTGGAGCCAGCTTGTAAATTATCTACAGTGGATGAATATCCTTGGATGGCTCTCATGCCCACAAGGAGTTTGGCACAGGTATGTATCTTATTTTTCTCGAAGATGCTTCACATCTCAAAAATAAAAGTAATCAAGCCGAAAATTTAATAAAATGGAATTATCAAAGGCCTCAATTACTATTGAGCACAAGGGTTTGAAAAACTTATTTTACAAAACATCACCGATATATCTTTTTAAAATTGAAATTTTATACAAAAGTCAAACCCTTTATATATATGTGCAAACGAGACATATCTGTAATACCCGAGAATTTTCACGTATTATAAAATGAATATATTAATGGAAATACGATTCATGTGAAAATAAGTGTTATTATTTTATGAGTCGGTTAATATAATTGATTAGTATTAAATCAATGCGTATTAAGAAATGTGAATTGGCAATGAAAAATGTGAAATGCCTTGTGTGGCGTAATGCAAAATGAGAAAATTCATTAAGTGAATTAAAATAGGAATTAGGAGGATTAGTCATGTCGATCATGTGATTTTGTATAAGTAATCAATACGCTCGTAGACTCGTAGTAACACTCATGTGAAGATCAATTCATGTCATGTATAACAAGTTAGCATTGAAATCTGGCATGGGCGGAAAGGCGCACTACCAGATCTTATGCTTGTCGAGGCACGCCATAGCCTATTATTAGTCCCAACGAAGATAAGTCGGGCGCAATCTAGCCATCGATTAGTGGGAGTTGGTTACTTTCTTCTATAGCACTGAATTAGGGATATTAATGTGATATGTGTAACATGGATGAAACCATATGATAGAAGGATATTGCAATATGTTATGTCCAACAACAGAATTGTTAATCCATTAATTAATATTAATTAATTGTGGTGGAATATGGGTTACTTGGCAAATTATTCATAATATACGATTATTATTAATTGCAATATACCTATAAATGTAATGAAAATATTATCAATGGATAATGTCCATAATTACATTAATCAATGGTTGGATTAATTAATATTTGTGTTACTTAATTAAGAAAGGGTATGGTTATTTATTTAACATAATTAAGTGAGTTATTAATATAATAATATTATATTGATAGTTATGTGCATGTGAATAATAATACAACTATACTATATAGTGTAGTGTGACATTATGTGACTATATATATTAAGTATTATAAAACCAAATTGAATGAAGCCATGTGATTAAACATATTGAAACTATATGGTATAAATATATCATGAAATGTGTATATAACAATATAAAGGTGAGTATACATTTAAAATATGATTATATGAGTAGTAGGAATAATTATGAAACTACCCGAACAATAATAACCGAGTGCATTATTTTATTGTGTATATTTAGTGTACATGGACTATATGAGGTGAGTGTATAATTTATCTCTAATAGGGTAGCAATTGTACATTAAGGTTTCATTGTGGGAATTAAGTAGACCAAACTAACTCTAGATAACTAAATTGTTGAGTTTTCTTTCCTTTTTGTACCAAAATGAAAGTCACCAAGTACATGAACAGTGATTCAAGGCTATATTATGTATTCTTCAAAAGGATAGTGTAGGAGATGATGGCTAAGCTTGAGGGTGGTTGGCCAACCCTTGAGCAACCATTGTTCTACTCCATTACACCTTGGATTTTTATTTTGAGTAACACCAATGCCCAGCCCCAAACTTCTTTTATAAATAGCAGCCATGCTCATCAGTAAATGTTGTTTGAAGTTGTCTGTGAATTGCTAAGTAGTGAGGTTGAGAGCATACAAGTGTGATAAAGCTTAGAAGTTAATTGGAGCAAGTTTCAAATCACATTACAGAGATATAACTCCTCTTTCCTTGTTGCCATTTTCATTCACTGTAAAAATGGAGTTCTAGTCTTGAAATTTCAAATTCTTGAATTCATAGAATTGTATGTTAATGAGGTTGGGTAATGTCCATATAGTTGTTTTATGATCATATAAGCATGTTGCAATTGATATATGCGTGTTTAGGAGTGATTTCATGGGTAAATTGTGTGGTTGGGCTAGCGATTCTTAAAAGTAGTACCGTTCTTGGCTCGAACCGATCCATGGCCTTAATTGCGCCCCATTTTTTTATTAAGGCGTATTAATTTGCGCTACCATCTCTAATTTTAGTTGAAACCTTTGTTTTGCAATCTGATCCATGTTAGCTAAATATTATGACTCAAGCTAGCATGTAAACATGTGTATGATGTATATATAGATATATGAACCTAATGTGAGCATGTTTAGACTAGATTCGCATGAATAACAAAAGTATATGATTTTAAATGGATTTAGAAACTTAGAAGCGAACTTAATGTGTATGTATGCCATGTTGTATATTTTGACTTTGCAAAGCATGTTAATGTGACTTAGATATACACGAATAAACCTTTAGCTTATGCTTAAGTGATTAGCAAAGAAACATGAACAAGTTGGACTCACTAGTAAGTTTAGAATGTGAATATTGTCATGATACCTTAAAGACTAGAATCTGACATTTGTGATCATATTTAATGACTCTCTTAGACTAACTCATGTAGTGTAACCATGGATATACTATGCTTGTATGTTATATTTCAAATAAAGCACGAACAAAGTATATTTTTAACTAAAGCGCTGTTAGTTTCACGTATGTGTTATGAATACACACAAGTATGCCTAAATATGAGTCTTATAACTATCTTGAGTGTTTAGAAAGCAAGCATGCTAGACTTTGTGGTTTCATGACCTTGAATGACTTTAAATTATTAAAATGATCAAACTTAGAGCCATATTATGCAAGAAAGGGCCTAGATTAATCTAAGAAGCATGTGAAAGCCTTTAACATGTCAAAATACATTAAATATGATTGTGCGTTCGAGATCGGACAGAACCCACAAAAGCGATGCAGTCTTCTTAAGGTGGTCGGGGGACTACCTTGTTATTCTCCAGTTTGGAATCCCAAAAAATGAATTCTGATCTTTTGGATAGTAACTTACATGATACTTATGATGCTAAATGTGATATAAAACCTATTGATGTACATATATATGTGTGATGCTTAGATGATAAGTCGGTGTTACATTGAAATGAAAAGTTCATGAGTAGGAGGTCTTAACCTTGAGCATTCTTGGTTTGTTTATAAAATAACTAAGTGTTTGGTTCATGATTACTTATAAACAGATTTTGTGCCATATGTGCATACTTGTATCGTGTCAAGCTTGATTAAAGACTGTGTTAGCTAATTAACATCTTGAACATATAATGCGTTATAAATAGGATTCGAAAGTGTTGATTTATTAACATGGATAAACTACGCTTAAGGAAAGTTCCCTAAACTTACTCTAATTATTATTGAGCAAGTTTCCTTGAACCTTACTTTTATTGAGCAAGTATTCGAACCCTATATTATTGTGGTGCAATATCATTGCATTATTTATTCGGCCAATACCGTAAGCTTATCCTTTTGAATACAAGTTAGATTACTTTGTTAAACCCTTGTGAAAGCTATTATTCATTTTAAAATTGGTATTGTCCTTAAATATTGTGAAAGAGTCGATGCCATTTGATTCGGATAGACTACATGCATGTTTATAAAAACTGTCCAAACCAATTGATTGGTGCAAAAATCTTGAAAACTGAGTTGGACAACCATTTTGGTAAGGGGAGTGTATGTTGTTGGAAACCCCAACACATGAATAAATATTATTGTGATGTTATGCATAACGTAAAGTATTGTAGTCTGATCATCTATAGTACTTGATATTTTTGGTTATTAGTTTAATATTGGTAACTCTAGTGGAAGTTCAATGGTCCTTAGTGGCTGCTCAGTATAAATTGCTTATCCAGTTGGATACTTTTTTAGCCGTTGAATTCATATATATATGTTGATTTATATTGAATTGTTATACCCCTTATTCATGATGTTATTCTGACACTTTGAACAATCCTAGAAATAACCCTTCGATATTTCAAACCTTGTTATATTATATCCTACACCCTTGTTGAATATTACTTGTTGGGCAATTTGTGCTCATCCTTGCTTATTTAAAACCTTTTAGTTAAGGAAGAACAGGGAGGTGTCTCTGGAGCAGACAAGGGCAAGGGCAAGGCTACCGACTAGCTTTTCCTTTTTATGTTTAAAGCTATTATGTTATGCTAAGACTATTTGTGGACTATGTTTAAACTTAAGTAGGATTATGTAATAGGTCTTTATTCGATACTATTATGTAATCTATTAAGTACGGTAGGTTGCGAGACTTGGGGGAATAATTATAATAAATCATTGTATATTATTCTAAAATAGTTTTTTCGTTGTGTATGCGTTATTTTAGTTATTATGGTTTTACCATGAGAACATGATGAACCGAATTCGAGTGACCAAGTGGAGGTCCGAATTTGGGGGCGCCATAGGTTGGTATCAAAGCCTTAGTTATAAACCTTAGGAGTGAGTGTCCTTAGATTATAACTTAAGGGAACTTAGAAATTAGGAAAGAGATAAAACTCATGTAGAATTTTCCTTGAGAGACTTAGTATGTTATGAAATGTAACTTCATTATATACAATGAACTTATGTTTGTTAACATTCTAGCAGAGTTGTTGTTTGTGTTGTCTTATGTTGGTGTTTGTAGGATGACTGACATGGGAGGACCTAGCCGAGCGGTAGAGGAGGAGCCGCGTGATATCCATGTGGTATTTGAGACACCCTTGATAGCAGAACCTAGTCTAGTAGTAGCCCCTTTTGATGATGACAATGAGGAAGAGGTGGAGTCTGACCCTGAGGAGGAGCCTTTGGAGGAGGAGCCCGAGCCTGTGGAGGACTCCGAAGTGGCTACTTTTAAGAATCAGATGTTAGGAGAGTATGAGGAGAAAATATTGGAGTTGGGATGTAGAGTAGAGGAGCTAGAGGCTGAGGCTAGGGAGAGGGAGTCTGCATTCCAAAAGCCGAGGGACGAGGACCATCAGAGGCAGTTAGTGATGCAGGAGATGGAGGTGGAGATTGCTCACCGTAAGGAGGCAGGTATCCAGATGGGAGCTTTGTTTCACCGAGCGGTGGCGAGTAATGTTGAGGTGGCGGGAAAGCTGGAGGAATTAGAGCAGAAGGTGTTAAGCGAGAGGGAGGAGAAGGAGGCTCTCTGAACTCTGTTAGAAATGGAGGTGATGGATAGGATTCACTTCGAGGAGAAGTAGGAAGAAGCCAATGATAGGGCAGATGACCTAGAGGATGAGGTGCGGTGCAAGAGGAGGAAGATGAACAAGATGGGCTATGCTCTTCGCACGGCCATGGAGAGATTGATTGATGGGGTACATCATTACCCAGCTGAGCAAGGACAGACCCGGCATACCATAAGCCGAGACATGGTGGTGCACATCACACAGAAGGAATATTAGAGCGTCGTTGAGCGTGGGATGTTAGATTGAGTTTAGAGGATGAAGACCAATAGTGTAGTAGTTTTATCTTTGTGTTGTTAAAATGTTGTTGTAATCTCAGTCTTTTGTGTAAGATGTGAGATAATGGTAAGCCCCCAAATTTTTGAAAAGTATTAGAGGGGTAGTAAGATAGTATGTCCCTGTCTTTTGTGATAATAGGGGATATGTGTTATCATTTATAGCAGTATGCTAGAAAAGAACATGTAATGTAACCCTTTTGCATATGAATATAAATGATCTTAATTCAGAAATGTGTTATAAACTTGTAGTTCGTTCTATTGAGAAATGTCCAAGTATTATTACTAGATAATAAAAGTAAAAAATTTTGGTGATGCAGAAAATGCCGCCTAGACGTAGAATAACTATCCCAGAAGAGTCAATTAACGATGAGAGAGGTCATGTAGATCCGATACAGAGACTGGTAGATTTATTGGGAGATGCTCTGAGGGGAAGAAATGAACCTCTACCACCCGTTCCCCAAGTTTTCCTAGTATCGACCTTCAAAGATTTTAAGAGTTTAGGACCCCCAGAGTTCGCAGGAACCACTGACCCGATAGTTGCGCAAACCTGGATCAAGGAGATCGAGAAAGCCTTCACTATAGCTCGAGTGGGTGAAGACCAGAAGATAGTATTTGCCACATACATGATGAGGGGCGAAGCAAACTATTGGTGGGAAACCAATCAGCAGAGAGTGGGGGAAGGTACGATAATGTGGGAGAGGTTTACTACGTTGTTTTTTGAAAACTATTTTCCGAAAAGTATGAAGAGTAGGATGGAAGTAAAATTTCTAAAATTAAAACAAGGTGATATGACGGTGGCGCAGTACGTAGCTAAGTTCAATGAACTAGCGCGGTTTGTAGAACGCCAAGTTGTGGATGAGGAGAGGAAGGCGAGACATTTTGAACAAGGGTTAAAACCGTGGTTGTACAATAAGGTATCGGTCTTCAAGATTGATTCCTTTACGAAATTGTTGGAGAAGGCAATCATTGCGAAAAGTGGCAGTGAGGCCTTAAGACTGTATCATCGGGAGAAGAAGAATAAGAACGCTGGTAGTGAGCATTGTGGAGGAAGTAGCAACAGAGGGAGTAACTCCGTGAAGAAGAAATGGGAAAACAACAAAGAAGCAACAATCAAGGTGGGAATCACTAGGGAAACTTCAAGAAGAGGACCGAAGCTTGCAACAAATATGGAAGAAGTCATCAGGGAGAATGCTGGAAGAGGAAAAACACTTGTTATAATTGCGGTCAAGAGGGGCACATCTCGCAAAACTACCCGAAGCCGAAGAAAATCAGACTATGTTTTGCTTGTGGATCAACAGAGCACCAGATAAAGGATTGCCCGAAGAAAGGAAGCGGTGAAGCTAGCGGAAGCCAAGGGGTAGGAAGTAAGTTGATGATTGGTGGACCTGCGCAACCCAACTGATCGACCACTCAATCCTTTAACATGACCATCCAAGACGCCGTAGTTGCAAAGGACGTGGTGTCAGGTATAATTTCAATCAATAATATAAATGCTTATATATTATTTGATTCGGGTGCCACCTATTCGTTCGTATCTAAATCATTTGCTAGTAAACTTAGTACACCCCGAGTACGTCTAGAAGATCCTTTGAACATAGAAGTTGCGAATAAGGAAATAATCTCTGTAGAATACGTTTATTGAAATTGTCACGCAAAAATTAGAGGACATGAACTGAGCGTAGACTTGATTCCTATTAGACTAGGAGAATTTGACCTAATATTGGGAATGGATTGGTTATATAACCATGCTGCAATAATTGACTGTCAGAACAAATGTGTGAACCTTCAGACTCCGGGTAAGTCTATGGTAGTGTTTTATGGTAGCTCATCGCTTAAGCAATCGTGTTGCGTTACGATGATGCAAACCAAGAAATTGTTAAAGAAAGGATGTGTAGGTTATTTAGCTTACATTGTGGATACTCAGAGGAAGGGAGTAGAGATTAAAGATATACCCATAGTGAGTGAATTTCAGGATGTGTTTTCGGACGATCTGCCTGGCCTCCCGCCAGACAGAGAAATCGAATTTGTAATAGATTTAGCACCGGGAACGACACCGATTTCGAAAGCTCCATATCGTATGGCGCCGATAGAAATGAAGGAACTGATGATACAACTTCAAGAGTTATTGGATAAAGGTTACATTCGACCGAGTGTGTCTCCTTAGGGAGCACCCATTTTATTCGTGAAGAAAAATGACGGATCGATGAGGCTCTGTATCGATTATCGCGAATTGAACAGAGTAACAATCAAGAACAGATATCTGTTACCAAGGATAGACGACTTATTTGATTAACTAAAAGGAGCTAAGTGTTTCTCAAAGATCGACCTACGGACGGGATATCACCAACTAAAAGTGCGGGATGAGGACATACCAAAGACTGCGTTTCGAACCCGTTATGGACATTACGAGTTTTTGGTATTGTCATTCGGTTTAACTAATGCTCCTGTAGCATTCATGGACTTGATGAATCGAGTTTTCAAGCCATACTTGGATAAATTCATGGTAGTTTTTATTGACGATATTTTGATCTACTCGAAGACGAGGGAAGAACACGCCGAACACCTGAAGATTGTTTTGGAAGAACTACGAAAGGAGAAGATGTATGAGAAGTTTTCTAAGTGTGAATTTTGGATGAAGAAAGTTCAATTCTTAGGCCACGTGGTGGATGAGAATGGAATCTCAGTAGACCCCGAGAAGGTCAAAGCAGTGAGTAATTGGGAACAACCAAGAACTCTGACGGAGGTGAGAAGTTTCTTAGGGTTAGCTGGGTACCGTCGAAGATTCATCCAAGATTTTTCTAAGATAGCAACCCCGTTGACTAATTTGACAAGGAAGACGGTGAAATTTGTATGAACCGACAAATGTGAAGAGAGTTTTCAAGAGTTGAAGAAGAGATTGAGCGAGGCACCTGTATTATCATTACTAGATGATACGGGAGGATTTGTGGTGTACAGTGATGTGTCGCATAGAGGACTTGGTTGTGTGCTTATGCAACACGGCAAGGTTATTGCGTATTCATCACGACAATTAAAGGATTACGAAAAATGATACCCTACTCATGACCTAGAGTTAGCGGCCATTGTTTTTATGTTAAAGATATGGAGACATTATTTGTACGAACAAAAATGTGAGATATACACGGACCACAAATGTATGAAATATATCTTCACACAGAAGGAGTTGAACATGCGTCAGAGGAAGTGGTTAGAATTAATCAAAGATTATGACTGTGAAATTCACTATCACCCGAGGAAGGCAAACGTAGTTGTCGACGCTCTGGGCAGGAAAGGAAGGGAGAAATTGTTTCGACTGATAACTCAGGAGGAGTTAATAAGAGATATGGAGAAATTGGAAATAGAAGTGAGGGGACCCGAGAGGTTTGCAGAAAAGTTATTTGTAATAGAAGCTTGTCCGACATTGTTGGATAGAGTAAAGGAAGCCCAGGAGAAAGATGGAGAGTGTGAGAAAATCAGAAGAAGGATCATGGAAAAAAAGGAAGAAAAATTTCAAATAGATAAAGATGGTATCTTAAGATTCGAAGGGAGAGTATGGGTACCGGTAGTGGTCGAGATAAGAGAGGAGATTTTACACGAGGCTCATAATACGACGTATTCCATTCATCCGGGAGGCACGAAGATGTACCGAGACTTGAAGCAACATTTTTGATGGCCAAATTTGAAACGGGAAATTACGGAGTACGTTAGTAGATGTCTTACATGTCAACGCATAAAAGTAGAGCATCAGCGACCGAGTGGTTTACTACAATCGTTGGAAATACCATAGTGGAAATGGGATCATATTACGATGGATTTCGTGGTATGACTTCCAGTTACACAGAATGGTTTGGATGCTATTTGGGTCATCGTGGATCGATTTATGAAGACTGCACATTTTCTACCTATCAAGATCCGCTACAGTTTAAATTAATTAGTGATTCTATACGTAAAGGAAATTGTTTCACGACATGGAGTGCCGGTATTGATTGTTTCTGACCGAGACCCGCGTTTCACGTCAAAATTCTGGAAAAGCTTGCAAGAAAGGATGGGAACACAGTTGAGATTGAGTACTGCTTATCATCCACAGACAGACGGATAGAGTGAGTGAACTATACAAACGCTAGAGGACATGCTTAGGACCTGTGTGATGGACTTTAAGGGAATTTGGGACGACCAATTACCCTTAGTCAAATTTGCATATAATAATAGTTACCACGAGAGTATTGGCATGCCACCGTATGAAGCTCTTTATGGAAGGAAGTACAGAACGCCGTTATATTGGGATGAACTCGGAGAATGATGAATACTCGGGCCAGAGTTACTACAACAGACTATAGATGTGGTGAAAGTGATAAGGGCCAGACTTGTAGCATCTCAAGATCGCCAGAAGAAGTACGCAGACTTGCATTGGAAAGACCGAGACTTTGAAGTTGGCGGTTTTATATTCTTAAAGGTATCTCTGTGGAAGGGAAAAATCCATTTCGGCAAGCAAGGGAAACTGAGTCCATGATTCATAAGACCGTTTGAAATATTACAACGAGTGGGCGAAGTAGCATACAAAGTTGCATTACCACCGGAGTTGGAGTACATCCATAACGTGTTTCACATATCCGTGTTGCATCCATACAAGCCCGACTACAAGCACATGATTACTTATGAACCCATTCAGGTGGAAAAGAATTTAGCGTATGAAGAAATTCCTGTCCAAGTTCTAGATAGGAAAGAGCAAACCTTGAGAAATAAAGTTATTTCTTCTGTATAAGTACTTTGGCGTAACCACGATGTCGAGGAGGCAACATGGGAGTTAGAAGATAGGATGATGAGGGATTATCCCCATCTGTTTGTGTAATCTTGTAACAATTCCAGGACGGAATTTTTATAAGGGGGGGGGGAGGATGTAATACTCGAGAATTTCCACGTATTATAAAATGAATATATTAATGGAAATACGATTTATGTGAAAATAAGTGTTATTGTTTTATGAGTCGGTTAATATAATTGATTAGTATTAAATCAATGCGTATTAAGAAATGTGAATTGGCAATGAAAAATGTGAAATTCCTTGTGTGGCGTAATGCGAAACGAGAAAATTCATTAAGTGAATTAAAATGGGAATTAGGAGGATTAGTCATGTCGATCATGTGATTTCGTATAAGTAATCAATACGCTCGTAGACCTGTAGTAACACTCATGTGGAGATCAATTCATGTCATGTATAACAAGTTAGCATTAAAAAGCGCACAAAAGCGGAAAGTCGCACAAGTCTTGCACCTTTATAGAGAGACAACAGCAGACCGCCCTAATAACGATAAATCAAGGCCAAGCAATGCGCCATAGTCGATCGATTAGAGTTAGTTACTTTCTTACATGATCAAATTAGGGATATTAATGTGATATGTGTAACATGGATGAAACCATATGATAGAAGGATATTACAATATGTTAAGTCCAATAACAGAATTATAAATCCATTAATTAATATTAATTAATTATGGTGGAATATGGGTTACTTGGTAAATTATTAAGTAATATACGATTATTATTAATTGCAATATACCTATAAATGTAATGAAAATATTATCGATGGATAATGATTGTGAAAGTCCATAATTACATTAATCAATGGTTGGATTAATTAATATTAGTGTTAATTAATTAAGAAAGGACATGGTTATTTATTTAACATAATTAAGTGAGTTATTAATATAATAATATTATATTGATAGTTATGTGCATGTGAACAATAATACAACTATACTATATAGTGTAGTGTGACATTATGTGACTATATATATTAAGTATTATAAAACCAAATTGAATGAAGCCATGTGATTAAACATATTAAAACTATATGGTATAAATATATCATGAAATATGTATGTTACAATATGAAGGTGAGTAGACATTTAAAATATGATTATATGAGTAGTAGGAATAATTATGGAACTACCTGGACAATAATAACCGACTGCATTATTTTATTGCGTATATTTAGTGAACATGGACTATATGAGGTGAGTGTATAATTTATCTCTAATAGGGTAGCAATTGTACATTAATGTTTCATTGTGGGAATTAAGTAGTCCAAACTAAGTCTAGATAACTAAATTGCTGAGTTTTCTTTCCTTTTGTCCCAAAATGAAAGTCACCAAGTACATGAACGGTGATTCAAGGCTATATTACGTATTCTTCAAAAGGTTAATGTAGGAGATGATGGCTAAGCTTGAGGGTGGTTGGCCAACCCTTGAGCAACCATTGTTCTACTCCATTGCACCTTAGATTTTCATTTTATGTAACACCAATGCCCAGCCCCAAACATCTTCTATAAATAGCAGCCATGTTCATCAGTAAATGTTGTTTGAAGTTGTATGTGAATTGATATGTAGTGAGGTTGAGAGCATACAAGTGTCCTAGAGCATAGAAGTTCGTTGGAGCAAGTTTCAAATCACATTAAAGAGGTATAACTCCTTTTTCCTTGTTGCCATTTTCATTCACTGTAAAAATGGAGTTTAAGTTTTTAAATTCAAATTCTTGAATTCATAGAATTTTTTGTTAATGAGGTTAGGCAATGTCCAAACAGTTGTTATATGATCATATAAGCATGTTGCAATTGATATATGAGTGTTTAGGAATGATTTCGTGGGTAAATTGTGAGGTTGGGCTAAGTATTTGCCAAGGTTTCGTTCTTAGCTCGAACCAATCACAGCAGCAAATTACACCGTATTTATATTGAGATTGAAGCAGTAGTACACTGCCGATCTCGATTTTAGTTAAAGCCTTTGTTTTGAAATATAATCCATGTTAGCTAAATTTTATGACTCAAGCTAGCATGAAAACATATGTATGATGTATATATAGATATATGAACCTAATGTGAGCATGTTTAGACTAGATTCGCATGAATAACAAAAGTATATGATTTTAAATGGATTTAGAAACTTAGAAGCGAACTTAATGTGTATGTATGCCATGTTGTATATTTTGACTTTGCAAAGCATGTTAATGTGACTTAGATATACACGAATAAACCTTTAGCTTATGCTTAAGTGATTAGCAAAGAAACATGAACAAGTTGGACTCACTAGTAAGTTTAGAATGTGAATATTGTCTTGATACCTTAAAGACTAGAATCTGACATTTGTGATCATATTTAATGACTCTCTTAGACTAACTCATGTAGTGTAACCATGGATATACTATGCTTGTATGTTATATTTCAAATAAAGCACGAACAAAGTATATTTTTAACTAAAGCGCTGTTAGTTTCACGTATGTGTTATGAATACACACAAGTATGCCTAAATATGAGTCTTATAACTATCTTGAGTGTTTAGAAAGCAAGCATGCTAGACTTTGTGGTTTCATGACCTTGAATGACTTTAAATTATTGAAATGATCAAACTTAAAGCCATGTTATGCAAGAAAGGGCCTAGATTAATCTAAGAAGCATGTGAAAGCCTTTAACATGTCAAAATACATTAAGTATGATTGTACGTTCGAGACCGGAGAGAACCCACAAGGCGTAAGTCTTGTCTCTTGGCGGGGTTAGGGGATGGGCAAGAATTGCTTGGCCGTCCTAAACCTTAACCATGGCGCGGTGCTACCCGATCTGAAATCCCAAAAAATGAATTCTGATCTTTTGGAGAGTAACTTACATGATACTTATGATGTTAAATGTTATATAAAACCTACTGATGTACATATATATGTGTGATGCTTAGTTGATAAGTCGGTGTTGCATTGAAATGAAAAGTTCATGAGTAGAAAGTCTTAACCTTGAGCATTCTTGATTTGTTTATAAAATAACTAAGTGTTTGGTTCATGATTACTTATAAACTGATTTTGTGCCATATATGCATACTTGTATCGTGCCAAGCTTGATTAAAGACTGTGTTAGCTAATTAACATCTTGAACATATAATGCGTTATAAATAGGATTCGAAAGTGTTGATTTAATAACGTGGATAAACTACGCTTAAGGCAAGTTCCCTAAACTTACTCTAATTATTATTGAGCAAGTTTCCTCGAACCATACTTTTATTGATCAAGTATCTGAACCGTATATTATTGTGGTGAAATATCATTGTATTATTTATTCGGCCAATATCGTAAGCTTATCTTTTTGAATACAAGTTAGATTACTTTGTTAAACCCTTATGAAAGCTATTATTCATGTTGAAATTGGTATTGCCCTTAAATATTGTGAAAGAGTCGATGCCATTTGATTCGGCTAGACTATATGCATGTTTATAAAAACTGTCCAAACCAATTGATTGGTGCGGAAATCTTGAAAACTTAGTTGGACAACCATTTTGGTAAGGGGAGTGTATGTTGTTGGAAACCCCAACACGTGAATAAATATTATTGTGGTGTTATGCATAATGTAAAGTATTGTAGACGGATCATCTATAGTACTTGATATTTTTGGTTATCAGTTTAATATTGGTAACTCTAGTGGAAGTTCAATGGTCCTTAGTGTCTGCTCAGTATAAATTGCCTATCTAGTTAGATACTTTGTTAGCCGTTGAATTCATATATATCTGTTGATTTATAATGAATTGTTATACCCCTTATTCATGATGTTATTCTGACACTTTGAACTATCCTAGAAATAACACTTTGATATTTTAAACCTTGTGATATTATATCCTACACCCTTGTTGAATATTACTTGCTACGCAATTTGTGCTCATCATTGTTTATTTAAAACCTTTCAGTTAAGGAAGAACAGGGAGGTGTCTCTAGAGCAGAAAAGGGCAAGGGCAAGGCTACCGACTAGCTTATCCTTTTTATGTTTAAAGCTATTATGTTATGCTAAGACTGTTTGTGGACTATGTTTATACTTAAGTAGGATTATGTAATAGGTCTTTATTCGATACTATTATGTAATCTATTAAGTATGGTAGGTTGCGAGACTTGGGGGAATAATTATAGTAAATTATTGTATATTATTCTAAAATAGATTTTCCGTTATGTATGCATTATTTTAGTTATTATGGTTTTACCATGAGAACGTGATGAACCGAATTCGAGTGACCAAGTGGAGGTCCGAATTTGGGGGCGTCACAATATCACTACTTCACAACAACTACACATAGACCTAACTCACACACACACAAAAATAGATAAAAGTTTTAATAAAAAGTGGTGGTAACCTTGTTATCACGAAAGTCGGGGGGTGCCTAACAGCTTCCCTCCGCTTAATCAAGCCCGCGGACCCTAACAAATTTCGATTTCCCAGACTAGTTAAATAGTGTCACATCACTAGGTCTTTGTGCAAACCTTTTCTCGATTGAGTTGGTGCAACCATAAAAAAGTTTGAAAAGGTCTGACATGTATATGTCGACGATTGTAAGAGTCGCTAGTTGGTTATTTTTAATAGATGTATACTAATTCTTTATTTAATGCACTTAGTGCTTCACACCATATCTGTCTGTGATATTAGTGCTTTACACATGTCATCATTTCCATACGGTGAGACGCGATGTATGTGAATGTATGCTATGTAGTCCCTCCACCAAGAGGATATCATGTCGGTGTTTGATTACTAGACTCGTCGGAATACTAATTCCACGAGGCTCAAGAAAGGCACGACCCAGATTTGCTCTAGTTGAAAGATCAGATTAATTTCCTATCAAGTAAATTGTTATGATCTGGGGCCCTTCATGCAAAAAAGTCGCGAGATTAGCCTAAGATAGGCCAGCCTTTTATAAACCAAACGCGGAGGTAAGTCTCTTTATACCTTCCCATTTCAATTACCTGTAATTTCAATTACTTGTAATTTAATTTCCATGTCAATCTTAATGTAATGGAAAATATAAAGGAGTGTGTGAACATGCATTCCTTTTCATATCAAAACCTGTCATGCTATCCTGTCATCAAAACGACTGACATCCGTTTTGTAGGATAATACTCCTAAAAAATGGACACATTACATAACATGTATCATTTCCACGTTTCCCTAGACTAAACTACATAAGTTTTTTTTGTAGGGGAAACGATTAGTCCCGTTACCCGTTCAAAGTCCAAAAGGCACTAAGACTACAGTCGGACATGGCTACAAGTGCCCAACCTAATCTTACTCCTATCTCTTGCGAGGAGTTCGAATGATTAAGAAATCAAATACAAGAGTTAGATGTGCTGCTCAAAGAACTACATAAATCAACTCAGGGTCTAAAAATACCCATTCAAATAGAACCTTCTACGCAAGGAGTTATCCAAGGTATGGACATTGAAGTCCCCATACCTGAGTCTCAAACTGAGAAGTCAAACAAAACCCCTGAAATCACCCATCTTAAAGAATATCAAGACACCGATGATATTCAGAAGAAGGTTTTATAAATGGAAGAAACTATTCTGTCTATCAAAGGGATTAGAACACACGGAAGTGTCTCCTATTCAGACCTTTGCATCTTCCCCGGGGGTTCATTATCTAGAGATATTTAATACTCTCGATTTTGAGAAATATGATGGATTGGGAGATCCTTATACCCACTTAAGTGTATTCATTGGAGAACTTGGGTCCTATGCCAAGAATGAAAAGCTGAGAATGCAACTATTTTAGAAAAGTCTGACTGGAGAAGCCAGAGCATGGTACACCAGATTGGATAACTCCAAAATTCACATCTAGGATGAGTTAGCCCATACTTTCCTAAGTCAATACAGCTTTCAAACTCAGATGGCTCCAGAAAGGTATTAAATTACCAAAGTCAAGAAGCAAGTCAATGAGTCATTCAGAGAGTATGCCCAAAGATGGAGGCGTATGGCTGCTCAAGTTATCCCATTTATGACAGAGTCTGAAATGGTGATGACCTTCATAGATATTCAAGAAGCTCCATTTTATGAGAGGGTCCTTGCTGGAATAGGAAAGCTATTCTCAGAAATAATTAAGCACTACGAAATGGCAGAAATGGGATTAAAGTATGGGAAGATTCAAGACCTCACCGCTTCAAAAGTCTTGGCTGAGCATATCCAATCTGGAAGTTATGGGAATAACCCCTGGAGGGTCTATAAGAAGAAAGAAAAGGATGTTTTCTTGATACTGCAAGGGCAAACTCAAAAGGGCAACCAAAACTTGCCTATTCAGAGGAGAAACTACTCCCCTTTTCAAGTACAGTCTTCAAATCCTCCCTTGCCAAAGAGTGGAGAAGTCAGATGCTCAAGAGTGTTCACACCCATAGGGGACTCGATCAAAAACATTTTCAAACTTCTGACAGCTCAAAAGAAAATCACCCATCTCTTTCCACTAGCTAATCCAAGTGGAAAGGGTTTCAATACAAGCAAAAAGTGTGCTTATCATTCTGGAGCTCCAGGCCATGACACTCGGGATTGTTAGGCCCTTAAGCATAAGATCCATGACTTAATAGACAGTGGTGAGGTCGTGGTGACCAAGCCAGAAGAATCACATGTTCAAGATAACCCACTCCCTTAACATAAGGAAGAAGATGTTAACATGATCAATAGGGGCAGTTGAGAGAGCTCCAAGTACCTCAAATATGTGGGTGGTTCTTCCCATACCAGCAAGGATAATTCCGACAAGTAAGATTATTCAGAGTTCCAGTTCATAATGGAACGAAAGTTAAAATCTCTTGACGAACAGGTCAATCAACTAGCAGAACTGGTGATACACCAACACCAAGTCACACGATAGTTGTTCTGTCAGGATCATGCAAGTCTCCTCTCTCTTATCATAAATACTCCACCACTTACCCAAAAAAGTGAAACCTTGGAGGAAAAGCTTGCCAGAAAAGCAAAAGCTAAAGCCTACGGGATTTTGCCAACAAAAGGGAATTCACCTATTTAGACCAACCGATGGAAGAAATATTGCAGATGCTGATTAATGAGGGAAAAATTAAAGCACTGCTACCTCCAGTTAATCTGCTATCAAAAAGATTTGATGCTACTGAGTATGTCAATACCACTCCCATTCTTGCGGCCAAAACACTGAGGAATGCTGAGCACTCCGCCATCTTATCCAAAACATGATTAACAATGGTGACCTGCAAATGGCAGACGATGACACTATATCACTTAAGAGTGGGAACACATTTCCTCCAAGATGGAAGGAAGTCATAGAAGTTATATCCTCTGAGGGAAAATTGGCCGCCACATCATTTATAATTCAACCAATCAAACTCAAAGGAGTTAAAAACCCTTTGAAGGTGGCTACACCAAAACCAATCATATTTCCATTCAGGCTGCAATATCCTATCATCAGCTTTAAGAAAGTCCCATGAAATTATGGAGAGGCTAAAAGATCAACGTCTAACATAACTGCTGTGGTATCTAAAGCAAATCCGGTATATCTCCCTCAATGAGTGATGAAGCTAGTCATCAGATCTCAAGGGAAAGTGACCAAGGAGAAAATCAAAGAATTCCTCCGCCAGATGGGACACAATGAAGCCAAGGTGGTGCAAAGCTTGAAAGAGGCACCAAAACATATCTCTATTAAGGACTTGGTATTCTCTTCAGAGGATCATCAGAAGGTCTTAATGAAGATATTAGAAGAAGCCCACTTACCAAAGACAGTAGATGTTGAAAAGTTTCATCATCTGGTAGATCACATCTTCAACAACAATGTGGTATCCTTCACTGATGATGACATACCTCTCAAAGGGAAGGGCCATTGCAAACCGTTTCACATAGCAGTGATGTCTTCCGGATATATGGTTGGAGGAGTGCTAATAGATGGGGGATCATCCCTAAACATCTGCCCCTATGCCACATTGAAAAGAATGAACATTTATCTTAACAAGATTTGAAGCAACCATATAATCATCAAAGCCTTTGATGGATCTCAGCAAAATGCTATCGGAGAGATTGAATTACCCATAGAAATCGGTCCACATACATTCTACATATCCTTTTAAGTGCTCAAAATCACTACATGATATAATTTACTATTGGGAAGACCTTGGATCCATATGGCAGAAGCTGTCCCATCCACTCTTCATCAACAACTTAAGTATATCATCAATAGTAATTTGGTCACTATCAATGCTGAACCAGAGTATCCTATCAAAAGTGATATACCTCTCATCAGTTTCAATGAAGAAGTTAAGCCTGTCAGCTTCCAAGCTCTTGAGGTGAGCAACACTTACTATCAACCCATTGGGGCTCCAGCTTTAAAACCGAGAGTTTCTTCCGAAGTAATGTCGGCCAGTCAATAGATAATATCCTTGGGCTTCTAACCAAGACAAGGGTTAAGAAAGAATCAGCAAGGAATCAAATGTCCAATTTAAGTTCCCAGCCAGACAGGGAAAGTCGGACTAGGCTACTCTTCTGGGTCCAGTCACAGGAACCCGCACAAGCATACATTGGTTCCTTCATCTACAAGGTTGTTGCTTAAACCTATAGATGAAGATTTTGTACGGCCTTTAAGGAAAATTCCTATCTCTGTGGCAGGTATACTGTTTCCTAAGCCGATACTAGTTAAGGGGAAAGAAGTTTTGATTCTAGGCCCAGACATGCATGGAAGAAAGAAATCAAAGGGCAAATAAGCGATAAAGAGATCTTTGTCAAACATATGCGTCCTAGATGATGATTGTGCAGACATCATGGTCATCATTCATGAGGAGGAGGAAGATAACAGCGCCTTCATCAAAGTTGTCCAGCAGGACTTGATCCTCCAAAATTGGAGCAGTACTCCTTATATTTGCCAAAAAGGGTTAAATGGGCAAAAAATCCCTCTGCCCTGTAGATAACAATAAATGCTTACTTTTGTTGCATAGTATTAGCAGTTTCTTTTGTCATGCCATGCTAACACTTTGTATGATTAAATAATTTCATATATTATGTGAAAGCATTTTGTTTCAGGACTCTAAAGCTAGATATATTTAAACTTGTTGATGGAGTGAGAATTCTTCACAAGGACTACAACTTTGATGTAAAGTTGAACTCTGACTTGATAGAGATTGAACAAGAGGACTATGAGGTGCCTCAAGAGATCAAATAATGTGTTGAAGACAAACCCAAGCCAAATCTTGATTAAACCACCTCCTACAACCTTGGAACCTCAAAAAACTCCAAACAAATCTAGATTGGTATGGACCTTACTCCAAGCCAAAGAAATGACATGGTTACTCTATTGACCTAATTCTAGGATGTGTTTTCATGGTCTCATGAAGACATGATTGGTTTGTTCACTGACATCGTCATTCATCATCTACCCATTAAAGAGGGATTCAAGCCAGTTAAATAGAAACTCAAGCGATTAAAACCTGAGTGGAGTTTAAAAATCAAGGAAGAAATTGTAAAATAATTTCAAGCTAGCATCATCATGGTATCAACATACCTTGAGTGGCTATCAAACATAGTTCTCGTACCTAAACCCGGAGGGTAGATGCGAGTTTGCATGGATTACAGGGATCTGAACAAAGCTTATCTCAAAGATAAATTTCCCATATCATTCATCCACACACTCGTTAACAATATAACTTAGCATGTCATGTAATCCTTTGTTGACTGCTTTGTTGGGTATCACCAAATCATGGTTGTTGAAGAGGATCGTGAGAAAACTGCATTCATCACTCCTTGGGGAACCTTTTGCTACACAAGGTTGTCATTCAGCCTCATCAATGTCGGAGCTACCTATCAGCGAGCCATGAAGGTTCTTTTCCATGATTTAATGCACAAAAAGATAGATGTCTATGTGGATGACATCATTGTTAAATCCCAAAGGGAAGAAGACAACCTAGATCATTTCAAAAAGCTTTTTAACCAGTTGCGTAAGTATAACTTGAAGCTAAATCGGGCCAAGTGTGCCTTTGGCATCAAGTTAGGCTAGTTTTTGGGATTCCTAGTAAGCCACAAATGCATTGAGCTGGATCCTACAAAAATACAAGCCATTACTGAGATGCTCGTACCCCAGACAGAGAGGGAAATATGTGGATTTCTAGGAAGAATCAACTTCATCAGTCAATTCAACTCCCAACTCACAACAACCTGTAAATTTATCTTCAAGTTTTTAAGGACGAACTCCTCTAAGAAATGAAACGAAGAGTGTCAAAAAGCCTTCCTTTCCATCAAAGAGCATCTGATCAAAGTTCTTGTCTTGGTACCTCCCAAGGATGGTGTTCCCCTATTTATGTACATGTCAATCAATGACAATGCCATGGGCTGCATGTTGGGACAAAAAGATGATAGAGGCCATGAAAGAGCTATCTATTACCTTAGCAAAAGATTCAGCATTAGTGAGCACAAGCATACCTTGATTGAGAAAACATGTTGTGTATTAGCATGGGCTTTCACGAGATTACAACATTATCTCCATGGTCACAAAACCCATTTCATATCCCTCATAGATCCTCTCAAGTATGTATTCAGCGAACCTATGTTGAATTATTGACTGTCCAAATGGCAGTTCATCCTCTTGTAATTTGACATCATCTACGTGACTCAAATGTCTATCAAGGGTCAAGGAATTGTGGATCAACTGGTTGTCGCACCCTTAGGGGACATCAAACCCTTAGAAACATATTTCCCTGATGAAGGGGTAATAACAATTCAATAACACCATCAGGACAATACAACCCAACAATGGAGGATGTATTTTGAGGGAACTGTAAACATGGAAAGTGCCGGAGTTGGAGTAGTCTTGGTATCTATCTCGGGAGAGCAGTATCTCGTTTTCATCAAATTATAGTTTGTCAACACCAACAACACAGCTGAGTATGAAGGTTGTATCATGGGGTTAAAGCTAGCTCAATCCATGGGCATTAAATAATTAACTATCTTTGGACATTTTGAACTAGTGATCAAACAAACCACTAGAATCTATCACACCAAAGAATTACATTTGTTACCTTACCATTGGCAAGTTATCCAGATGGCTTCGGAGTTTGAATAAATATCCTTCCTCCATATTCCTCGGAACATGAATGACTTTGCAGATGCAATAGCAACTTTGGCCTCATTGATCAACATACTTGACAAGGAAGACATGCCAAATATCACATTTGCCTGCCAAAAGGCACCAGCCCATGAGAATTACATCGGAGAAGCATCAAATGAACTACCTCCCATTCAACACCCTTGGTATCAGGAAATTAAGGAGTATCTGCGAGATGGATCTACACCTGCTGAGGTGAGTCAAGCTGAAAAAAGCTGATCCATAGAATGGCCATGAAATTTTATCTAAGCAGAGATACACTTTATAAAAGAGATGCAGGACTAGGCCTTCTAAGGTGCCTAGATAAAGATTAAGGTCAGAGGCTAGTGGATGAAATCCATGGTGGAGTATGTGGCCCACACATGAGTGTCCCTCTATTTGTCAAGAAAATCTTAAGAACAAAGCATTACTGGCTCTCTCTCAAAGATGACTGTGATGATCACGTCAAGAGATGTTACTAATGCCAAATTCATGGGAATCTTATCCACGCCCCTCCTAGGGTGCTCCACAATATAAGTTCTCCCTGGCCCTTCTCAATGTGGGAAAATGGACGTGATCGGGCCCATCGAGCCCAAAGCCAGTAATGATCATAGGTTTATCTTCACCATAATCGACTACTTCACCAAGTGGGTAGAAGAAGCCTTATCACTCAGGGTTACTAAAGAGGTGATCATTGATTTCATCAGAAATAATATCATTTATCGATACGGACAACCAAAGGTGATTGTATTAGACAATGCCAAAAACCTCAACAAATAAATGATGGAGGAATTATGCAGTAAATTCCACATCAAACATCTCAACTCAGTCATCTATCATCCAAAGATAAATGGTGTTATTGAAGCGGCTAATAAGAATATCAAAAAGATCATGCAGAAGATGTCCACCAATCACAAAGGATGGCTTGACCTATTTTAAAGTAGTATGCATACAAGCCAATCATGTATGATGATAAAGCATATACGTTGTAATCAATCTTATTTATTTATTAATAAAAGAATTATTTATTAAAGGCATTTATTATCAACATGGTGTTATTTTAATAATATGTGATAAACCCATAGTTTTAAGCAATGCTTTTAGAATCATAATGAGATCATGCTAATGGGATCTAAATTCTTAGATAGCTTAAACCTAAAATGTTCCCAACCAATGGATTACTAAAAGGAGGATTAGTGAATCTGGATAGATTTGTATATACATTGCTTGCTCATTGGATGAGGATACTTGATCTCATAATCATTTGTGTGGAGACACTAAAGCAAGTATGTAGGCGCTTATTAGAGAATAAGTTCACCAAACGTGACTCGCTAAGGAATACCTAATGGAGTTTTACTTGCCTGTCAATAGGAACTCCTGTAGTGATAGTAGTACAAATGATCCTTAGAGTTGAGATCATCATAGTATCTTATATATAATTAATTACACTTTAACTTATTCCTTAAGACTCTTAGAGTATATCAAAGGGTATGCTTGGGTGTAATAAGTAATAAATGATCAATAAAGAATCTACCACTTCTAGTAAAAGAAGATAAATGTTCTATGTAATTTGATAAATGACAACCCAGGAATCCTTGGCCAAGGTGGAATGAAATTAGAAAGTAGTTTCTAATTTACATTCATTAGGAGTTGTGCATTTAGGAATCAAAATACATATAATTAAATTAAATAAGACTTGATAGTAATTCCATGTCTTATATTTAATTGGTATATTGTATGGTGGAAGGATTGAATTGTACGATAACTATTAACTCAAAGGTTCTTTTATGATTAATGTTGGAATCTATATTATCTGGAAAGTCATTAATCGCTAGGGAAGTTTATCCCTATTGTAGAATAAATATTATTTATTTAAATAAATTAATCCTTTAATTTATTTATTTAAATAAATTTAGAATTGTTCTAATTGATTTATTCACAACCGGTTTAATATGGAAAACCAAAAGGGTCACACCATAAAAGGAAGAATAATTATTTAAGAAGTTAATGGCATAATCGTAATAATATATTAAGTATATTTAATTTAAACTATGGTGATAGAATAAATTAAATAGCTTAATATTTATTATTTAATATTTTAGAAATATTAAATATAAATTAATAAGAGGAGTCTTATTAATATTATTACAATTATAATTATTTTAATGTCTAAAAGAGTTTAGGAATTAATTTAATATAAGTACTCTCATTTATTCCTTATAGAATTAGGAGGGAAAATTAGTTAAAGGAGTTTAATAAATTATCCCTAATAATATTAGGGAGCCCATTTATTTAAAAGAGTTTAATTAAATAAATAATATCTTATTTTAATTAAATAGGGTTACCTGATATCTTTATAAGAGGAGTCTTATATCGATATCTAATATAATGTAATTCGATAGTTGGAGAAATCGCCTTTTTTCTATACAGATAGGAAAAACTAGGGTTTGAGCCAATACACCCTTCTTCTTGAAAATTATTCTTCCTTGGTGGATCACCTCTAGATGTCATACACTTGGGTGGCTAACATTTATCAAAGGAAGGAATCTACCCGGAGATTCAAGGAGATCGCGAAGAAGTAGGAGCTGAACTCGTACCCGTGGAAGCTCGTATATACAAGGGTATGATTCCATAACTTCTTGTTCTCCGTTTTAATTAATAATATGCATAAACGATGATTCGGTTTGTGAAAAATTTTAAAATCTAATTTTACTTTGCTTCTACTAATTTTGCAATTTGATTGCTACTTTGAATTTCACAAAACCTTACAGTGGTATCACAGCCAAACTTTATGCAAATTATTAATTGTTTTGATTCCATATATGTATGGGTATGTATTTAGAATAATTTATTGGGCATAATTTTTTTGTATAAAATTTATTTTAAAAAAAACCATAATCATATTGACGAAACCTGTTTTTAAATTCGGTTATTCTCGTGTCAACTATTTCTAATTTGATTGACGTGAAGATGTTGTAGATATATTCGGTTTATATATATATATATAATAATAATAATAATAATAATAATAATAATAATAATAATAATAATATATAGAATAACGGAATAACTAATCCATGTGATCCTACAACATTCCGATGAGTATGATTACGCTTTTTATTAGGAGTATGTTTACTTATACTTATTATATATATATATATATATTTTTTTAATAATTTTATAATTACAATGAAGTGTTTATTTTAATCTTGAAATTGGATTTTATGCAATTTAAAAATGCCCATTAAATGATACTCATATATATATGGAATGATTTTATTTATTGATACATATGATAATATGTATGATAATAAATGAGATTGACTTTGAACTATTGACCAATGTGATTAGATTTATTTTGGTTGGATGTTTGAATGAATGGGTTTTATTAAATGAGGTCTGCGTACCTTGTCTTTTCTGATTTTCTTCTTGATGTAAATTCTATCTCTCTCTTATGTACTTTCCCTTGACTGCTGATAAAGGTTTCTATTTAAATTAAATAGTTTATGTAATAGGATTAGTTAGAATTTTTTTGAAGAACCGGAGATCAAGGAGAAAGGAGGGCTCGAAGACCCATTTATAATGGAGCCCGGATTTAAATGTAATAGTTATATTTAAATGTTTATTCTTGCACCCTAGGGTTTGACCTTTTGGTTCACTTGGTGGCTCTAGTGAACCAAACTAGAATAAAGATCCATAATCAATCCGGGTAGAATATAGTATTTTATATGTGCATGCTAGTATTATATATATTATATATTATGCAAACATGTTTCACATGTTTAATAATATGATGCATATTATATATATATATATATATATATATATATATATATATATATATTTGCATGCGCGCTAAACAAGATAAGACAAATAATAACAAATCCCTCAAAGTTTTTATATATTAAGTCTTAAGCGTTCAAAGATATTTAGAATATCGAACGTCGCCTTCTAGCATGATAAAATGAATAGAGTGTTAAATATTTAATATGAGTTTGTTGTGTCACCACAAGGAAAGTATTAAATATTTAAGATGTTAATTTATCACATTTGATGCTTATAAAAAAAATTGAATAATATTGTTTTGTTGTGTCACCACAGGGGAAATATTTTTTATTTTTGAATATATGGAAGTGCTAGGTTGGACTTAACTTAGATAATTTTGATTCAGATGTGCCACCACTTGATCAAAATAATCTAAGAGGCAAAATATACGGAGTTACATGATGATGTAATTGACAAGGAGTTGTCTACCTTTTTATTTATATATAGTTTGTTGTGTCACCACAAGGCTATATATATTTGAAATGGGATCCTTATTCTCACTAGCAAAAACTTTAATTAGATTTTGCTGAACTATATAAACGAGGGTAATATAGTTTGAAGAAAATAGTGGGAGATACCAATATAAAATAAGACCTAATTTATTTTGGTAATTAATTAAATTTATGTTTGCTAAAATATTATCTTTTTACATGCAGAATTTTGAAAATGTCACATTCACTAATTTCATTGCGTAGCATACTTGATGCTAACAAACTGACCGGACCAAATAACATGGACTGGTTAAGGAATCTGAGAATTGTTCTCACTGCTGAAAAGATTTCTTATGTCCTAAATTTGCCTCTACCTGCAAAAGTTGTAGAGACAACCTCTAAGGAAAAGATTTCTACTTTTAAAAAGTGGCAAGATGATCCATCTGTGGCTCAATGAATTATGCTCGCATCTATGAGTAACGAGCTTCAGCGTCAGGATGAAACCATGGATACTTCTACTATGCTACTGCACCTTCAAGAGTTGTATGATGAGCAAAGTAAGACTGCTAGATATGAAATATCTAAGGAGCTCTTCCGATCTCGGATGACCGAGGGTACTACCGTTGAGACTCATGTCTTAAATATGATCAATCTAATTGAATGTCTTGGACAGATTGGTTTCGTCATGGATGGGGAGTTGAGTCAAGATTTAGTCTTGCTGTCACTTTCGGACACCTTCTCACAATTTGTTGTGAATGTTCACATGAATAAGTTAGATGTCAGCTTGCCTAAATTACTTAACATGTTGAAAACTGTTGAAGGTCACTTCCCATCCAAGAAGATCCATGTCTTACTGGTGGATGATTCTTCCAAGAAAAGGAAGAGGCCCAAGGTATCTTCTGAAAAGAAGAAATCCAAGAAAGCTAAGGGAAAGGTGAAAGTGAAGGATCAAAAGAAACCTGATCCAGATAGCAAAGGAATTTGCTTCCATTGCAACAAGTCGGGTCACTGGAAGAGGAACTGCAAGGATTATCTTACGGAATAAAAGTAGAAGAAGCTTGGAGAAGCTTCGAATCCTAATAAAGGTTTGTTTATGATTGAAAGTAATTTTTCTGAAAGTTAATCTTCTACTTGGGTATTGGATACCGGTTGTGGTTCTCACATATGTAATAATATGCAGGGACTGGTAAGAAGTAGAAAGCTGAGAAAGGATGAGGTCGTCTTACAAGTGGAAAATGGAGCAAAGGTTGCTACATTAGCTGTAAGGACTTATTGTTTAGCACTGCCTACGGGCAAGTTCATTAATTTAAATAATTTTTATTTTGTTCCAAATATCATTAGAAACATTATTTCTATCTTTGTATTGGATATGGATGGTTTTAATATTATAATAAAGAACAATAGTTGTTCTATTTATAATGATAATGTTTTATATGGTGTTTGTAATTTGCGAAATGGACTTTATATACTTTAATTTCATGAAAATATACTTCAAATTGAACAAACTAAGAAAAGGAAAAGAGATGATATTAATTATACCTTCATGTGGCACTATAGACTCGGTCATATTAATGAGATAAGATTATCCAAGTTGCATAAAGATGGGCTCCTAGAGCTATTGGATTATGAATCATATCCAACTTGTGAATCTTGTCTCATGGGCAAAATGACTAAATCTCCTTTTAGTGGAAAAGAAGAAAGAGTTATAGAGTTATTAGCGTTGGTACACACAGATGTATGTGGATCTATGACAACGACTGCACGAGGAGGGTATTCTTATTTTATTACATTCATTGTCGATCACTCAAGATTTGGATATGTGTATTTAATGAAATACAAATCTGAATCATTTGAAAAGTTCAAAGAGTTCAGAAGTAAAGTAGAGAAGCAAACTGGTAAGAGTATTAAGATTCTTCGATTTGATCGAGGAGGGGAATACTTAAGTGGTGAGTTTTTCAATTGTCTAAAAGAAAATGGTATAATCTCACAATGGACTACACCAGGGATGCCACAGATGAATGGTGTATCTAAAAGGAGAAATCGAACATTGTTGGACATGGTTCGATCCATTATGAGCTTTACCGACCTTCCAGTTTCCTTCTGGGGATATGCCCTAGAATCTGCTGCATACTTACTTAACAAGGTACCTACAAAATCCGTCCCCAAGACCCCATATGAGTTATGGACAGGGAGGAAACCAAATCTTAAGCATGTTAAGGCTTGGGGTTGTCCAGCTTATGTTAAAAAGTTTGAAAATGATAAGCTATAGACTACATCTGACAAATGTAGATTTGTGAGATACCCTAAAGAAACATAGGTATTATTTCTATCATCCAACTGATCAAAAGGTATTTGTTGCGAAACATGTTGCTTTCTTGGAAAAGGAGTTTATCCTTGAAGGGGTCACTGGGAGTAAGATATATCTTGAAGAGGTTCAAGAACCACAAAATATTACAGATCAAAGTGAGGTACCTAACCAAGTAGAGATTCCTTCTGTACCACACCCTATTCGTAAATCTGGAAGAGTACCAAAGATACCTGAGAGGTATGGACTTGTCATAGAGGATGACGATGAGTACGCATCATAGATGATGATGATCCATTGAATTACGAACAGGCTATAATAAAGACTCAAAGAAGTGGCAAGAAGCCAGGAAATCCGAGATTGACTCCAAGTATGAACTTTGGTTTCACCACCTGAAGGCATTAAGCCTATTGGGTGTAAATGGGTCTTTAAAAGAAAGACTGGAGCAGACGGCAAGGTAGAGACCTATAAGGCCTGACTGGTCGCAAAAGGTTTCAAAAAAAGACAAGGAGTTGACCATGACGAAACCTTCTCACCAGTAACAATGCTCAAGTCCTTTCGGATTTTGCTTGCGATTATCGACTTACCACGACTACTGAAAAGTCATGGATGGACGTGAAAACTGCATTCCTTAATGGGAAACTTGGGGAGGATGTGTATATGACACAACCAGAGGGATTTGTTTCAAAGGTTGGAACAAATCAAGTCTTTAAGCTATAACGATCCATTTATGGATTGAAATAAGCTTCTCGTATGTGGAACATTCATTTTGATGAGACAATCAAAGAGTTTGATTTTATCAAAAATGAGGATGAACCATGTATGTACAAGAAGGTTAGTGGGAGTGCTGTTTCATTCCTCATATTATATGTTGATTATATATTACTGATAGAAATGATATTCCTATGTTACAATCAATTAAAATCTGGTTATCTAAACACTTCTCCATGAAGGACTTGGGAGAAGCATCTTATATTTTGGGGATAAAGATCTATAGAGATAGATATAAAAGGATGTTTGTCTTGTCCCAAGGAACGTACATTGACTCAATGCTAAAGAAGTTTAACATGGAGGATTCCGAAAGAGGTCTCATACCGATGAGCCATGGAATACATCTCTCCAAGAAACAGGCCCCAAAGACACCTGAGGAGAGAGACCGTGTGCGTAAGATTCCTTATGCTTCAGCAATAGGATCTATCATGTATGGTATGATATGTACTAGACCAGATGTCGCTCTTGCACTTAGTGTAACAAGCTAATATCAGTAGAATCCAGGAGAAAAACATTGGAAGGCAGTGAAAAATATCCTAAAGTACTTAAGAAGAACTAAGGATGTATTTCTTGTCTGCGGTGGGTCTGAATTAAAACGAGAGGGCTTTACAGACTCAAGTTTTCAAATGGACCAAGATGATAGTAAATCCATTTTGGGGTATGTGTTTACCTTAAACGGTGGCGTAGTGCGTTGGAAGAGTTCCAAACAGCAAATAGTTGCTAATTCAGTGACAGAGGCAGAGTATATAGCTGCAAGTGAAGCTGCAAAGGAAGATGTTTGGATGAAAAAGTTCATTACCGAACTTGGTGTGGTTCCTAGCATTACAGGACCAATACCTTTATTCGGTGATAACACCAGAGCTGTTGCGCAGTCTAAGGAACCCAGGTCTCATCAAAAATCCAAACACGTATTACGACAGTTTCATTTGATCAGAGAGATCATTGAAAGAGGAGACATCACCCTAGAGCGTGTGGACTCTCAAGACAATATTCTAGATCCATTTACAAAAGCGTTAACACAACAACAGTTTGATCATCACTTAGAGAAGATGGGTATGAGATACCACGACGATTGGCTTTATGCAAGTGGGAGATTAAAAGTAGTATATGCATACAAGCCAATCATGTATGATGATAAAGCATAAACTTTGTAATCAATCTTATTTATTTATTAATAAAAGAATTATTTCTTAAAGGTATTTATTATCAACATGGTGCTATTTTAATAATATGTGATAAACCCATAGTTTTAAGCAATGATTTTAGAATCATGATGAGATCATGCTAATGAGATCTAAATTCTTAGATAGCTTAAAACTAAAATGTTCCCAATCAATGGATTACTAAATAGGGGATTAGTGAATCCGGATAGATTGGTACATATGTTGCTTGCTCATTGGATGAGGATGCTTGATCTCATGATCATTTGTGTGGAGACACTAAAGCAAGTATATAGGTGCTTATTAGAGAATAAGTTCACTGAATGTGACTCGCTAAGGAATAACTAATGGAGTTTTACTTGCCTGTCAATAGAAATTCATGTAGTAATAGTAGTACAAATGATCCTTAGACTTGAGATCATCATAGTATCTTATATATAATGAATTACACTTTGACTTATTCCTTAAGACTCTTAGAGTATATCAAAAGGTATGCTTGGGTGTAATAAGTTATATATGGAGATAATGAATGATCAATAAAGAATCTACCACTTCTAGTAAAAGAAGAGAAATGTCCTATGTGATTCGATAAATGACAACCCAGGAATCCTTGGCCAAGGTGGAATGAAATTAGAAAGTAGTTTCTAATTTGCATTCATTAGGAGTTAATGCATTTAGGAATCGAAATACATATAATTAAATAAAATAAGACTTGACAAAAATTCCATGTCTTATATTTAATTGGGACATTGTATGGTGGAAGGATTGAATTGTACAGTAACTATTAACTCAAAGGTTCTTTTATGATTAATGCTGAAATCTATATTAATTGGAAAGTCATTGATCGTTAGGGAGGCTTATCCCTATCGTAGAATAAATATTATTTATTTAAATAAATTAATCGTTTAATTTATTTATTTAAATAAGATTAGAATTGTTCTAATTGATTTATTCACAACCGGTTTAATATGGAAAACCTAAAGGGTCACACCATAAAAGGAAGAATAAATATTTAAGAAGTTAATGGCATAATCGTAATAATATGTTAAGTATATTTAATTTAATCTATGGTGATAGAATAAATTAAATAGCTTAATATTTATTATTTAATATTTTAGAAATATTAAATATAAATTAATAAGAGGTGTCATATTAATATTATTACAATTATTATTATTTTAATTTCCAAAAGAGCTTAAGAATTAATTTAATATAAGTACTCTCATTTATTCCTAATAGGATTAGGAGGGAAAATTAGTTAAAGGAGTTTAATTAATTATCCCTAATAAGATTAGGGAGCCCATTTAATTAAAAGAGATTAATTAAATAAATAATACCTTATTTTAATTAAATAGGGTTACCTGATATCTTTATAAGAGGAGTCTTATATCAGATATCTAATATCGTAATTCCAATAGTTGGAGAATACGCCCTTTTTCTATATACAGGATAGGAAAAACTAGGGTTTGAGCCAATACACCTTCTTCTTGAAAATTATTCTTCCTTGGTGGATCACCTCTAGAGGCCATACACTTGGGTGGCTAACATTGATCAAAGGAAGGAATCTACCCGGAGATTCAAGGAGATCGCGGAGAAGTAGGAGGTGAACTCGTACCCGTGGAAGCTCGTATCTACAAGGGTATGATTCCATAACTTCTTGTTCTTCGTTTTAACTAATAATATGCATAAAGGATGATCCGAGTAATTGATTTGTGAAAAAATTTAAAATCTGATTTTACTTTACTTCTACTAATTTTGCAATTTGATTGCTACTTTGATTTTCACAAAACCTTACATTATTGCCTCTGACTCTATTATCCTACAGAACATCAATGCACATTTCCACTGGGGTAACCCCCTACTCATTAACCTATGGCATAGAAGTAGTGCTCCCTATAGAGGTGGAAATAGAATCCTTGAGAGTGTTAATAGACGCTCAGCTGGATGAAGACCAATGGTTACAAGATCGGTACCACCAATTATCTCTTATAAATAAAATGAGGGCCACAACCATATTCCATGGTCAGCTATACCAACAGAGGATCGCTTGATCCTATAACAAGAAAGTCCGACTATGATAGTTTAAGCAAAATGACTTGGTCTTGAAGAAGGTTCTTGACAATCAAGATCAATCTAGAAGAAAAGTCGCCCTAAACTGGGAAGGCCCTTTTGTTGTCAAGGATGTATTGACAGGAGGGGCTCTCAGATTATAGGAGATGGATGGCGAGGAATTTCCCCAACTCAGACACCGAGAAAAGATATTTTGTCTGAAGTTACCTACAAACCAGCATCCGGGTTTTGGATCACCAGATCCATCAGTCAATTCAGGTTTTCAAAACCTTTCACTACAAACAACTTATACCACATCAGTTTGTCCCATTAGGGACGAACTACGCAGACCTGATCTCCCTAATATACTGGAGTACGTAGGCAGCCATTTTTATGGTCTGGTCTAACTACAGAAAAAATAAAAAAAAATCTCTCTACACCCTTCCACATACAACTTTCAACCTTTTCATGCTAGGTTAGAACTACGCAGACCTGATCTCCCACTTATCAATTGGAGTACATAGGCAGTTATTCACGGTGCGGTCTCACCCCTACAAAAAATATAAAACCCTGTCAACAGTACTGGGATCATCCTTCAAACTTTCAAACCAAACCATAAGAGATGGAACTATTTGATCTCTTTAATACACGAGAATATATCGGCGACCATCTGTGGGGCAGTTAAATCACACCACATCGGCTTAGACCACATGGATGGAACTACTTGGTCTCCCCACACAAATGGGAGAAAAATCGGCGACCATCTAAGCTGCATTTTAATCCTCAAAGAGAAACACCAATACATAAGAGATGAAACTACTTGGCCTCCCCAATACAAAGGAGTACCGGTGACCATCTGTGGGGCGATCAACCTCAGAGAGGAAATCCAAAATCCTCTCCATAATTCAATTTAAAAACCAGTCCCAAGACACCAAAGGGTAGGGGAATACAAAGATCAACGATCCATTCTAAAAGATCCTAAGACATCTTAATGTCCATCCATTAAAGAGGAGTTCAGAATACATCAAGATCAAAATCCTTGGGGAACAGACAACTATCAAGCAAGTAACAAGGCATATCTAAAAGGGAAGTGAATCAAAACATATTTCCTTGCCATATAATATTGTTTGATATATACAATGTGGCATGTACATGACAAAAATGGCTAACCTAGTCTATGTAGGAAAATCAAAGCTAATCTACAAATAGTGGATAAGCGCGCCATCAAGTCTAATATGGCATCTCTCTCAGAAGATGGAGGTAACTCTATGAGCTCTTGCCCTAGGGTATCTACACGAGCCAAGAGATATACGGCCATCTACATGGTGCTACTATGCTCATTAATGAATACACTTATCTTTGCAATGATGTTAGCAGTATGAGATCTCAATGCAGTGCTATCTGTAATGGCAGCATCTTGGGTAGCTAGAGCACCATCCCGCTTAATAACAGCTACATCCCTAGATGATAAAGCCTCATCTCACTCAACAACAGTGGTGTCCCTGTGAGCTAGAGCATCATCTCTCACAACTAGAGCAACATCTCTACCAGAAAGAGATGTTAGCATCAAGGCCCTAGCCTGATCCCTCGCAAACGTTATCAAATTTAAACTCTGCTTTAAATATTCTAAAAAATGTGGAGTCATAGTAGTAGGAATGCTGGGGGGATTAGCCTGAGCTACTGACAAACCAGTAAATAGCTCACCCTCGATGGGAGAATTAGGGTACTCCATATGCTCCCCACTACCAAAATTAGCACCCGAGTTTGAGGATACAACCCTAGTCGATGCAATCTCTACCTCCAACTATGCAGAATACTCTGTAAAATAACTTGGATGGCTAGTGGAAAAATTAGCCCTCTCACGTTGGGTCTAATAGGCATAAATCCTGGACAAATCCTCTGCTGACAGAAGACGAGATGACAAACGCTGACTCAATGCCCCGTCAAAGGGATGAACATCTTGAAACTGGTCAAACTGTGCCATCACAACCAGTGGATGATATGTGGTCACACACCTCAAACCGGCCTGGGAAGATAATCTATACCAATTCCATGAGTGATAAATTTATAGGGAGAGCTGAGCCTGAACACGAAAAAATATCAAATAGATCCTCGATCCCTGACAAGAAAGTCAACTAAGAAGCTGCGTTTGTACACTTCGCTGGCTGAAAGGAGTATGACATGGCTATCTCATGAGAAAAAAAATACCTATGGCGTCTGAAAGTGCCAATCGGTCTCAGGTGTGTCATGAACCACACGTATAATAAGACCGAACTGCCTGTAAACACCCCTAAGAATGGGTATGGCAATACGTGGCTGACCTCAAGGTTTCTGCCAGAATCATTGGTAAGATTGTATGTCCCTCCCAGAAAGCTATGACTACAATGATCACATCGATATCTAGGTGGTCCATGTACAAAGGCATGTACATATAAGCCACTACACACATCAAGAGTATATCTGTCCAATGAAATTTTATGATAGATTCTTGTGATGCATGTTGGATATAGTTAATATCAAGATTAGAGTATTATATCATGGGTTTACCAAAGGAGAGTTATGAAATTTTTTTACGAGTTCATGTGATTGTGATTTGGAAAAGATGTTGGATGGAATTTTTGAAGGAATTTTTATTTAACTACTATGCTTTATCATGTGCATGTTGAAATCTACAAGTGATATTTGAGGTTTTCTTTCTTCATATGATAGATGCATGAGTTAAGGGCTAAAAACCTTTAAAATCACTCAAATATGTTTTAAAATGAGCAAGTTATGAATTAAATCGCAAACTACCCAACTGTTGAGAACATGCTACTGATCAGTCACCTGTGGACTATTTTTGGAAACAAAAAAAAATTCAAATTTGATATTTTATATATGGAAAAGGTATTTCGGGAAAATACGAATCCAACGATAGCAAATGGACCCAAATTCGAGATGTAGATCTCGAGATATGAGCGTTTCCGTAAAGGACCACAAATCTGGAAAACGACTAAACTGTTATGAATGTCTTTGCGGATCAGTCCACTTTGACATTGATTTTCAGGACCTAAACAGAACAGAATCTTATGCTTGATGATTGGAAATTGGAGTTCGAGAAGATATGAATCCAACGCCTCGGACGGAACCAAAATCCGAGTTGTAGACTTTGTTCTAAAAATATTTTCGTGAAGGACCCCAAATCTGAAAATGTTGAGCGAAAATTTGAGTGTCAATATGAAGTGTAATGAAAATGGGTTATTGTAATAAATAAATTTAAAGCCACTAATGGGCTGGTAAGTTAATTACATATAAAATGAAATATAATTAATTACTTAATTATTATTTAAATGATGTTTAGTAATAATTAAATTGAATAGTGTTATTGGGATAACTACTTAATTAAGATTAAGTAATAAATTGAGTTAATCAATTAATTAATTATTATTTAATTAATATTATATAATGACTAAAGTGTAATTAAGTAAGATTAAGTGATAATTACTTACTTACTATGACATGAAACTTTATAGAATTAATTGTTTATTATTCGAGGATAATAAATAAAGATGAATGTTAATTAATTATCTTTTTAATAATAATGAGTAATTAAAGAAGACCAAGTGAATAAATCAAATATTATTTATTCAAAGATAAAGGAGTTATTAATTACTATTTAGAGACAAATAATAATTTAATTGTCCATTATTTAATTAACATTAAATAATGAGGAGTAATAATTGGTTATTAATGACGTTAATAACTAAAGGTAAATGGTTAATTACTATTTAACTTAACAATTTCATGAAATTAAAATAATTCCTTAATTAAACGATGATGATAAATTGTTTAAAGATCTAATAATTGTTTATCACTTAAGGAAAGCCTTTTAAATTATTAAATCATTAACCTAAGATTAATTAAATGTCTTATAGGATTAATGATATTACATTACATGCATGTACCCTTTGAATGTATTATTGGTTAGATAATAATACGAGTAGGCGTATTGATGAACAAATATACGCAGTACTAATTGATTGATCTACCTTATCAATGATAGGTCATTCAAAGATTGTTAATTAAAGCTAGAAAGTTGTAACTCGCTGAACATGCAAGTTTCCTAACTCAAACACGAGTTATTATTGTTCAAGTATGCTGGTGGATAAATATTGTTGATTTTTCCACATCCTGATGAATTATTGTGAATCACACTTGGTGCAAATTAAATTCTTGTTCTACTATATGTTGAACTGCTTATGAGATGGATCTATGCTAGTTCTGTCAGCTAGATCAAACATGTTTAAAATTTGTTAATTCAAATTCGTTATGAGATGGATCTAAGCATGTTTAAAATTTGTTAAATCAAATTTGTTTTAAAGAGTTGTGCCTAGTAAATTGATTTGATAAGGACTCTTGACTGAGAAATGAATGTTATTAAGGCATCATATTGGAAACAATTGTTTCTATCTAGTAAGTCTTTATGCATATTACACCGGGTACGAAAGGCTAATCCCCTTGACTACCAAACCACAAAGGACCAGTTTGAATACTGACACCCTTTGCAAATGTTCATGGTCACATTGGACCACTCAGTATCTATGGTTCATTGTCATGGTGGACCGCACTGAACCTATTATTCAATGTTTGAATAATAAGAAAGTAATTCATATTCTTCTACAATCATATTCTATTTTTGAACTTTGAGTGATAAATTCATTTCTATCATGATATATCTTTTTGTGTTTATACTTGCTAAGCAAACTTGTTGCTCACTCTTGCTATATCATGACATTTATTTCAGCTAAGCCAGGATCATCTAAGAGAGACAAAGGAAAGGGCAAGGCTTAGGAGTAGTTTGATTATGAACTAAGAAAGTATTTAGTTTAAATAATTGATGTAAACCTTTTATAATATTAAGGGTATGTTTTATGTTAAGGTTGAGACCTTAGGATTTATGATGAAGACTTTATATTAATGAACAATGTATGTTTATTATTCTGCAATAGTCTTAGAATGTTTATGTTAATGATGGATTGTGAGCACCAAATCCGAGGTAAGAGGACCCGATTTTGGGGGCATCACAGGTTGGTATCAGAGCTGTAGGTTATAAACTTTAGGAATGTGAAACCTAGGTTATAACCTTGGAAGAAAAATCGTATAGAGTATGTTAAGTGGTGAATTATGGAAATTCATCATAGTTTTAGTTGTACTTAATAAAATATCATTTCATTTTATCAATGAATATATTTTATTGTGGTACTGATGATGTTGTTTATTGTGTTATAAGATATCAAAAGAGATCTATGGCAGCTATACCGTGGAGTAGCCAGTATAATAGGAGATTCCAGGGGAATTCACACAGGATAGCCTTGTTGGAGACCTACTGGGTAGGAATGTGGAGCTAGAGACTAGGGTCGGAGAGCTGGAGGTGGAGAATCACTGTGACGCCCCCAAAATAGGAATACATCACCCATCTTGGGTTGCCAGAAAATACACTACTTACAACTTTATTTATACAACTGTCGTGTAAAATACGACGTCACATATACTATGAGTTTCAATACAAATATTGTAAAGTGTATAATACGACAATATCCGTACTCAAATTATTACAATGCCACTAAAGTACAACAACAAATATTTCAAGTCCCCAAAGGAACACGAGAAGATTTTTGTCCTCCTCATTCTAAAGGAGTGCATTTTTTACGCTTCCAAATTTGAGTTCGCCTCATCCTATTATTGTTCACAAAAATGAAATATTAAATGATGTCTAAAATATGTCACACACATTTTAAGTTCTTAGTACAATTATTATGCCACACCGTTTTATAATTTGATTAGGTTTGCGACTAATTCGTATCACCATTTTATACTCATGTTATCTCTGCTAGTCCCAGCTACACTTTTATTACCTGAATGGGGTGGTGAAGTAAAAGGTTGAGCACAAATAGCAGCAGAATCAACAATCCATTAGAAGAGTCAAGTAGAACATAATATCTACTATCTCCTCTAAATTAAAAGTCCATCATTAATATTTCATTCCTATAATACTCATCAATAATTCTTTGTTATACCCAAGACAAAGAGAACTCCCATCACCTGTCATTGTGACACCCCCAAATTCAGGTACTTTATTTCCACCAGATTTGGTGTTCACTCAATAAAAACATGCATATCTAACAACCCAAACATAATAAAGTTTAATAATAAACCTTCCCATTAAAGGGTTACATCAAAAAGTCCAATAAAAATCTCCTAGGTTATCTAACCTTTAAATACAAACATAATATGCAGAAAAGTTAAATAATTACATCACAATAACTAAAAAAAAAGTCTAACAATATTAAAAGTCAACATGTTTATAAGTCTTCAATACTTGCTCATCTTTCTTTTTCCTTTACTGGTGCTAGGAACATCGACCTTCTCAACTTTAGCTGTAATAGTTATATAAGAAAGAGTGAGCAAACAATGCTCACTTGAAATAACAATGATCAAAACTTTATAACATCTGCCAAATAATATGCTCAATAGAACTGAACAATATGCTCTATCAATGATAATCAAAATCTGAAATATATATATATATATATATATATATATAAAAAGGTTATAAGACCACGAACTATGTCCATAGTTATAAGTAATCTTTCAAATTAAACTTTAACAGTCATAAGACTATAAGGACTCCTCGTACTTAGGGGGATCAGCCCTTCGTACAATGTATTATGCACAAACATTTCAACGCTATGCATAAATTATCCCCTATAAACATCTCAGCATTTAGAATACGAGTCCGAACCAAAGTAAGTTTTTTTTGGATAGGTTTCAAGGTAATTTATAGTTTACAAACATCAACTAAGGATTAGTTGAATAAAAATGTAATAACATTATGCTATAGAATAAATCATAAGTGAATCAACATTGTATACTATGGTCATGCCTTAGGAATAATCTAAGAGCATAAACATTGAATAACGTAACATACATTGCTTGAACAATGTTAAGCTAAGGTTAAAATCTTATTTAGAGTTGAGTCTTAAGCATGCATAACAAATAGTAAGTTGAATGATAAAACTTGCTCAACATTAGTGTATCAGAATGTAGAAATTTGCATGCTAAATAACAAGTTAAAGATTGGATCAATATCAAGAGATAAGGTTTAGGAGCTTGCAAAATATAATTAGGGTTAAGAAACTTGCACAAAGAAAGCTTAGAGTTAGAACACTTGCTCAAAGAAAGTTTAGAGTTAGGAAAACTTGCATCGTGCGTAGGTTAAACAATCACTACTCGCGTTCACCACAAGTCCTACACATACCATATGTATTGACAATACACATTAGTTACACTAATATTAGCTTCATGAGTTTCTTTCTCACTTTTAATATAGATCACTAACTAAGTTTAAGTTTAAACAACATCACATCTTTTCATGAGCATCACATTTTAGCTTTATCATAACAAATTAAGCGATCATATCATTGCACCATATACACATTAACAACTTGATACACATCCTATTACATTTCCAACATGTTATCATTAGGTTATACTAATACAAAGGATTGCATTTGCATTCGCGCATCCTGACGCCCTCTGATTGCTTCCAAATGCACAACAGACCTAATAATAGCAATTTTTACCCTTGATAACGATTTCAAATTAAATAACTTAAAGAATAAAAGTTATAGGTCTACTCGTCCTCGTTCCGGATCATCTTGAATCACAGCAATCGGAGTTCGTATGAAAACGTTGTGCTCATTTTAGTAAAACATGTCCGGTTAGTTTTTGTTTCCAAAATTTGGCTAGGCATACTACCCCCCAACCGGGGCAAGGATTTTTGTACTAGGGGGCCTGCCGGGGCTGGGGTCCCTTCTGCGATTTTGCGATTTATGCTCTAGAACACTACGGAAAGCCAAATTTGGCCTACAAACTCCTTTCTAACAACCATACCAACCTACCCAAAGTGTAATATGTTTACAGAAACATAAACTAATATTTTCTAACACATTTTTAACCACCTAAACAACATAGACGTCAAGATTACAACCTTTAATTTTTACTATTTTTGCTAAAACTTCACTTTTTGAAAGTTTCAGTGAAAATCATCACTATGATTTTGTTTTTCAACCAAAACAGTTAATTCAACATACTATGTTTTAGTTTCTTCATCTTCTTTCAAAATAAATAGTCAAATTATATGTTTTACAAAGAATGAAACCTCAATTTTTTACTTTAAACTAAGCCCTATTCACATATATTCATACCAATTCTGTGACAACCCGGAAAATTAGATTGTCCAGAATTTAAGTTTAAAGAATTAGTTATTAATAAAATAAATTTTTATTAATACTATTTTGTGCTATGTGTTTATTAATCGTTCTATAACCTAGAATGATTATTAATAGGGAGGATTCTAGCTACGAGCTAGACTGAACGAGTAAGAATTTTCAAGACGAGAAAAAAAAATTCCGGGAACAAAATATTTTTGGGAAAAAAGACGAAATACGCACTATTCACCCGACGAAATCCTAAGCGTTAGGGTTTGAATAACATAAGCCTTTTCGAGAGTTCGGTATGTCGAAATGACATTCCGTCGAAAGATTTGACGATAATATATCGTGAAAAGTTAAGTAAGCCGATAAAAGTTTTTCTCAAAAAATGTGCAGAAATCGAACGAAATAAAAATGACGAAAAATATTATTATGTATTTTTCATTTATTTAGCTACGTTAGGGGAAAACGTGAAGGAAAACGCTTGACACCAAAAAGTGTTTTTCAGTTTTTCAAAAATTCGAAGAATACGTAAAAGTTAATTGGTAAAGGAAATATGAAAATCCAAAAATATTTGGATTTCGAGGATAGCAGTTTTCAAACTGTCAGACGAATTCCGCAAGACGGAAGTATGAAGCTTCCAAGGGAAGCTTCGTGAATACTAAGGAGGTGGAGTAAGGAGTAAGTAAACTTTAGGAGTAAGTAAAGTTAAGGGTTAAGTAAACCTAAGGGCTAAGTAAACTTAAGGGATAAGTTAACTTAGTGATTAAGTCATGAATAGTAAGGAGGTTTGAGGGAGAAATGACTATTTTTCCCCTTGCCTTGGTTTTCTATAAATAGGAAGCTTAACTCATTTGTTTAAGATTTTAAAAATCCTACAACTTTTGAGAGAGAGAGAGAGAGAGATTTTGGATGAGAAAGAGAAGGAAAAGGAAAAGGAAAAGGAAAAGCTTGCTCGGGAGTAACTTTGTCCGACGGAAGGAGATTAAAGAAGAAAGGTAATCCGAAAACCTAACTTCTAGATAAATTTTCTTTAAGTTTTTATGTTAAAAACATAGCTTAGTGAGAATAAGAAGTAAATGATGTTAGGAATGGTTTCATATGGTTGAAATCATTGATAAAAGAAGAAATATGAATTAGAAGTTTATTTTATAAATTTCTTGAGGAAGTATAAGATTCGTAATGAATTAGAACGATCCGAGTGGATCATAAGAATGATACGGTGAAATAAGGAAGGAATGGTGTTCTATAACATCAAATTCCAAGAAAAAGTAAAATTGTAATCAAAATATCGATTAAAAATTCAGAACACGAAGAATGTTGTTGATGGACAAATTTAAAACCATCGTAGTGTAATTGTTATTGATGGACAAGTTTAAAACCATCGCGTATAAGTTAGATGCTTATTGCTTGGTTAGGAACGTTAGAAACATTCATGAAGAACGGATTAAAATTGAGCTATAACGAAGTTATGACAAAAATTTTGTAAAAGAAGAACAAGAATTAGAAAGTTAGTAAATGAACCCGAACATGTAAGAGAATATATAAAACGTGAGTCGTGGATTCAAGAACGAATGAATTCCGAGTTTGAATGACCAAATTACGGACGAATGAATGAAGAACGTTAAAAACATAAAATGATTGAAGGGCGAAGATTAAGCCAATTGAATGGCATGTTAACGGATTTAGAATGAAGTTTTGTCAATGGGTAATCGAAGCACATAAGATAAGGAAGAAAATGGCTTTGGAACGATCTCGTTCCGAGTTATAACGAATAAGTTATGGAATCGGGAAGTAAGCATCTTAAACAATTTCGAAGACTTAGAAAAATTTTCTAGGTTTTGTGCTCGTAAGCCATGAGAGCCGATCAAGCCTTGGGAGGTGGCAATCTGCGGTCAAAGGCGAGGTCTCTACAATCGACCATTGTTGTGTGGAGCTACGATGCAAGAAATAGAGAAGATAGTGGCGCATAGAACCAACCTCTCTATGAGTGAAATGCAAAATACGAGGTGTAAAAGAAAGGGCCCGTGTATTGCCACCTGGTGCAGGGGAAAAAGTTAGTGATGAGTTTTTAAGTGCTCAATTACTGGGGGATGTGCAAGAAAAAAATATGGACATGTAGTTCAACTAATGTATCACTTAATCAAGTGTATTAAACCTTAGATGAAGGTTGAACGAAAAGATTAAACGAGATTAAAAGGCAAAGAATGTAGACGCGGGTTATAGAACCGATGTCCGGTGACCGTAGTCACAATAAACGAACGTGACGGATTTCTATGGTTGTGATTCCTTAGACGTTGTGTGTGACGCCCCCAAAATAGGTATACATCACCCATTTTGAGTCACCAAATACATGGTACAAAAAAATAACTACAACTTTATTAATACAATTGTCATACAAAATACCATAACATATACTGTGAGTTTAAATACAATATTGTCTTCTGGACAATACCCGCACCCAAATAAAGTCCTCATTACAATTAGTGATGCACTATTTTACAAAATAGTGAGGACTACTAAAACAGCTATCTTGAATCATCATTCCGTACCCCAGCTAGTCCCTGCTAAACTCTCACCACCTAAGAAGAAAAATGGAACAAAAAGGAAAAAGGGTGAACTCAACTAGCCCAGTAAATAACATTATCACTAAGGTAATATACAACAAATTATTCTTAGTCTTCAACAGGAAAAAATCTGATAGAATACAACAGATAACAAGTTTTAGATCAATAACTGCAACGGAAACAACAATTCATTAGAAGAGTTAAGTAGAGAATGAAATCTACTATCATCTATGAATTTAAAAGTCCATCATCAATATTTTATCCTTGTAACATCAATCAATATACATCTTTGCACTACGGGCCAAAAATATTCATACGTATCACCAGTTGGTCATGTTCATCTCAACACCTGTTCATCTTTGCACTACGGGCCAAAGATATTCATCAGGTAATCATTCATCTTTGCACTACAGGCCAAAGATATTCATTAATAATCACCATTAAGGACTGAGGATGATGAAAAACATTTTAGAGAACGAATCCAGTAAAACAGAAGGACAAATATTAGGGATTCGTATTTCGGTTCATCCAAATTCAATAATACTCCATAATAACCAAGTGTGAAGTAGAATTCAAAAATAAAGATCAAAACATGGATACAATCAAAGATAGTAACCATAAAAGACATCTGGAAGAAAAAGAGAAAATTTCATTTTTCGGTGAATAGTGTCGTATTTGTGAATAGTGCCGTATACGTGAATAGTAACCCCGACACAACAAGTTCCAAATTTGATTAAAAGTTCAGATCAATACTTCGGCATAATGATATTGAAAGAAATAATATCATATATGAAGAAAATAACATCCCTTACCTCAAAGAAACAGTACTTCGGAATGAAAGGTCGAAAGTGATGCTGAATGAAACTTGTACTGAACAGCAACTCTCAAAGTATCTAAATACTCACAAAATACGCTCGATAATATAGAGAGAGAAAGAGAGAAAACTTTGTTTTAGGTGTGATTTTCAATTCTAACTTAGCCCTCTATTTATAGGAAAATGTTAGTACGCCGAAGCAGACTTGACCTGCTACCTGATGGCATTACCTGCTACTATTTCCACCCACCACATTTGAAATTCAATTTGAGCACATTTCTTCCCAACCACAAGTAGGGCCCACTCAATTCTAGAATTTTCTACCAAAATCATTTATAACCCTAATTTTCGAAGCAGTCACCTCTTAAAATTCATAACAAATCATTTGTTCATTTTTAACGGTTCAAAATTTGTGGACATATACCCAACTTATATATGTATAACATATCCAAAAATCCCAATGATCTAACGGTCAGATTAAAAATTATAACTCACGCAATATATCGTAAAAATACTGATTTGATTTTTAATACCTCCATTCGGACAAAAATTCAGATAAAACACCTCAACATTAACTCCTTCAATTATAATCACATAAATTAAATAAATCCATCATTTATATAAAATAAATATTTCCTTATCATATGAATTAATAATTAATTATTCACAAAGAATATTACAGAATCACAATTATGACAACGAGGCCGTTCCCAGGAAAGAGGGGGCTTTCCAATAAGGATTTCTCCTTACTGGCGCGCAATTAGATGACCTAACCTCTCCTTGACAGAACTTTCTAGACATTGTCAATAATGCTATCTAATAATATTATTAAAATAATTTGAATTATTGATCTAATAATGGAAAATATAGTGCAGTGACAATTATTGAAACAACAATAATATAAACTATTAATGTAGCAATTATTGAATTAATAAAATAAAATATTAAATAGTAACTACTGTAACAATTATTGAGTAGTGCCTTCTTACGTAAGGATCAATAATTCAACAATACTGTGCAATAACGTGTGCTACTGTGCCATTACGCGTATTACTGTATTTTAACCACCAGGTATTCCAACAGTGTTAACGGTAACGATTACACCGTTATTTGTAACAACTCAAATTTGTCATTTTCTTCATCCGACAGTTATTCTGTTATGGGACCCACAAATGACTGCGCTGTCATACGAATATTCCCGACAAAAAGAATATTCCATGACCAAACGAATATTACCCGACATAAATGAATATTTTATAACCACTTGCTTATTTTATAAAATTTGCTCATTTCACCCATAACCAAAGTATTATATCAAATTAACTCCTTATTATTTCAAGATAATAAATAGAGAAAATTTAATTTTATTCATAATAAGTTGGGATCTTACATTGTGTAATAACCCGATATTTTCTATATAATTAACTCGTAAATTTTATGTATAATTTTTATTTATTTATTTATTATTTTAAAGGAAAGGATATGTGAAAGATAATGTGTATGTATTTATACGATGAATATAAAATATATTTATTACATGAATGATTATAAATAATTTTATTTTAGAAATATTGATCATTATAAATTATATTCTTATAATAAATAATCTTATAATAGAAATTTTTTATTAATTATTTTTCAATGAAAATATGATTATTATATTATTTAAATAATATATGAAATGATTATAGAATTATTATAATAACTATTTTATTATATGAATTTATTTGATTAATTAAGTTAATTATTTAACTTAATTAATAATGTTATATATGGCGAGATAAATCGATATGGAATCCAAACCCTAATTTTGGATTTTGATCAAGGAATGAGAATAATAATATTATATTATTATTTATCGGTGTTATAAATGTATATGTTATTCTGTGTAAGGTTAATAAGTGGAACGGTTTTTAATGTTACTAGTAAACCCTAGTTTTTAAGTCAATTTATACTTTAAAATCAGTTTAGTAATTATGTTATGTGATTAATAACGTTTATTATAATATTATTATATTTCAGTACTGAAAATATGTACTGTATATGTGTGGACTAATAATGTTGGTCAAATTATGTGTATAATGCCAAAATCCTAGTTTTAAGCTGTTAAACCATAATTTAAAGGTAAAATGTAAGCTTAAGGCTGTTATGTGATCATGATAATGTGTGTAATGATCAGTGTTATAGATATTAACCCTAATTAGGGAGAACCCTAATTATCAAAACCCTAATTATTAATTTTTTTTAAAAGAATAAACCCTTATTATTTTTCTAAATTATAAACCCTAACTATAATTTAGTAACCCTAGTTGCTTTATTAGCAAGGTTAATTATGGTTAGTAAATTTTAAAACCCACTAACCATGTATAAGGAAATTAGAAACCCTACTTATTTATCAAACCCTAATTACAATTTTTAGAAACTAAAATTTTTATTTTTAAACCCTAATTAGAAATCCTTTAATTTTGTCCTAAACCTTAGGGTCAAACCCTAAGGATTTTCTAATTGACCAATATGCCATTAAAATTACAAGCTAAATGATCATTATACCCCTTTTGTACATTAAAGAAGCTATGTGTAGGTTTTGACATTAGGGGAAGTTGGTGACCAAACCCAACAACCCCATGTGACTAAAATTGACAGCAAATCAGCTCTTATGCTAGCATACAATGCATCTAACTTGTTATATATAGATTCAAGAGAGAGAGAAAGCTACATTTTGCTCATTTTGTACCAAACACTAAACCTAACTCTCCCAAGCTCCACACCTCCGAAAATTTTGCTAGATCAGTCATATACACAAGCCCCACTAACATTTATAACCAAATCAAGGGCCTAGAATCAAATTTTGTTCATTTAAAGGTATAAAGCCCTAACTATGCTCTGATCCTTGATCTGCTGTTAGATGTTAGTTTTTAGTGTTAAATCATGTTGTTTTTAGTTCATATAGATGATCTGGGTTGCTAGATGTTAGATCCATAACATCTATAGGCTCGGATTTAATGTTCTTCAAAATCTGCCAATTTTTACTTTTGGGGTCTGACAACTAATGTCAGTGGCCACCAAACTCTCTATGTTATGTGTTTTTGTTGTTTAAAGCATGAAATATGTAGTCTGCTATGTAGTCTTTGATCTGGATCAAAAACCATATTTAGATCTGGTCTAGATTACAAGATATTGATGGTCAAAGGTCGTTGACCGACCATGACCAAGCCATTTCTGGGCAACCCAGAAAGGAATAAATCGTGTCTGACAAGTTTTTATTGCTCTAGATCTGACAGTTTGTTTGATGTTTTGTTATGGTTCTTGATTCTAGGTTATAGTATGTTAGATGGACTTTATTTTTGGACACTTAGTTCACTAAAATCTCAAGTAGGTTGTATTTGGTGTATGGTAAAACCAGGCAGGATGTTCACAAGATATGTTTTCTGGGTAACCTAGAAAACATATGAGTGTTACTTCTGACATGGTTTGACCGAGCGATATCTTGTGATGTTGTTGTTGTTAATCTGATTTTATGTAATGAATCTGTTTATGGGAATGTTGGGTACCATCTAGAACCATTAGATCTCTAAAATCTCACCTGTACAACAAGTAGTGGAAGCCCAAATATTACCATCCGAATTGTTCTTCATTTTCTGGGTAACCCGGAAAATGATGAACAGGTCTGACAGCTTATTCCAGGCCTTAGATCTATCTTAGTGTTAATGTTTAGACTTCAACGTTGTTCAAAACGTGTAACCTGTTAGATAATCTACATAGCCCGACGTCTAAATGTCATAATACATGATCCGATTGATAGATATAAGGTCAACAAAATGTTGATGACCCATGACTTTCGATTTACGGGCGTGAAACGTGAAGACCATGCCTGACAGCTAGTTTGCTGGCTTGTAAATTTCATGTGTAATGATTTATGACCCTATTATTTGTTGTTACATGTAGTGTTATTGTAAGACCCCAGCTTTTATAAATAAAGATGAATTTTCTATAAATATTATTTTTGAATATTATGGAATAAATTTGATATAATGTTATAGTTGTGGGTAATATTTATAAATTTTGCAAAGTAAGCAAGTTGTTATAAAATATTCGTTTGGTTCTGGGAATATTCTTTTTGTCGGGGAATATTAAATGCATACTACTCAATCATTAGTGGACCCCACAACCAAGTATTGTCGTAGTTAGAAAATGACAAAATTATCTTTCTATAAAAATATCGGTGGAGGTGTTACCGTTAAAACTGTTGAACTACCCTTGGTAAAAGTATGCGATGTCTGGCGTGGTTGCATAGTAGCACACGGTATTGATTATTGATGCTTACGTGAGAAGTCACTTAGCTATACTCAATTATTGTTATAGTAATTACTGCATCATATCTCTTATATTATTGATTCAATTATTGTCACAGTATCATCTGTATAATATGTTATATTATTAATTGAGACGACAAGTTATAAATGATTAATAATTGTTGAAAGATTAAAAATGTGTTGATTAAAAATAAAATGATTTGTGGTAATATTTATTCAATCCTTGATGTATATAAAGAGTCTGTTATGAGACGTTTGTGGTAAGTTTGATTATTTTATGGGGGGCCCATATGTCATCATCTAAGAGTCTCTTCGTCAATAGTAATTACCTTTGTGAATAGTAATTACCTTTGTGAATAATTATTACCTTTGTGAATAATAATTACCTTCGTCAATAGTATTTACCTTCGTCAATAGTAATTACCTTCTTCAATAGTATTTACCTTCATCAATAGTATTTACCTTCGTCAATTGTAATTACCTTCTTCAATAGTATTTACCTTCGTCGATAGTAATTACCCTTCAAAAATAGTAGTTGTCCTTTCAATATTACCAAGAGTTAACTGGTTCTTCTATGTTCCAAAGGTTAATTACCCTTCATGAAATAGTAGTTGTCTCTTTAATATTACCAAGAGTCATTTTGACCCTTCGTTAAGACCAAGAGCCACCCTCGCTTTTCTATAAATAGAAAGCTCATTCCTTCATTATTTCTTACTGAATTCATTGAAACTCTGAGAGAAAAAATAGAGAGAAAGAAGAAAAGTATTCGCTACTTCACTTTTCCAATATTCAGTTCTTCTAAGGTAGGGAATATTATTTGTTGTACTCGTAAGGGGTATTATTTTTTTTGTATTCATGAAGAGAACTTTTATTATTCCATCTTTATTATTCAGTTGGAATAACTTGTATACGCGAAATATCCTATACTTGGTGACATTCTTCTATTATTTTATCTTTATTATTACATTGGAAGATCCTCGTGCATGCGTTTCTACCGGACTGATTCCGTTATTTATTATTTTGTTGGAATAACTTGCATGTGCGGTCTATCGCATGCATGGTGATTTCTTTTGTTATTCCATTCTTTATTATACCTAGTTGGTTAAAACTTTGACTTCTATACTCCATGAAATTAGTAGAATATCCTTGATATTTGCGTTTCATCCAGTATCTTTTCATGGAAATATTCTTCTGATCATTCTTGAATTTTACTCTACAAAACAGTATCATGTTGACAATTTGGACGTTAATAATTCCTGGATAAAATAATTCTTGAACTTGTTTTATTGAATTCTTATATCATTGTCATCATCCTCATGTTTATATTATGTTGAAAGTCATCTATGGCCCAGTAGTGCATAGATGGACTTGGTATGATTATGACCGAGAGACTATTCGGTGTAATCACGACCGTAATGTTACAAATGATGTGATAAAAATCCTCAGTAGCCGTAGTGCATTGATGGACAGTTGTTGGCATGATCATGACCATTAATGAATACACAACTATTCTTGGTCGTAGTGCATGAATAATTGTGGTCGTGATACTAAAGAATATCCTTGGTCGTAGTGCAGGGGTGATTCGATGATGTGGAATATTTATTAAAGCTGAGTCTCAGCTATAACAGTGATGAAAAACCTTTTAAATCATAAAAGATAGTAGATTTTATTTTCTACTTGACTCTTTTAATGGATTATTTGGTTCACTGTAGTTAAACTTGATGTTCATTATATTTTATCGGTTTAACACTGTTGTGAGGCTAATGATAATTTATTACGCATTATCTTTGTCATAATATTTCTTACTGAGCTAGTTGAGCTCACCCTTTCTTTCACTGTTCTCTTCAGGAAATGAGAATATAGCTGGGACGAGTCGGGGAACGGAGTAATGGTCCAGAGGATAGCATTAGTAGTCCTCACTATTCTGTGAAATAGTGTGATAATAATTGTAATGAGGACTCCTTTTGAGTTTGTATAATATCTAGTAGACAATATTTGTATTCAAACTCACAGTTTATGTCGTATTGTACACGACAGTTATATTAGTAAGTTGTATTTAAAATCTGTACCATGTATCTGACTACCCAAGATGTGTGATGTATACCTAATTTTCGGGGCGTTACAGTTGGTATCAGAGCCTAGGGATATGATCCCTGGCTAAGATGTGAGAATAGTACTAGGAGGGGAGAGACGGGGAATACCTTCGCTAGTATGACCTACCTAAGTTTATGTGCTATTTTATTGGTCGGTCAGAATATAGAGATAATTTGTTACATGTCAATTAACCTTTTGTTTTGTGGCAGTATCTGAAAATGACATCTGAGAATGTTGAGAATAGCAATGGAGCACATGCGATCGTTGATTCACCACATATCAATAATCAGGATAATGTGCATCAGGAAGGCGACAATCCTCATGCAAACAACAACACTGACCAAATGATGAATGATCAAATGTTCAGAGGCTTTATGCAATTTATGCAACAAGAAAGTAGAGCGACTCTCATCCAAAACGTGGGGAAACACGAAAAACTCTCGGTGCGGTCATTTGCTAAACAATTCAAGGATCTGGGACCACCGGAGTTTAAGGGAGAGCCAAAACCACTTCGGTGGAAGCATGGATAAAGCGATTACAAGATATTTGATGTCTTGGGATGCTCCGAGGAGCAAAAGGTTCCTTTACGCCTTTATATATCAAGCTAAGGAGAGGGACACATCGATCGAATCGTGCCATGCCGTCCAAAGCATGTTATAATTGTGGAAGAGAAGGTCACTTAGCTCGATTTTGTCATTTCTTCAAGACAAATTCAACTAGGATGGAGGCACCAAAGGCCGTTCCAGAAAAGTCAAAACCGGTAGTGCAAGGGAGAGCGTTTGTTGTGACCTCCCAGAGAGCAAGGAACCCGAATGAGGTCATCATGGGTAAGCTTATCATAAACTCAAATGAAGTCTATACTTTATTTGATACCGGTTCTACCCATTCTTTTATTTCTCCTACTTGCGCTCATCGATTAAATTTGACTCCGGAGAAATTAGACTTTGACTTATCTGTGGAAACTCTGTTGGGAGAAACCTTCATTACATCCACTGTTTATAAGTCTTGTTTGGTTCAAATCGGTACCCTCACATTACTTGTCGATCTTATTTCATTAAAAATACTTGCATTTGACGTGATTCTAGGGATTGATTGGTTAACTACTTATCATGCAAAATTGATTGTTTTCGTAAGGTTGTTAGCTTTCATATTCCTAATCAACCTATTATGCTAATTCAAACAACCAAACCATTAAAATCAATCACGGTCATCTCAAGCCATAAAGCTATTCGCTTTATTGAAAAACGGATGTCAAGCTTCTTAGCTCCATTTCAAGATTTAAATAAAAATACGTCAGTTTTGAACGATATTTCTATTGTTAATAAATTTCCTGACGTATTCCCCGAAGAACTTCCTGGCCTACCCCCTGAGCGTGAAATTGAATTTTGTATCGACCTTGAACCCGGTACAAAACCTATTTCCAAAGCCCCATATCGAATGGCTCCTATTGAACTTCAGGAGTTAAAGACCCAACTGCAGGAATTATTAGACATTGGCTTTATTCGTCCTAGTACTTCTCCTTGGGGTGCTCCTATTCTATTCGTGAAGAAGAAAGATGGGAGTATGCGACTTTGTATTGATTATCGGGAGTTGAATCATGTCACCATCAAAAATAGGTATCCATTGTCACGTATTGATGACCTGTTTGACTAGTTGCAAGGAGCCAAATTCTTTTCAAAGATTGATCTTCGTTCCGGATATCACCAATTGAAGATTAGTATCACCGACATTCCAAAGATTCGCTTTGTAACTCCGATGCGGGCATTATGAATTCTAGTCATGTCCTTTGGATTGACTAATGCTCCTCTTTGCCTTCATGGATATGATGAACCGAGTATTCAAGGAATATTTAGATCACTTTGTGGTCGTCTTTATTGATGACATCCTTATTTATTCCAAAAGCCGTGAAGATCATGAGAAACACTTGAGGCTGACACTCCAAAAGCTTCGTGAATATAAGCTTTATGCCAAGTTGAAGAAATGCGAGTTCGGCGAAGAAGTAGCATTCCTTGGGCACGTGGTATCAAGTCATGGAATATCTGTTGACCCAAAGAAAGATTGAAGCTATTCAAAGTCGGGAACAACTTAAATCGATGACCGAAGTACGTAGCTTTCTCGGTTTAGCTGGTTATTATCGGAGATTCGTGGAAGGATTTTCTCGAATCGCTACTCCATTGACTCAACTGACTCGAAAAGATACAAAGTTCGGTTGGAGCGAAGAATGTGAGAAGAGTTTTCAAGAACTCAAGAGGAGACTTATTTCAAAGACTGCTACGACAATACCATCCGCCTCGGAGGGATTTGTCATCTACAGTGATGCTTCGGGCAAAGGGTTGGGATGTGTTCTCATGCAACATGGAAAAGTTATAGCCTATGCCTCGCGACAACTCAAAGAATATGAGAGCAATTATCCTACTCATGATCTAGAGTTGGCAGCTGTTGTCTTTGCACTTAAAATTTGGAGGCATTACTTGTATGGGGAGAAGGTGGAGATCTTTACGGATCATAAAAGCCTCAAATATTTCTTCACTCAAAAGGAACTCAACATGCGACAACGACGTTGGCTTGAACTGTTGAAAGATTATGATCATACCATCCAATACCATCTTGGAAAAGCGAACGTGGTAGCTGACGCATTGAGTAGAAGATCATATGCAAGTACTAGTGCGTTATTGTCAACGCAAAGGCCCATTTTGTGTGACTTGCAAAGGATGGAGATAGAGTTAAAGACTCCAGGGACGCATGTGATGATAGCGAGTATACGAGTAGAACCGACTTTAATCGATAAAGTTAAAGTCGCTTTCAAGCTACGACACTGAGCCGATGCGTATGAGGAAGAAAGTGCAAGAAGGTGCTATGCCAGAAGCAAGAATCGATGAAGAAGGAATACTTCGAGTCAACTCCAGACTTTGTGTTCCTAACGACCCATATTTAAAGTATAATATCATGATGGAGGCACACAACACACCATTTGCAATCCATCTTGGTAGTACCAAAATGTATCATTATATTCGGCCATACATTTTGGTGGAGCAATATGAAGAGAGAGATAGCACTTGTTTATCTCAAGGTGTCTAACTTGTCAACGAAGTTAAAGCGAGCATCAAGTACCAAAAGGTCCATCAAACCACTTGAAATTCCGTAATGGAAGTGGGAGCACATTACCATGGATTTCGTTCACGGTCTTCCTAAGGTTTCTCAAGGCATTGATGTGATTTGGGTCATTGTTGATAGATTGACCAAGTCCGCTCATTTCTTCTGCGATCGAGAAACTTATACACTTGAACGCCTTGCTCGTATGTACATAAACGAGATTGTAAGATCGCATGGTATGCCTAAGTATCCATAGTTTCGATAGAGACCCAAGATTCACTTCACGATTTTGGGTTAGTTTGCAAAAAGCTATGGGCACAGACTTACGATTTAACTCTCGGCATATCATCCTCGGGACGGACGGACAATGGAGAGGACTATTCAAACTCTTGAAGTTCTATTAAGACTCTGTGTCCTTGATTTCAAGGGAGTTGGGACAAGTTCTTACCATTGGTGGAGTTTTCCTACAACAACAGCTTATCAATCAAGTATCGGCATGGCTCCATTCGAGCGTTGTATGGAAGAAAGTGTCGTTCTCCAAGATCTTTGGGATGAGGTGGGTGAAGCAACGTTGTTGGGACCGGAGTTGGTACGTATGACTATGGAAAAGATTCAAACGATCCGACAACGTATAAAAACCTCACAAAATCGACAAAAAGAGTTATCTTTGATCTTCATCGAAAGGACGTGGAATTTGATATAGGAGATCATGTGTTTTTAAGAGTTTCTCCATGGAAAGGAGTTACAAGATTTGGAAAGAGAGAAAACTTAATCCTCGATTCATCGGTCCATTTTAATCCTCGATCGAGTAGGAACCGTGGCCTATAGACTCGCTTTTACCGCCAAATATGTCTCGTGTTCATAACGCTTTTCACATATCCATGTTACGTAAATATGTGAAAGACCCGAACCATATTATTGAGTTAGAACCCATTTAAATAGCGGAAGATTTGACGTATGAAGAGGTTCTTGTTCAAATTTTGGATAAGAAGGAACATATTCTACGCTCCAAGGTTATACCTCAAGTCAAAGTTTTGTGGAGGAACCACGATGTTGAGGAAATGAGTTGGGAGTTAGAATCAAATGAAATCAAGGTATCCTTACCTCTTCGACATACCGTGCACGTAACCCTAATTTTGAGGGCTAAATTTCATAAGAAGGGAGGTTGTAAGACCCGAACTTTTATAAATAAAGATGAATTTTCTATAAATATTATTTTTGAATATTATGGAATAAATTTGATATAATGTTATAGTTTTGGGTAATATTTATAAATTTTGCAAAGTAAGCAAGTTGTTATAAAATATTCGTTTGGTGGGGAATATTCTTTTTGTTCGGGGAATATTCAGATACGATTACCAATCATTAGTGGACCCTATTAATCGGAAGTATTGTCGTAGTTAGAAAAACGACAAAATTATCTTTCTATAAAAATATCTATGGAGGTGTTACCATTAAAACTGTTGAACTACCCGGTGGTAAAAAATACAAGAATCTGCGTGGTTGCATAGTAGTACACTAGATTGATTATTGATGCTTACGTGAGAAGTCACTTAGCTATACTCAATTATTGCTATAGTAATTCTTTGCATCATATCTCTTATATTATTGATTAAATTATTGTCACAAAGATCATCTCAGATAATATGTTATATTATTAATTGAGACGACAAGTTATAAATGATTAATAATTGTTGAAAGATTAAAATGTGTTGATTAAAATAAAATGATTTGTGGTAATATTTATTCAATCCTTGATGTATATAAAGAGTCCATTATGAGACGTTTGTGGTAAGTTTGATTATTTTATGGGGGCCCATATATCATCATCTAAGAGTCTCTTCAATCAATAGTAATTACCTTTGTGAATAGTAATTACCTTTGTGAATAGTAATTACCTTTGTGAATAGTAATTACCTTTGTCAATAGTATTTACCTTCGTCAATAGTAATTACCTTCTTCAATTGTATTTACCTTCGTCAATAGTATTTACCTTCGTCAATAGTAATTACCTTCTTCAATAGTATTTACCTTCGTCAATAGTAATTACCTTCGTCAATAGTAATTACCCCTTCGCAAATAGTAGTTGTCCCTTCAATATTACCAAGAGTTAACCGCCTCTTGATTGTTCCAAAGGTTAATTACCCCTTCATGAAATAGTAGTTGTCTCTTTCAATATTACCAAGAGTCATTTTGACCCTTCATTAAGACCAAGAGCCACCCTCGCTTTTCTATAAATAGAAAGCTCATTCCTTCATTATTTCTTACGAATTCATTGAAACTCTAGAGAGAAACTATAGAGAGAAAAAGAAGAAAAGTATTCTGCTACTTCACTTTTCCAATATTCAGTTCTTCTAAGGTAGGGGATATTATTTGTTGTACTCGTAAGGGGTATTATTTTTTTTGTATTCATGAAGAGAACTTTAATTATTCCATCTTTATTATTCTGTTGGAATAACCTGTATACGCGAAATATCCTATACTTGGTGACATTCTTCTATTATTTTATCTTTATTATTCTGTTGGAACATCCTGTTTTTGCGTTTTACGCCGGACCTGGTTCCGTTATTTATTATTCTGTTGGAATAACCTACCTGTGCGGTCTATCGCATGCATGGTGATTTCTTTTGTTATTCCATTCTTTATTATACCCAGTTGGTTAAAACTTTGACTTCTATACTCCATGAAATTAGTAAAATATCCTTGATATTTGCGTTTCATCCAAAGATCTTTCATGGAAATATTCTTCCGATCATTCTTGAATTTTACTCTACAAAACAAGATCATGTTGACAATTTGACGTTAATAATTCCTAGATAAAATAATTCTTGAACTTGTTTTATTGAATTCTTATATCATTGTCATCATCCTCATGTTTATATTATGTTGAAAGTCATCTATGGCCCATAGTGCATAGATGGACTTGGTATGATTATGACCGAGAGACTATTCTTGTAATCATGATCGTAATGTTACAAATGATGTGATAAAAATCCTCGGTAAAGAGTGCATTGATGGACAGATTGTTGGCATGATCATGACCATTAATGAATACACAACTATTCTTGGTCGTAGTGCATGAATAATTGTGGTCGTGATACTAAAAGAATATCCTCGTCAGAAGTAAGTGGGGTGATTCGATGATGTGGAATATTTATTAAAGTGAGTCTCAAATATAACAATGATGAAAAACCTTTAAATCATAAAAGATAGTAGATTTTATTTTCTACTTGACTCTTTTAATGGATTCTTTGGTTCATTGTAGTTAAACTTGATGTTCATTATATTTTATCGCTTTAACATCATTGTTGAAGCTAATGATAATTTATTCGCATTATCTTAGTCATAATATTTCTTCTTGAGCTAGTTGAGCTCACCCTTTCTTTCACCGTTTCTCTTGTGAAATGAAAATATAGCCGGGACGAGCCTGGGAACTGAGTAATGGTCCGAGGATAGCATTAGTAATCCTCACTATTCGCGTGAAATAGTGTGATAATAATTGTAATGAGGACTCCTTTTGAGTTTGTATAATATCTAGTAGACAATATTTGTATTCAAACTCACGCTTTATGTCGTATTGTATACCTACGCTTATATTAGTAAGTTGTATTAAAATTCTGTACCATGTATCTGACTACCCAAGATGGGTGATGTATACCTAATTTTGGGGGCGTCACAGTTATACTAGTACTACAAGATCAAAGTTTTATCTTACCCAAAAACATCTCAGATTAAAATTTGTGTTTGGTCAAAGTATGCATCTCGAACACTGCTTATGCATGTTCTTGGTGATCAAGAACACCTTAGGCGACAGATTATGTAGCTAAAGGCTTTAGCGACAGGCATATTCATTTTTATTATTTTAAATTCCAAATATCATTTAAAAATAAAAATGTATTTATAAAAATTACAAAAATTATTTTAAAAATTATTTTAAGTTATAAAAATTAACTTTTAATAGTTTGACATATTTTTCATAAATATTAGTATTTATTTGAATATTTTTGATATTTAATTTATTTAATAAATGCATTAAATAAATTAATTAAAAATATTTTCTTATATTAAAAATCATTTAAAATAATAATAAGGTATTTAAAAATATTTTAAGTTATAAATATAACTTTCTATATTTAAAGGTGAATTTCATTAATTAATTATTATTAATGATATTAAAGTTATTTAATAAATTATATTAAATAATTTAGTTTAAGAATGATTTTATTATTATAAAAATCATTTTAAATGAAAATAAAGTGGTTTAAGATATTTTAAGTTATAAAATAAAACTTTTAATATTTAAAGGATAATTTCATTATTAATTTGATATTAATGATATTGATTTAATATTAATGATATTAAGTTTATTTAATAATTATATTAAATAAATAGTTTAAAAATGGTTTATTTATTTAAAAATGATATTAAGGAATTAAAAATATTTTAAGTTATACTTAATGACTTTTAATATTTTGATAAGTAATGCATTAATATTTTAATATTAATGGTTATTATTTAAAATGATTTTAAATGTTTTAAAAATCATTTAGGGTAATATAAATGTTTTAAAAATATTTTAAGTTATTATAAATAACTTGAATGTTTTGGCAATGATTTCATTAATAGTTTAATATTAATGATAATAGAATTATTTGATATTTAAATCATTTTATAATAATTTCGGTGTTTGAAAATGCATGATAAATTATTAAAATTGTTTGAAAATTATTGTAAGTCATTTAAAAATGATATGACTGTTATTTAAATAGTCTAAATAGATATTGAACTTCGATATAGAGTCCTAGACTCGATAATTACCCGATAAAGTCGTTGGTACGCCGACAGGTTTCAGAAATTGATCTGGACTTAGATAGTTTGATTGTATACGTGTTTATTTATGATTTAATGACTGTGAAACATGTGTGACAATGTGATTAGGTTATGTGTTGACTGCAATAAGCAGTACTATGTGTTAGGATATGTATTTCTAATTGATCAAATGATCTTATTAATGATAGGTTTCGGTATAAAAGATCAATCTAAGTTGCATATTGTAAGTAGCAGATCAGGCAAGTATCCTACCTTTGCATTTTCTTTATGCAATGGATATACGTAAGAAGGTTTCAGAAATATATTATTATGTTATATTATTAACCCTATTGTGATATATTCTATATCCGATCATTGCTTATCAACATGTTAGTATATGGTAATTCATATATATATATTATGTTCAAGTTAATTTCTAAATATGGGTATACAAGTGTCCCCACTTGGATAATCATTATATTTAATCACATGTTGATATATATATATATATATATATATATATATATATATATATATATATATATATATATATATATATATATACATCTAAGCTATTTGACCCATTTAGACATAGATTCGGAAATATCGTTGATTATGATAAAACCCTATTGTATCCAATCAAATTGCTTTGATTCGGATTCCTGACTAATTATGAACATCCCGAACATGGGAAAAATTTAATGCGATAAGGTGGACAAAGGATGAACGATAATATCGTTCTAGCAATGTAGTATTTATCAATACAGGGCACAATATTGGGATTATCACCCTCGAGCCCGTAAGTTATGACGGTTTGCAGATGAAGTTCTGCTAAACCTATTCAAAAATTAAAAATAATGTTTATAATCTGTCGACTACATATATATATATATATATATATATATATATATATATATATATATATATATATATAGTCAATACATAGTTTCAAAAACTTTGATATAGAAATAGTAAATGGTTATGATTGGTTCAGTTTACTTCACAACTATTGATCTGTTGTAGAAGTGATATGCAAAGAAAACATTTATTTCTTTCAAATTAATTATATTTATAATTGTTATTACTTGTTTGGGCACTCAAATGCTCATCCTTGCTTAAATTTAAATGTTTTCACTTAAGCGTGATTAACCAAGGTTCGTATATGAAAAAGTGAAAAGGAAAGCAAATGTATAAATTGTTAATGGTATCTTTTGTAATAGTTAGTCAGATTTTAGATAATGATATGTATTATATATCATGTAAAGAATTATAGTAAAGGTTGCGTACTTGGGATTAGACTTTGATAAATGTAAGTTAAGTTTGAAATTTGAAATTATTATTATTATTATTATTATTATTATTATTATTATTATTATTATTATTCACTTCATAGAAATGGTATAAAGAAGCACCAGTTCGGGTTTCAAGTACACAATTTGGGGCTTTACATTAGTGGTATCGAGCTTTAGGGTTAAAAACCTTAGGTGGGTTAGACCTTAGGCTATAACCTTAGGACAGAGGGAAACGTTGAAAATACAAATAACTCAAATAGAGTTTAAAAAGGAGATGAATTGAATAAATTCATCGTCAAATCAAATAAAAGATAACTTATATATAAAACTATTATATGTTGTTTGTATATATTATGTGTTAATCAAGATAGTTTGTGTAGGTGTCTTATAGGAAAAGGATTAGGATACCCTCAAGTCGTAAAGAATAACTCAATATCTATGACCGAGCCAATATCAAAGCCAATAGCTGAAATGGAGGCTCACTCACATTGAAAGCTACCTCAATGAGGTGGATATTGTGGAAAAGTGTAGTACCGGATCCAGAAATGATAAGTATAACTGATAGGTAAGTATAGTTAAAGAATAAGTGGTCAATGTCGAGTTCTTAAACTCATATGTTTGTGGTGAGTTCTTAAACTCATAATGTGTTGTAAGTTGGACGAACTTGATATAGTTATGTGTGAATTAATATTAAGGATAATAGTAATAGATAGGTTACTAAGCAATTGATCGTTAGTGAAGGTGTAAGAAATAGGTAATATTAGTATTAGTTGAATATGTATGATTTTAGGTGGTGTATATGATAGGTATATTGGTGTAATGTAATATTTTGTATAAGTTATGACAGCGATTCTCGACTCTTGAGTCACAAAGGGATAGCGGATGTTTAAAGCAATATGTGTTATGGTATGTTAAGTGCTATCAATATGGATTTATGTTGAATTAATGAAATAAGTTGGTATAAAGATAGTAGATATTTATCTGAATATTGGTTAATACAGTACACCAATTTTTCAAAATATGATATTTTGAATACATGATTATTCGAGTAGAAAATTTCGCGTTATATGTCGAACGAATATGATAAGGCTTAGAATGTAAGTTAATAAGAAATAATTTACAATAATGCCGCCAAGACGAAAAATGAAACCAAAGGATAAAAGAACCTATCTACAAAGCTGGAAGATAACCAGACTCGATACAGAATTTTGCGAATATAGACGATCAACATATGCAGAACGGAATACCAGCCGCGGAAGATCAACCAGATAATCGAACGTTGAACGTCAAAGACTTCAAGCGCATTCATATTGCCGATTTAAAGGATCAATCAACCCTTAGATGTGTTTGTGATAGCTAGGATAACGGAAGGGCAAAAGACAGCTTTTGCCACCTATATGATGAAAAAGGAAAGGAAATAAAGGGAAAGTTTATGTGTTAAAACTATGGGCAGAAGGGACATGTCTCTCCCAATTGACCCAATCCAAGAATGTATAGTGAATGTGTTATTTGTGAATCAATGGAGTATAAGGTGAAAGACTGTTCAAGAAGGGGAAGGGAGGCAAGGAATACGAATACGGAAAAAGGCAGCAGGACATTAGCGACAACGGGACCAACTTCAACAAGCACACCTATGAAATCAACCGCAAGCGTCTTCAACATGATCGTTCAAGAAATTGTAGCAGTCGGGGATGCAACTCCATGTATTATTCTAATTAATTTTATTTTTTATATATGATTTTCTTATATATATAGTATATTATTTTATAAATTATTTTGAAGGAGGAAATTGAGTTCTATTAGAAATCAATTTTTCGTATAAGCAGATAGACAAGCGTTATGTGAATAGTTAAAGATTGGTTCGATCAATTATGATCAAGATCTAATTGCAATGATTGTGTATGTTATGTACTCTGGTATGTATAGGTTTAAAACGGTGATTCCGGGGATGGAATCTTTATAAGGGAGGGTGAATGTAATAACCCGATATTTTCTATATAATTAACTCAGAAATTTTGCGTATAATTTTTTTTTATTTTTTATTTTTTATTTTAAAGGAAAGGATATGTGTAAGATAATGTGTATGTATTTATGCGATGAATATAAAATATATTTATTACATGAATGATTATAAATAATTTTATTTTAGAATTATTGATTATTATAAATTATATTCTTATAATACTTAATCTTTATAATAGAAATGTTTTTATTAATTATTTTTAACGAAAATAAGATTATTATATTATTTAAATAATATATGAAATGATTATAGAATTATTATAATAACTATTTTATTATATGAATTTATTTCAGATTAATTAAGTTAATTATTTAACTTAATTAATAATGTTATATATGATGAGATAAATCGATATGGAATCCAAACCCTAATTTTGGATTTTGATCAAGGAATGAGAATAATAATATTATATTATTATTTATCGATGTTATAAATGTATATGTTATGTTAATGTTAATGTAAGGTTAATAAGTTGAACCAACCCTAATAATAATTTTAAACCATAATATTAGTCGAAAACCCTAATTTTGAAGTCAATTGATACTTTAAAAATCAGTTTAGTAATTATGTTATGTGATTAATAATATTTATTATAATATTATTTTATTTCAGTACTGAAAATATGTACTGTATATGTGTGGACTGATAATGTTGGTTAAATTATGCGTATAATGCCAAAACCCTAGTTATAAGCTGTTAAACCCTAATTTAAAGGTCAAATGTATGCTTAAGGCTGTTATGTGATCATGATAATGTGTGTAATGATCAGTGTTATAGATATTAACCCTAATTAGGGAGAACCCTAATTATCAAAACCCTAATTATTATTATTTTTAAAAAGAATAAACCCTAACTATAATTTAGTAACCCTAATTGCTTTATTTGCAAAGTTAATTATGGTTAGTAAATTTTAAACCCTACTGACCATGTATAAGGAAATTAGAAACCCTAACTTATTTATCAAACCCTAATTACAATTTTTAAGAACTAAAATTTTTATTTTTAAACCCTAATTAGAAATCCTTTAATTTTGTACAAAACCTTAGGGTTAAACCCTAAGGGTCAAACCCTAAGGATTTTCTAATTGACCAATATGCCATTAAAATTATCAAATAAAAAGACCATTATACCCTTTTTATACATTAAAGAAGCTATGTGTAGGTTTTGACATTAGGGAAGTTGGTGACCAAACCCAACAACCCCATGTGACTAAAATTTATAAAGACATCACCTCTTTATGCTAGCATACAATGCATCTAACTTGTATATATAGATTTAAGAGAGAGAAAAAGCTACATTTTGCTCCATTTTGTACCAAACACTAAACCTAACTCTCCTCTCCACACACTCCAAAAATTTTTTAGTAGATCACCATATATATATTAAAGCCCCACTAACAATCATAACCAAATCAAGGGCCTAAAATCAAATTTTGGTCATTTAAAGGTATAAAGCCCTAACTATGATCTGATCCTTGATCTGCTGTTAGATGTTAGTTTTTAGTGTTAAATCATGTTGTTTGTAGTTCATATAGATGATCTGGGTTGCTAGATGTTAGATCCATAACATCTATAGGCTCAGATTTAATGTTCTTCAAAATTTGGAAATTTTTCATTTTGTGTTACGACAACTAATGTCGAGGTCCACCAAATCTCTCTTGTTATATGTGTTTTGTTGTTTAAAGCATAAAATATGTAATATGCTATGTAGTCTTTAATATGAATCAAGAATCATATTTAGATGTGGTCTAGATTAAAAGATATTGATGGTCAAAGGTCGCTGACCAACCACTATGACTAAGCCATTTAAAGGCAACCCGTAAAGTAATAAATCATGTCTCGACATGTTTTTTCTGCACTTGATCCGATCATTTGTTTGATGTTTTGTTGATGGTTCTTGATTCTAGGTTATAGTATGTTAGATGGACTTTATATTTGGACCCTTAGTTCACTAAAATCTCGTGCATTTGTATTTGGTGTATGGTAAAACCCGGTAGATGTTCACAAGATATGTTTTTGGGTAACCCAAAAAACATATGAGTGTATACGCTTTGGTTTGAATTTAATATATCTTGTGATATTGTTGTTGTTAACTGATTTTATGTAATCAATCAACTTGTGGGAATGTCAAGGTAGCATCTATTAGATCTCTAAAATCTCACCGTCATATGTTGATAAGCCCAAATATTACCATCCGAATTGTTCTTCATTTTCTGTAACCGTAAAATGATGAATGTGTCGAACACTTATCTCCGTGCCTTGATCTGCCTTAGTGTTAATGTTTAGACTTTAACGTTATTCGTAACGTGAACCCGTTAGATAATCTATATAGCCCGACGCTTAAACGCTATAATACATGATCCGATTGATAGATATAAGGTCAATAACGTTAATTTAAACCGTGACTTCAGCTTTACAGGCGTGAAACGTTCAAACGTGAAGACTATGCCCACTTTAATTCACCGGCTCTTAACTTTCATGTGTAATGATTTATGACCTATTATTTGGTGTTACACTGTAGTGTTACACTTGTAGTACAAGATCAAAGTTTTATCTTACCCAAAAACATCTAACTATTATAATTTAATTATTTTGGATATATTTCAACAAATATTTAATATTCTTGGAATGATTAACACCTTATTTAATTTATTTTAGTAATTATAGGCTTTAAATAAATTATTCATTTTTTAATTATTTTTAATTCTTGAAATATCATTTAAAAATAGAAATTTATTTATAAAAATTATAAAAATAATTTTAAAATTATTTGAAGTTATAAAATTAACTTTTAATAATTTGACATATTTTTCATAAATATTAGTATTTATTTAATATTTTGATATTTAATTTATTTAATAAATACATTAAATAAATTAATTAAAAATGATTTTATTATATTAAAAATCATTTTAAATGATAATAAGGTATTTAAAAATATTTTAAATTATAAATATAAATTTCTATATTTAAAGGTGAATTTCATTAATTAATTATTTTAATGATATTAAAGTTATTTAATAAATTATATTAAATAATTTAGTTTAAAAATGATTTTATTATTATAAAAATCATTTTAAATGAAAATAAAATGTTTTAAGATATTTTAAGTTATAAAATAAAACTTTTAATATTTAAAGGATAATTTCATTATTAATTTGATATTAATGATATTATTTAATATTAATGATATTAAGTTTATTTAATAATTATATTAAATAAATAGTTTAAAAATGGTTTTATTTATTTAAAAATCATTTAAAAAGGATATTAATGAATTAAAAATATTTTAAGTTATACTTAATGACTTTTAATATTTTGATAAATAATACATTAATATTTTAATATTAATGGTTATTATTTAAAATAATTTTAAATATTTTAAAAATCATTTAAGGGTAATATAAATGTTTTAAAAATATTTTAAGTTATTATAAATAACTTTAATATTTTGGCAATGATTTCATTAATAGTTTAATATTAATGATAATAGAATTATTTGATATTGAAATCATTTTATAATAATTTCGGTGTTTGAAAATGCATGATAAATTATTATAATTGTTTAAAAATTATTGTCAGTCATTTAAAAATGATATGACTGTTATTTAAATAGTCTAAATAGATATTGAACTTCGATATAAAGTCTTAGACTCGATAATTACCCGATAAAGCTGTCGGTACACCGATAGGTTTCAGAAATTGATCTGGACTTAGATAGTTTGATTGTATACATGTTTATTTATGATTTAATGACTGTGAAACATGTGTGACAATGTGATTAGGTTATGTGCTGACTGCAATAAGCAGTACCATGTGTTATGATATGTATTTCTAATTGATCAAATGATCTTATTAATGATAGGTTTCGGTATAAAAGATAAATCTAAGTTGCATATTGTAAGCAGAAGATCAGGAAAGTATTCTACCTTTGCATTTTCTTTATGCAATGGATATACGTAAGAAGGTTTCAGAAATATATTATTATTATGTTATATTATTAACCCTATTGTGATATATTCTATATTCGATCATTGCTTATCAACATGTTAGTATATAGTAATTCAGATATATATTCTGTTCGTTAATTTCTAAATATGGGTATACAAGTGTCCCCACTTGGATAATCATTGTATTTAATCACATATTGATATATATATATATATATATATATATATATATATATATATAGACGTCTAAGTTATTTGACCCAGCTAGACACAGATTCAGAAATATCGTTGATTATGATAAAACCCTATTGTATCCAATCAAATTGCTTTGATTCGGATTCCTGACTAATTATGAACATCCCGAACATGGGAAAATTTTTATGCACTAAGGTGGACAAAGGATGAACGATAATATCGTTCTAGCAATGTAGTATTGATCAATACAGGGCACATTGGGATGATTACCCTCGAGACCGTAAGTTATGACGGTTTGCGGATGAATTTCTGCTAAACCTATTCGAAAATTAAAAAAAATGTTCATAATCTGTCGACTACCCTATATATATATAGTCAATATGTAGTTTCAAAAACTTTGATATAGAAATAGTAAATGGTTATGATTGGTTCAGTTTACTTCACAGCTATTGATCTGTTGTAGAAGTGATATGCAAAGAAAACATTTATTTCTTTCAACTAATTATATTTATAATTGTTATTACTTGCTGGTCACTCAAATGCTCATCCTTGCTTAAATTTAAATGTTTTCAGCTAAGCGTGATTAACCTGAAGGTTCAGACATGAACAAGTGAAAAGGAAAGCAAACAGAATAAGTGATAATGGTATCTTTTGTAATAGTTAGTCGGTATTTAGATAATGATATGTATTATATATCATGTAAAGAATTATAGTAATGGGATTAGACTCTGATAAATGTAAGTTAAGTTTGAAATTGTATTATTGTTATTATTATTAGTATTATTTTGCTCATAGAAATGCTATCGTAAAGCACCGAGTTCAGGTGTCAAGTACCTGAATTTGGGGGCATTACACGTTGAGTGATGAAAGTAATGTATAACATTTTGATGTTATGACATGGTAATGAGAGATGAATGTAAAACGTTTAGACGCTGTGAACGCAACGCTATTGCGATGAACGATCGGTCTTAGCATACAACGAACCGTATGGATTTGACATTAAAAACGAATATTGAACATGGGGTTCAGGTGATTGGAATAAATGAAAGCGATTAAAACCTTAGTTAAAGGTTGAATGAAAGATTAAGAGAGGAACAACGTAAATGTTGAATACGTAAACGATTCTCGTGAATCGTATTCACGTCGAGCGAACGTTCTAAGTGTACATTGGTTGTATAACTCAGACGTTGACGAAGGTAGTAAGTAAGATATGAATTATCAAGAAAGTCGTAGCGAACGGTAATAACACTAATGAAAGCCGAATGTGAGTCAGAGGAGAATGTTAGAATGAAATGTAAGCGTTGAACACTTGAACCGACGTAAAGGTTAAGTGTACGCGAATATTAAACGGATAGAACCTACACCCCGTGTATGGTTTAACCGTAGGATAATGAAGACCAATGATTAAAACTATGAACGGTGAAGAATCTGAATTAGAGATAAGCACGTATAACGTAAAAAAGCTGAGTTAATGTTTATAACTTTGAAGACGTTTTGTGTCGAATGGACCGAACGTTGTAAGATAAGAAAAAGGTAAAGTAAAATGCTTAATGCTATAAATGCGTAAAATGAATATGGAATGATCATTCTGAGTATACGAAGGACTGTATGACTTGGATGATAAGAATAAATCATAAGGTATGGCATTTAGTTGCCAGAAAGCCATAAGGAATAAGAATTTGACTTAACGAACATTATAGTTTAATAGTTCAGATAAGTTAAGATAAGTTAGGTTGTAGTAAAATCGTAACCTTTGATGGTTAACATATGGGAACTGGGCTAAACAATTCTATCAGAGAGCGAAGGTATATACAAAATTGGTAACCGATCTAACTCACTGTTATGGGCAGTATAGATGAGACGGGAACTTGTTTGTTGGTTGTTTGTGGGAAACAACTCATAGTACCATATGGACTACTAGCAGAGACACAGTGTTTGTTGAGTCCTAAGAGAGTTATAAGAAGAAGATAAGAATGTAAAATATCAATGATGATGAATGTATTGAGTAAGACATCTCTGTATGTCATGAAGCTGATAACCGGTAAAGGAAGTTGGTCGCGTAAACTTAGTTTGTAAGAACGGGAACCCTAAGACGTAAAGTTAAGTAAACCAATACATAAAGTCAAGTATATGACTAATTGGTGTATGTGTTATTTCCTTATGCGCTGCATAGGATTTGGAATGAGCAGTTCAGCGTAAACTATAAGTTATAGCTGTTCGTAAGGCAAGTTTCCTAACTTCATTCATATTTTAAATGAATGCTAGTTTCTAAAACTTCTCAGATGTTGAACTTGAGAAGTTCTGTCTATGTGCGAATGTGTGATATTTGTACAAGGTGGTAGAACGTATGAGGCCTTGTGCCATAATTTGAACACTTCGGTGTTTTTGTGAGATGAAATGTTCTATAATTGAACTGTTCAATATGAGAATGTTCTGTTTATACATAAACCATTATTGTTAAGTCTGTGCTATTTATTCCAACCAGACAGAATGTGTATGAAAGAGAGTAGAGAATGAAAGTATTTTAAAGTGAATGTGACTAATGTTTTAAAATGATAGGAATCGAGATTATTCCTATTATTCAATCTACTTTATAATCTTTGTTTGGTTATTGAAGTCTTAACAGAATGTTTAATTTCTTGAAGTTGTTTGTTCAACTGCTATAACTTATTGGGCAATTGAATGCTCACACTTGCTTTAAATAAAAGCATTTTCAGTGAACGATGTTAAAAGAACTTAAGGATCCTGTAAAGATCAAGCTGATCGGTATCCAAAACAAGTGACATTCATTATATGAATGTGCGTGAAGATCAAGTGAAAACTTGTAATATAGAATGATAGAATTAAACTATAGAATAGTTTAATGAATGATTATGTATCATTGGTGGCGGATAAAAGTCACTCGTGCAAGATGTAAAGAATAATGTAATTATCATTATTTGTAATGAAAGAGGTTATAAGGTTTTAGAACCTGGGATTTGAGAATGCATGTTGTTATATTTAGCTATATAATGATGTATATTTAGAAGAAGATGGGATCGTGACGTACGGAATTCGGATGCAAAAATAGATTGAATTTTGGGGCGTTACAGATTGGTATCAGAGCTGATAGATTATAAACCTTAGGTATGAGTACCTAAGAGTATAATCGTAGAGAGAAGGATAAGATGATCGTTGAGTTCAACGATTAGGAAAGAAGATCACTATGTGATCATAGTGAATCGTAGTAACAGATGATATGTTAAACGATGAATGATTTATATGTAATGCTATGAATGAATGGTATTACGAAGTAGTACGGGAAGAAGAAGTCAAATTGAGTTGTAAAGGATAGCATAAGAATTAAAGAAATTTCGTATTAAGTAAAGAGAAAGTTAGAAGTTGTAAGATTTCAATTGAGGACTCATGTGATAGCTGAGTTGTATGAACCTTTGTATGGGCAGAGGTTTGTGCTTGGTGTAACAACCACTCAGTTTATTATAGTGATAATCATTAAAATTGGTCTCGCTATCAAGATGTATATGACAAGAAGGTGAATCTTTTCTCATTTATATACTTGGTAGGTAGAGAACGATAAGATAAGGTGCGAGTTCTTGAAACTCATACTTATGGTAAGTTCGTGACTCATAATCACATGGTATGTTTTTGAACTTCTCAGGGAATGGACGCCTATGGTCTGTCTGGGATAGTTCTTAAACTCATATTATTGTGGAAAGTTTCTAAACTCATAATGTGTGGTAAGTTGATGGACTGTACTAAGGTATAGGAATGTGTAGACTGAAAATGAGTTATTTTCAGTAGACTTAGCATTGAAGGTGCTAGAGAAGATTAAGTATTATTGCAAGTAAGACAATGAATGAAGATGGAGAATAGGATATTACAAGTCATCTAGCTATGCTAGATTTCGAAGTTTCTTGAAATCATGCTGATGTGCGCGTTTTAAAAATGAAAGAATTGGTTCAATTTTTGGAACCAATGGAATTTAAAAGAACTATTATTGGTATGTCTATGCTAATTGTTTCGACTAGATAGAAATTGATTTGAAATGTCAAAATAAATTTATATCATCAGTGCATTTGATGCAAGGATGGTAAAAGGATGGAGTTATTAATGCAATTAAATCTGGTGTTGGATTTGATCTTAGGATCAACAACCCACTATGGTATGATGTATAATAATGAAGTCATAAATTGACGAAGTCCTCAATGTACTGTGAAAAGTACGATATCATGACATCATAAAACGTTTAGATGTATTGCGAAAGAATTTAAAGAAGTAGTCGATGTCAATTGATTTGACTAGACGAATGTTTCAAATTGATGTCCAATTTATTGGTATGGTCTAAGCTACTTGATTTGGCTAAGACGAATGGTATGTCATGATTAAAAGAAAATCCAGCTTTCTTTGAAGAGTTATGCCGAACCAAATTATTTTGGTGCAGAATCTAATGACTAAGTCTGAGGTGAACATACCCTGAAATGGGGTTATACGATGGGTTAATCGCCTACGTATAGAAGAGGTAGTTTACCTTCTTTGTGATTATAAACTGACCGTGTAAGAAAGGTTTATGGTGAAATGTTATTAAACCTAGTAAGAGTTCATGGTCAATTTGACCCATCAGCAAAAGTATGAAATGTTTTAAAGGAATCCTTATATTCCTATTTATCCCTTTCACTTCATGATTCTTGATAAGTTATGAAGGGTACGGAATGTATGAAAGATAAGAACTTCTTTGAAGAGAAGTTGAGAAGAAGGGTAAGCTAAAATTTCGAGGATGAAATTTTGTGAAGAAGGGGTGAATGTGAGGACATAAAAGATTAAAAGTATAGTTAAGCGTGAGGTTTAACTAATGACGATTATGTCAACAGATGATCCTTGTGAGAAGGATGAATTGAGATTAAACCTTTGCTAAATGTTGTAGGCACCCGGGTATGGGTGTGGTTTTAGAAATTTCGAGGATGAAATTTTTATAAGGAGGGAAGAATGTGACAACCCGAAAAATCGAATTGTCTAGAATTTAAATTTAAAGAATTAGTTATTAATAAAATAAATTTTTATTAATACTATTTTGTGCTATGTGTTTATTAATCATTCTATAACCTAGAATGATTATTAATCGGGAGGATTCTGGCTACGAGCTAGACTGAACAAGTAAGAATTTTTAAGACAAAAATAAAAATTTTCCGCGAATAAAATATATCTAAGGAAAAAGACAAAATATATACTATTCACCCGACGAAACCCTAAGGGTTAGGGTTTGAATAACCTAATCCTTTTCGAGAGTTCGGTATGTCAAAATGACATTCCGTCGAAATATTTAACGATAATATATCGTGAAAAGTTAAGTAAGCCGATAAAAGTTTTTCTCGAAAAATTTGCAGAAATTGGACGAAATAAAAATGATGAAAAGTACTGTTATGTACTTTTCATTCATTTATCTATGTTAGGGAAAAACATGAAGGAAAACGCTTGACACCAAAAAGTGTTTTTCGATTTTTCGAAAATCCAAAGAATACGTAAAAGTTAATTGGTAAAGGAAATACAAAATATCCAAAAATATTTGGATTTCGAGGATAGCAGTTTTCGAACCGTCGGACTATGACGCCCACAAAATAGTTCCATTCCACCCAACCCATTCTGAGTCGCCAAATACATGATACAGAAATAACTACAACTTTATTATTACAATTATCGTGCAAAATACGACAATACATACTGTCTAGGACCATCACTCTATACTCCGTCTGGTTCCTGCTATGTCCTCGCTTCCTAAGAAGAAAATTGGAACAAAAAGAAAAAGGGTGAGCTCAACTAGCCCAGTAAAGAATATTATGACTAAGATAATATACAACAAATTATCCTTAGTCTTCAACAGGGAAACATCTGATAGAATATATTAGACAACATGTTTTAGATCAACAACTGCAGCGGAAACAACAATTCATTAGAAGAGTTAAGTAGAGAATGAAATCTACTATCATCTATGAATTTAAAAGTCCATCATCAATATTTTATCCCTGTAACATCAATAAATATACATCTTGAATCAAATATTCATCTTTACACTACGGGCTAAAGATATTCATTTGCACTATGGGCCAAAGATATTCATCATGTAATCATTCATCTTTACATTACAAGCCAAATATATTCATCAAGTATCACCATTAAGGACTGAGGATGATGAAAAACATTTTAGAGAATGAATCTAGTAAGATAAATGGATAAAGTTTAGAGATTCGTACTTTAGATAACTCATGTTTAAAAATACTCCATAATAAACCATAATGGAGTAAAATTCAAGAATGAAGATCAAAACATGGATACAATTAAAGATGGTAACCATAATAGACATCTGGGACAAAAAAGAGAAAATTTTATTTTTCAGTGAATAGTGTTGTATTCATGAATAGTGTCGTATATGTGAATAGTGCCGTATACGTGAATAGTAACCCCTACACAAAAAGGTAGAAATTCCACAATAAAATTCATATCAATATTTTGGCGTAATGATATTGAAGAAAATAATATCATTTATGAAGAAAATAACATTCCTTACCTCAAAATAACAGTATTTCTGATCGGAATATCGGATGTATTGCCGAAGGAAACTTGCATTGAATAGAAACTCTCAAAGTATCTAAATACTCATAAAAATACGCTCGATAATATAGAGAGAAAGAAAACTTATTTCTGGTGTGATTTTTAATTCTAACTTAGCACTCTATTTATAGGAAAATGTTAGAACGCCAAAGTAGACTTGACATGTAACCTAATGACTTTACCTGCTACTATTCCCACCCACCACTTTTGAAATAAAATTTCAGCACATTTCTTCACCAACTATAGGTGGGGCCCACTCATTCTAGAATTTTCCACCAAAATGATAAATTCAGAAACTTCAATAATTTCTGAACCAGTCACCTCTTAAAATTAATAACAAATCATACGTTCATTTTTAACGGTTCAAAATTTGTGGACATATACTCAACTTATATATGTATAACATATCCAAAAATCATAACGATCCAACGGTCGGATTAAAAATTATAACTCACGCAATATATCTTAAGAACACTGATTTTTTGGATTATGAGTCCTTCAGACCAGTTTCCTTCATTTATAACCACATAAAATAAATAAATCCATCATTTATATCCACATTAAATAAATATTTCCTTATCATATAAATCAATAAATAATTATTCACAAATAATATTACAGAATCACAATAATGACAATCGGGCCGTTCTCAGGAAAGAGGGGGCTTTCCGATAAGGATTTCTCCTTACTGACGCGCAATTAGGTGACCAAACCTCTCATTGACAGAACTTTCTAGACATTTCCAATAATGCTATCTAGTAATATTATTCAAATAATATGAATTATTGATCTGATAATGGGAAATATTGTGCAGTGACAATTATTGAAACAACAATAATATAAAATATCAATGCAACAATTATTGAATCAATAAAATAAAATATTGAACAATAATTGTTGTAACAATTATTGAGTAGTGCCTTCTTACATAAGAATCAATAATTCAGAAATACTGTGCAATACCGTGTGCTACTGTGCAACCACGCATATTACTGTATTTTAACCACCGGGTATTCCAACAGTGTTAACGGTAACAATTACACCGTTATTTATAAAAACTCAAATTTGTCGTTTTCTTCATCCGATAGTTATTCGTTATGGGGCCCACAAATGGCTGCGCCGTCATACGAATATTCCCCAACAGCAAGAATATTCCATGACCAAACGAATATTCCCCGATAACAATGAATATTTTATAACCACTTACTTATTTTGCAAAATTTGCACATTTAACCCATAACCAAAGCATTATATCAAATTAACACCTTATTATTCACAATAATTATTAGAGGAAGTTTGATTTTATTTAAAAAAAATAAAATTGGGGTCTTACAACCTCCACTCCTTATGAAATTTCGTCCTCGAAATTGACGTACGTACCTAGTGTCTCAAAAAGGTGAGGATACCTCACTTTCATTTCTAATTCCAACTCCCAAGTCATTTCTTTTATGACACCCCCAAATCCAGGTACTCCATTCCCACAGGATTTGGTGCTCACTTATCAAAAACTATTATATCTAACTACCCATAATAAGGGATAAAGACATAATTAAAATAATTTAAACAATAATCTCTCCCATTAAAGGGTTTCATCATCATCTCAAATTAAATCCCAGGTAATCTAACCTTAAAATTATTACATCAGTTTGTGGAATACATGGTAAAAATAAAAACAAGTCTTGAAACATAAAACATTTAAATAAAATTATCATAAGTCTTCATCATTTGGACATCTTGCCTTTGCCCTTGCTAGTCGACGGCTCATCAACTTTCTCCACTTTAGCTGCAGTGTTAATTGCAAGAGTGAGCAAACAAATGCTCACTGATATAGAAAGTAGCAGTGATGGTAACATGAGAGTGAACAACAAAAGCTAAACAATAAGGAACTTATTTTACAAATCAAAATAGAAAATAAGTTTGAACTTTAATTATATGAGGATCTTAAGACCACGAATTATGTCCCCGGTACTTAGGTATTATTACCCAACCTTAACAGTCATTTAGACTATACGGGCCCTTCTTATCGTACCTAGGGGGATCAGCCCTTTGTACCATGTATTGTGCACAAACATCTAAACGTTACACGTATAAAATACCCTACGTTAGGGTTGTTCATCCTAGTTTAGATTTAGAATTTCCTCACTAAAGAAAGTTTAGTTTGGAACTAGCTTATCAGTGTTTCTAGAATTTTAGAACACTATTCGAATATAGATTAATTCAATCAATAAAGGTTTGCTTACTACTTGAAGGTTTAATACAACGATAAAGCTTTAAACAAGGTTATCAAAGTCAAAGATTGGATAACAGTAATCTAAAATTGAGTAATCATGATATACATGCAAAGCGCTATAGAAGAGTTAAAACAATCTCCCTTGAATCAATGTATTAGAACATTATATGCTTTGAATAATAATTAAGAAACTAAATCTCGCTCAATATAATGAATTAGGTTACATAAGCTTGTACAAACATACGCAAGATAGGTTAAGCTTGCTCAAATTCATAAAGAATGTTAGAAAGTTGTAGAATAATAATATAGGAATGGAAACTTGCGTTCGATATGAAAAGAACAAAGTTCGAAAGCTTGCTCAATTGTAAAGAGATAAGGTTTAGAACTTGCACAGTTATAAAACTAGGGTTAGAGAACTTGCCTAGTGCGTAGGTTAAACAATCACTACTCACGTTCACCCCAAGTCCTAGACATACCATATGTATTGACAATACACATTAGTTACACTAACATTACCTTCATGGGTTTCTTTTTACTTTTAGTATAGCAACTAACTAAGTTTAAGTTTAAACAACATCGCATCTTTTCATGAACATTACTTTTTAGCTTTATTACAACTACTTAAGTGATCATGTCATTGCACGACATACACATTAACAACTTGATACAACATCCTATTACATGTCCAACATGTTATCATTAAGTTATACTAACACACAATGGATTGCACTTGCATTCGCGCATCCCGACGCCCTCCGATTGGCTCCAAATACACAACAGTCCTAATGATGGACATTTTGACCCTTCCTAACGATTTCAAATTGAAAACCTTAAAGAATAACAGTTATAAGACTATTCGTCCTCTTTCCGAATCATCTTGAATCACCTCAATCAGAGTTTGTATGAAAAAGTTATGGCCATTTTACTATAGGAGGTCAAAACTATCCAACCCAGACCACTTTTCCAGTGCTGGGGCACGAGATAGTGGCCCCGGGACTCGAATTCCAGTGCTGGGGCGTGAATTCCAGTGCTGTGCCGTGAACTTCTAGACCATTTTTGGCGCAGGGGCGCGAAATTTGGCGCTGGGGCTCCGAATTACAGAACACCCAAAACCAGAAACAAAACCAAGCTACTGAGTCTTAATTTCTAACACCAATTAACATGTGCAATCCATGTAAAGTACACATAAATATTACCAAGCATATATTTACAAATTTAAACAACTAAACAAAATTTTTAGAAAACTTAAATTTTGAAAACACGGTTTAAAAACCAAAACTCAATAGTTGATATATTTTAACACAATAAACACTGTAAATTCTAATAAAACCCAATTTGTTTACTTTAACTACAATTCTTTGAAATTAAGTAACAAAACGAATTAACATAATCATAGTTTAATTTCTCAATTAGTATAATCTAATTATGTTATCATCCAAAATTTAACAATCACTGCTCATATCTTTCTTTGTAAAAACTATTTCCTTCTTGTAATCATAAATTAGCATACAATCTTATCTATACATTAAGCATTCATCATATATATATATATATATATATATATATATATATATATATATATATATATATATTACCAAAACACATGATTTAGTAAAGCATAGTTTATATACAATTTTGAAAGAATTGCAATTCACGAAACATAACAAATTTGACATAATTCATATATATATATATATATATATATATATATATATATATATATATATAACATAAGGGTTAAATAGAATACCTTCAATATGCTCAATAATCCCTTGTTAACCACAGTAATCGCTTAGGTTTTCTGAGAGTTCCTTCTTCTCTCTCAATTTCTACGCTCTCTCTTTCCTCTCAACTCTGCTCTTTCTCCTTAGCCAAATATGAGAATAAGAAGAATTGAACGCTAACCTTAGGAATATTATGCGCAAAACACAAACTGAAACCCACGTCGTCTATCAGTTAAAAAAACAATGCGCCTTCATCCGTTAAGTTAGACCAAAGGCCATAAGGCCTTGTTTAGCTACCACAATATTCCCAAACTAGTTTATTATTATATTATTTATATTGTATAGTTACTTGTGTCACACTTTAATTTAGTTAATTAATTTAAATAACTTAGCTTGGTTAATCTCAATAACTTATAATAATAAAAATCTTATTATCATTAATAAATAATTATATATCTAATTTAATTAATAAATTAGACACATCACTATATTTAATTTATTTATTTCCTTTAAATTAAACAATTCATTTAATTAACTAATTTCTTAAATATTAAGCAATTGATTTAATTTAATTATCTCCTTAAATTAAATCCAACAAATAAAATTATCATTACTCGATTCAATTAACATTAATTAATTTAGTTACTAAATTAATTCATCACAATTCATCAAATTTTTATTTTCCTCAACAACTAAATTATTTAAAATATTTAGTTAATTCAATAAATATTTTCAAATTAAATTACAAATTTCTCGATCGTTACATCCTTCCCTCCTTAAAAGGATTTTGTCCCCAGAATCACAACTCGAAAAAAATTTATTCGCTACATTCTTCCCTCCTTAACAAGATTCGGTCCCCAAAATTGCAGTACAAAATCAAGTAAACAACTGAGGATAATTCCTCATCATAACGCTTTTAAGTTCCCACGTAGCTTCTTCAGCATTGTGGTTCCTCCAGATTACCTTAACATAAGGTATCACCTTATTCCTCAGTACTTGCTCTTTTTTGTCAACAATTTGAATAGGGACTTCTTCATATGATAAATCTTTCTCAAATTGTAAGGGCTCATATTCTATAACATGTTTATATTCAGTCTTATATGGTCTCAATACCGAGACATGGAAAATATTATGAATATGCTCCAACTCCGGAGGTAAGGCTACCTCGTACGCCACTTCGCCAACTTATCGAAGCACTTCGAAAGGTCCTATAAATCTAGGGCTCAATTTCCCCTTCTTGCCAAATCGAATTTTCCCCTTCCAGGGAGATACTTTCAAGAAAACATAACTACTGACATCGAATTCCCGATTCTGTCGATGCTGATCGGCATATTTCTTCCGCTCATCTTGTGCAAAATTATCGATCGCTCAAATCACTTTGATGATCTCGATAGTATATTGTACCAATTCTGGGCCCAATAGCTGACGTTCACCAACCTCGTCCCAACATAATGGAGTTCTGCATTTCCTGCCGTATAACGCTTCGTAAGGCAGCATGCCAATACTTGCATGATAACTATTATTATAAGCAAATTCCACCAATAGCAGATGGTCATCCCAATTTCCCTTGAAATCTATAATACACGCTCTGAGCATATCCTCCGGTGTTTGGATGGTTCTCTCACTTTGTCTGTCAGTTTGAGGATGGTACGATGTGCTCATTCTCAGCTGTGTTCCCAAACACTCTTGTAATCGTTTCCAGAAATTAGATGTGAAACGTGGATCTCTGTCTGATACAATAGACACAGGTACACCATGTCTTGACACAATCTCTTTCACGTATAGTTTTGCTAACCGATCTAGAGTAAATTGAATCTTGATTGGCAAAAAGTGTGTTGACTTCGTCAACCCATCGATAATCACCCAAATGGCATCGTAACCTTGCTGAGTCGTTGGAAGACCTACCACATAATACATTGTGATATGCTCCCATTTCCATTCTAGTATCTCTAACGGTTGTAATAATCCGCTTGGCCTTTAATGTTCAGCTTTGACCTTCTGACACGTTAAGCATTTCGCCACACACTCAGCCACATCCCTCTTCATATTCGGCCACCAAAAATGATGTTTTAGATCTCGGTACATCTTTATACTCCCAGGGTGAATAGAATATCGTGAGTTGTGAGCTTCATTCAGAATTTCTTCTTTAACTTCCCTTACTGGCGGAACCCAAATCCTCCCTTCGAATCGAAGTCACCCTTCCGAATCGATTTTGTATTTGTCTCCCTCACCTATAAATATCTTCTGTTTTATCTTTTCGCAGTCTTCATCCTGGAGTTGTGCATTTTTCACCTTATCTACCAACGTTGAACTATTTCCCATCTGGAATAAATTTTCATCGATTTACATTTGATATTTAATTTCCAACTCCATCTTAGCCATTTCTGACACTAACTTTTCTTGATCAGTTAACATCATTAACTTCTCCCGTCCCTTCCTACTTAAGGCATCAGCAACAACATTCGCCTTTCCGGGATGATAGAAAATCTCACAATCATAATCTTTGATCAGCTCCAACCATCTTCTTTGTCGCATGTTCAAATCTTTTTGTGTAAAGATATACTTCAGACTTTTATGGTCGGTATATATCTCACACCTTTCTCCATAAAGATAATGTCTCCAAATTTTCAGGGCAAACACTACTGCCGCCAACTCCAAGTCATGAGTCAAATACCCCTTCTCGTAATCTTTCAACTGACGTGATGCATACGCAATAACTCTACCGTTCTGCATAAGCACATAACCTAGTCCTTTATGCGATGCGTCACTATACACCACAAAATTTCCTGTATCATCAGGCAACGACAACACAGGTGCTGAACTCAACCTCTTCTTTAACTCTCAAAAACTTTCCTCACACTTCTTTGTCCAAACAAACTTAACCGCTTTTCTAGTTAAATTTATCAACGGAGTTGCAATCTTGGAAAAGTCTTGAATAAAATGCCTATAGTAACCCTCCAATCCTAAGAAACTCCTCACTTCTGACGGTGTCTTCGGCTGATCCCAGTTTATTACAGCTTCCATCTTTGATGGATCTACCGAAATTCCGTCCTTATCAATAACGTGCCCGAGAAACTGTACACATTCCAACCAAAATTCACATTTTGAGAACTTAGCGTACAACTTCTCTTTTCTCAACGTTTCCAATGTCAATCTCAAGTGTTCCACATGTTCCTCCTTGGTCTTGGAATACACCAATATATCATTAATAAACACCACCACAAACTTGTCTAGGAATGGTTTAAACACCATGTTCATCAAGTCCATGAACGCTGCAGGTGCGTTAGTTAAACCAAAAGACATAACCAGAAACTCGTAGTGACCGTACCGAGTTCTGAACGCTGTCTTCGGTACATTCTCTGGCCTCACCTTCAATTGATGATAACCACTTCTTAAGTCTATCTTAGAGAAATACCTTGCTCCCTTCAACTGATCGAACAGGTCATCGATTCTAGGTAATGGATACTTATTTTTAATAGTGACCTTATTCAATTCTCTGTAAATCAATGCAGAGCCGCATCGATCCGTCTTTCTTCTTAACAAACAACACCGGTGCTCCCCATGGCGAAACACTCGGCTGAATATACTTTTTGTCAAGCAATTCTTGCAATTGCACCATCAATTCCTTCATCTCTACCGGGGCCATTCTGTATGGTGCCTTAGATATCGGAGCCGTTCTTGGTAGTAGGTCAATCACAAAATCAATTTGTCGATCTGGCTGAAGACCCGACAAATCATCTGGAAATACATCTGCAAAATCTCTTATGATCGGTATCTCTTCTAACTTTGCACTCTTCTTCTATGTATCGACTATGTAGGCTAAATATCCTACACATCCTTGTCTCAACAACTTCTTGGCTTACATCACCGTCAGACAACTTGCTTATCGAGGTGACTTGCTACCATAAAACACAACCTTTGACGGAGTCATAAGGTTAACACACTTTCTTTGGCAATCAACTACTGCTCCGTAATTAAATAACCAATCCATTCCCAGTATAACATCGAATTCACCAAGTCTAATTGGTATCAAATCTACCATCATCTCGTGACCTTTTATAACCACTCCACAATTCCTATATATGAATCTAACAAGAATCATTTCCCTATTCTATCTCTATACCAAAGAGAAATTCTAATTCTTCCTTGGGAAATTCTAAATTCTAAGCAAATTCATTGGATATAAATGAACAAGAAGCACCCAAATCAAATAGTACATAAGCATTAATACCATTAATCGGAATGATACCTGACACCACATCCTTAGATCTGCATAAAGATCCTCACATACGGTCATATTGAAAGTCCTCGCAGTAGGTCGGCTTGATTGTGCTGGTTCAGTGATAGTCAATGCACCACCACCGTTGTTGTTTCATTTTCTGCCACTTCCACTTCCCGCTGGCTTCTTAAGGCAATCACGAGCCATGTGATCCTTTGAACCGCAGGTAAAGCATGCTCATTTCTTTGGACTAAAATAGTTCAGTGCAATGTGTCCCTCCCCGTCACAAATTGAAAAACACTCTCTTCCTTTCAAACATTATCCAAGATGGTTCTTCCATAAGTTCAGCAAAACCTCAAACTTTTTCTTCTGTTGATTTCTTTGCTGTCCTCCCACAGTCGAATAATCGCTCCATTTCTTCTTCTGACTATTACTTCCAACATTACTACCACCAGCCTTATTCTCATTTTCATTCTTCTTCTTTTTTTGTTCTTGATTGTACTTGGTCAAGGCATCGCTTCCACCTTCTGCGGTGATTGCCTTCTCCAAAGATGTTTTAAAAAATGTTTAAATTTGAACATTGAAACTTTGCTGTAAAGCCAGGGTTTCAATCCTTGTTCAAACCTTCTCGCTTTATGTTCATCGGTATTGACTTGATAAGTGGAAGACCTTGCCAACTCGTTAAACTTCGCAGCATATTTTGGCACCGTCATAGTTCCTTGCTTCAACTCCAAAAATTGCACTTCCAGCTGATTCTGAGAACTGGCTGGAAAGTACATCTCAAAAAACATTTCTTTGAATCTATCCCATGCTATCACCCCTTGTCCTCCACGAACCTTGTTTGCTTGCCACCAATAGCTAGCTTCAGACTTCAGCCTGAATGTTGCGAACACAATCTTTTGATCTTCATTAACTCTAGCAACGTCGAACACCTTCTCCATTTCCATGATCCAGGTTTGGGCTTCCACTGGATCCTTATATCCTCGAAACTCTGGCGGTCCAACCGCTTTGAATTCCTTGAAAGTTATGACTTGAGCTTGCGGTTGATTCGCAAGGGCACCCGTTAATAGAGCTACCAACTGCTGAACCGGATTAGCGTTGGTCTCGTTGTTATTATTAGTAGAACCCTCAGGAGGTGCTTGCTGACGTGGTTGTCTTCTTCTAGGAGGCATTTTCTGTTAAAATATTCGCTTATTAGCTCATTACTCAACTTATTGGGTATTTAAAGTTTAATTAAAACATTCCAAGATTAAAGCTTTAACACATAACATTTCAAATAAACTCTAATATTTTATTCATTCATAAAGTTTTAGAACATACTCAAAATAGCATAACTGCTATAAACATCTACCTTCCTGAACTAGACAAATTTCAGGATTATATACTCATACTATCCCTTTATTTATCTCAAAATAAGGGAGTCACAGCTTATTTATTCACATAATTAACCACACATTATTATATATCTTATTCTATCTAGGCGTATTAAGACGTCGTAAGGCTTCCCGTCGTAAGGCTTCCCGACGTTCCTCCTCTATGATACAATATGTCGTTCTATGATCCATCACGAACCACGGCGTATTCTCAAACTGAGGTGGATAATAGTAGACTCTATCCTAGGCCCTATCAATCGCCGAATTAAAAGCATAATCCATCTCCTTCATCTTAGATTTCTTCACTTGAACCTTAGCCTCAGCACGGTCTGCACGTTAAGTCGCCTTCATCCACGCATCCTCTGCTTTTGCACACTTAACTGACTCCTCCTTGAAATCATCTTTCAATTTCTCCATGTCCGTCTTCATCTTCTCGTGTACTGCCAACATGTTTTCATGATGACCCTTTGTATGAACTAAGTCCCATTCCGTGTTGCCAAGTTTCGAGTCGTGTTCCTGAATCTCTGCATCCTTCTGCTCCATCGAAACGTGATGCATCTCAACCATTTCCTTCAGCTCCTGGACCTCATTCTGTAATTCTACATTACGATCATACTGAGCGTCATACATCTCAGCTGATATGGAGTTTGGTGGAAACTGAAAGTAGTATGCACACAAGCCAATCATGTTTGATGATAAAGCATATACTTTGTAACAATCTTATTCATTTATTAATAAAAAGTATTAATTTATTAAAGGCTTTTAAATTATCGACATGATGCTATTTTATAATATGTGATAAACCCATAGTTTTAAGCAATGCTTTTAGAATAATGATGATGATCATTCTAATGAGATCTAAATTCTTTGAAAGCTTAAAACTAAAATAGTTCGCAATCATTGGATTACTAAATTGGGGATTAGTGAATCCGGATAGATTGGTACATACGTTGCTTGCTCATTGGATGAGGATGATTGATCTCATGATCATTTGTGTGGAGACACTAAAGCAAGTATGTAGGTGCTATTAGAGAATAAGTTCACTGAACGTGGCTCGCTAAGGAATACCTAATGGAGTTTTATTTGCCTGTCAATAGGAATTCCTGTAGTGATAGTAGTACAAGTAATCTTTGGACTTGAGATCATCATAGTATCTTGTGTATGATGAGTTATACTTTGACTTATTCCTTAAGACCCTTAGGGTATATCAAAGGGTATGCTTGGGTATAATAAGTTGTACATGGAGATAATATATGATCAATAAAGAATCTACCACTTCTAATAAAAGAAGAGAAATGTCCTATGTGATTCGATAAATAACAACCCAGTAGTCCTTGGCCAAAGTAATGAAATTAGAAAGGAGTTTCTAATTTGCATTATTTAGAGTTGTGCATTTAAGGATCGAAATACATATAATTAAATAAAATAAGTCTTGACAAAGAATTCCATGTCTTATATTTAATTGGGACATTGTATGGTGGAAGGATTGAATTGTCTGAACTATTTACTCAAAGGTTCTTTTATGATTAATATTGAAATCTATATTATCCGGAAAGTCGTTGATCGCTAGGAAGGCTTATCCCTTGTAGAATAAATATTATTTATTTAAATAAATTAATTGTTTAATTTATTTATTTAAATAAGATTAGAATTGTTCTAATTGATTTATTCACAACCTGGTTTAATATGGAGAACCTAAAGGGTCACGCCAGTAAAAAGAAAGAATAATTATTTAAGAAGTTAATGGCATAATCGTAATAATATAGTTAAGTATATTTAATTTAATCTATGGTGATAGAATAAATTAAATAACTTAATATTTATTATTTAATATTTTAGAAATATTAAATATAAATTAATAAGAGGAGTCTTATTAATATTATTACAATTATTATTATTTTAATTTCTAAAAGAGTTTAGAAATTAATTTAATATAAGTACTCTCATTTATTCCTAATTAGATTAGGAAGGAAAATTAGTTAAAAGAGTTTAATTAATTATCCCTAATAAGATTAGGGAGCTTAATTAATTAAAAGAATTTAATTAATTAAATAAAACCCAATTCCTTAATTGTTAAGGTGGATTGCCCACATCTATAAATAAGATGAGTCTTATTATGGGTGAGGGGGTTGTTGACTTTTCAACATACGACATAATTCCAATGGTTGGGAGAGTACACCCTTTCTATAGAGATAGAAAACTAGGGTTTAGCCAACCACCCCTTCTTCTTTTTTTTCTTCTTCCTTGGTGGATCACCTCTGAGGCCAAACATTTGGGTGGCTAATGTTGATCAAAGGAAGGAACCAAACCAGGTGGATTCAAGATTGAACGCGAAAGGATTTGGAGGTGAACTTGTACCTGAGGAAGCTCGATCTTCAAGGGTATGATTTATTCTTTATCTTTTCGTTTAATTAATAATTATGCATAAAGGGTGATCCGGGTATATGGTTTATAAATTTTTAAACTCTGATTTTTACACGCTTCCGCATTTTTATGCAATTTGATTGCGCCCATGAATATTACAAACCTAATAGTGGCATCAGAGCCAAACCTTTATGCGAATTATTAATTGTTTAATTTAATATATATGTTGATATGTGTTTAGAACAATTTATTTGGGCATAATTTTATTGTATAAAATTTATGAAAAAAAAAAAAAAAAACCGAAAACAGATTTCGCAAAAAGCAGGTCATGCAATTAAAAAAAAAAAAAAAACTACGGAAATCAAAAGAGTTGACAGGATTCAAAAGTAGGCCACGGTATATATATATAAGGTTACATTATATATATATATATATATATATATATATATATATATATATATATATATATATATATATATATATATATATATATATATATATATATATATAGTATATATATTATATATAATAACTATGTATATATAGTATATATATATATACGGTATATATATATATATATATATATATATTATATTCTTAATAATTTTATAATTAAAATAAAATGTTTATTTTAATTTTAAAATTAAAAGTTTATTTTAATATTAAAATAAAAAGGAGTTTATTTTAATTTTAAAATTGAATATTATATATATATATAATTATTTTAATCTTAAAATAAAAGTTTATTTTAATTTTAAAATAAAAGGTTTATTTTAATCTTAAAATAAAAGGGTTTATTTTAATTTTAAAATTAAATTTCATGCTAACTAATTAGAGTTGGAATTGGATTCCATGATAACTAATTGGAGTTGAAATTGTATTCCATCTTTCCTTAAATAAAGGAGTTTATTTAGATATGAAATAAGATTTCATATTATTCAAAATAAAAGAGTTTATTTGTGAATAGGAAAGAAGAATCCATGTTTCCTTAAATAAAGGAGTTTATTTAAATATGAAATAAGATTTCATATTATTCAAAATAAAGGAGTTTATTTGTGAATAGAAAGATAATTAGTGTTTCCTTTAATATTTTTTTACATGGAATTGATTCCATAATTAATTAAAATAAAAGAGTTTATTTTAATTAAAGATTTTTTTACATGGAATTGGATTCCATAATTAATTAAAATAAAAGAGTTTATTTTAATTAAAGATTTTTTATTTTTATTACATGGAATTGGATTCCATAATTAATTAAAATAAAGGAGTTTATTTTGATTTAAAATTTTGATTAAAATAAAATAGTTTATTTTATTCAAAATTGGATAAATTAAAATAAAATAGTTTTATTTTGATTTAAATTTGGATTAAAATAAAGGAGTTTATTTTGATTCAAAATAGATTTTATACTAACTAAATTTGCCCATTAAATGATATCAATATATATATTAAATGTTTATTATTCATAGGATGAATGTTATTTATTGATGCATATGATGATGTGTATGATAATAAATGGGATTGATTATGGACTATTGACCAATGTGATTGGATTTTATTTTAGTTGGATACATGAATGTATGGGTTTTATTAAATGGGGTCTCACAAGATTTCGCCTTCTCTAATTTTTCTTAATGTAAATTCTATCTCCTCCTATGTACTTCCCTTGATCGATTTGATCAAGGTTTCTATTTATTTTAAATAGTTTTGTAATAGAATAGTTAGAATTAATTTTAGAAAATTAGAGATCAAAGGAGCAAGGAGCGCGAAAGACCCGTTTGTTATGGGAGCCCTAAGTTTAAATGTAATAGTTATATTTAAATATTATTTCTTGCACCCCTAGGGTTTGACCTTTTGGTTCACTTGGTGGCTCTAGTGAACCAAACTAGAATAAAAATCCATAATCAATCCGGGTAGAATATAGTATTCTATATGTGCATGCTTATACTATATATATTATATATTATGCAAACATTCTTCGCATGTTCATAAATATATTGCGTATTTTATATATATATATGTAATGCCATGCTAAACAAGATGAGACAAATTAATAACAAACCCCTCAATTTTATATTAAGTCCTAAGCGTTCAAAGATATTTGGAATATCGAACGTCGCCTTCTAGCATGATAAAATTAATAGAGTATTAAATATTTAATATGAGTTTGTTGTGTCACCACAAGGCAAGTATTAAGTATTTAAGATGTTAATTTATCACATTTGATGCTTATAAAGAAAATTGAACAATATTGTTTTGTTGTGTCACCACAAGGATGATATTTTTCTTTTTTGAATATATGGAGTACTAGGTTGGACTTAACTTGGATAATTTTGATTCGGATGTGCCACCACTTGATCAAAATAATCTAAGAGGCAAAAAAAAGGAGTTGCATAGTTGATGTAATTGACAAGAGTTGTCTACCTATTTATTTATATATAGTTTGTTGTGTCACCACAAGGCTATATACATTTGAAATGGGATCCTTATTCTCACTAGCAAATCTTTAATTAGATTTTGCCGAACTATATAAGTGAGGGTAATATAGTTTGAAGAAAATAGTGGGAAATACCAATTTAAAACAAGACCTAATTTATTTTGGTAATTAATAAAAGAATGTATGTTAAAATGTTGTTAATTACAAATTCATTTACAGAATTTTACAATGTCTAAAATTACTATCATTGCGAAGCATATTAGATGCTAAATTAACTGCACCAAATTAAATCGGATCGGTTAAGGAATTTGAGAATAGTTCTCATATTTGAAAAGCTATCTTATATCCTTAATATGCCTATCCTCGCATAGGTTGCGCATAATGCCTCCGAGGAAGACATTGCTACTTTTAGAAAGTGGCAAGATGATGCACAAATATTTCAATGCATCATGCTCAAGCGTCCATCCAGTAACGAGCTTCAAATACAAGATGAAACTATGGATGCTCTTACTATATTCCCGCACATCAAGTAGTTGATGGTGAGGAAAGTAAACCGATAGATATCGAGATATCTAAGGAGCTCTTCCGATCTAGAATGGCCAATGGCACTATAGTACGCATAAAAAGTTCTTAACATTATCAATTTGATTGATCAATTAAGACAACCGGTTTTGTCATGGATGGAGAGTTGAGCCAAGATTTGATCTTGCACTCACTCCCGGACTCCTTTAATAATCATTGTAGAATTTTTATATGAACAAGCTAGATATCGACCTCACCGATTTGCTTAACATATTGAAAATGTTGAGAGTCACTTTCCAACCAAGAAAGATCAAGTCTTCTTTGGTAGGGGCCAAAGGATCTTCGAAAAGAAGAACGATTCAAAGAAGGTAAATAGAAAGGCATAAACAAAGGATAATAAGAACAAAAGCGACACGGATAGCAAAAGGAGTTTGCTTCCACCGCAATAAACCCGACAATTTGGAAAGAAAGCTGAAAAGCATCTTGCGAGAGGCTAACCATAGAAGCTTAGTGAAGTTTCTACATAATACGCTTTTTGTTCATGATTGAAATAAATTTTTCTTTAAGTCAAGGTTCTACTTGGGTATTGGATACCGACTTTGGTTATCATAAATATAGATTTATGAAGGACCAAGCAGTAGTAAAAGCTAAACAAATATAAGTAATCCTATGTATGGAAATGTAGCAAAGGTTGCCATATTAGCAATAGAAACTTATAGTTTAGCAATGCCTACGGTAAATCTATTAAGTCAATAAGTTGTTATTGTATTCCAATTCTTGTTAGAAACATTATTTCCATTTTATTGTTGGACAATAAAATTTTTGGTATTATAATTAAGAACAATTGTTGTTCTATTTATAATGATAATGTTTTGTATAGAACTGGAATATTACTTAATAAATTTTGTATACTTGACTTACATGAAAATAATTTTACATATTGAACAAATTAGTATAAGAAAAGGAGATGATCATTCAAAGAGTTGAATGTGTGTATTTGCTGAAATACAAGTGTGAATTATTTGAAAGGTTCAAAGAATTCAGAAGTGAAACAAATTGGCAATGTATTTAGATTCTTTGATTAGATCAAGGAATAAATACTTGTGCAATAAGTTTCTAGATCATCTCAAATGGTTTTCTCATAATGGACACATCCTGATACGCAATAATTGATTGATGTATCTGAATGAAAAATCGTACCTTGTTGGACATGGTGCGGCCCATAATGATTTTACCAACATTCAAGTATCCTTCTAGGATCATGTCCTAGAAATGGCTGCATATCTACGAAAATGGTAACCTCAAAATCCGGCCCCAAGACTCCATAAAAGTTATGGACAGGGAGGATTCTTAATCTTAAGTATGTTAAGATAAGGGGTTGTCCAACTTATGTGAAACGGTTTCAAAGGATAAGCTTGGGACAAGATTTGACAAGTAAAATTTGTGGGACATCCTAAAGTAAGTTTAGGGTATATGTTCTATAATCCTACTTAGCAAAAGGTGTTTGTTGCGAAATACGCTGCCTTCTAAGATAAATGTGTTTATTATTGAAGGGGCTAGTGGGAGGATAATAGATCTTGAAGAGTTCAAGAACCACAAAACACTATAAGTCAAATAAGAGGAACCTATAGATAGACCTATTGTACCACAACCGAATCGTAAATCTGGAATAGTACCGAAGATACCTAGGAGGTATGGATTAATCATGGATGATGATGATGAGGTACGCATCATAGAAGATGATGATCTAGAGTTACATACGATGAGGTAAGAGTTCTAGTATGTACAAAAGGGTCAGTGGGAGCATCGTGACATTCCTAATATTATATGTTGATATACTACGGATAAGGAATGACATACTAATGCTACAATCAGTAATGATAAAGTTGTCTAAACATTCCTCCATGAATGGCTTGGGACGAGTATCTTAATTGGGGATAAAATCTATATAGATAGATACAAGAGGATGCTCGACTTAACCCAAGGAACGTATATTCATTTGATGCTAAAGTTGTTTAGCATGGCAAACTCCAAGAGATGTCTCATGTCGATGAGCTATGGAGTGTATCTCTCTTAATAGTCCCCACAGACTCCTGAAAAGAGAGGTCGCATGAGTGACAATCATGTATGCAATGAAATGTACGAGACCTGATGTTGATCAGTTATATTCTGGAGAAGTTCACTATGAGTCAGTGAAAAACATCTTAAAGTGCTTAACCGACACTAAGGATGTGATCATATTCATGGTGGGTCTAAATTAAAACTAGAGGGCTTAATGACTCAAGTTTTTCGCATGCACTAAGACGACAGAAAAATCCACTTTAAGGTAAAGGGTTACCTTGAATGGTGGTGCGATGAATTGGAAAGGTTCCAAACAAAGAAAGAGTTGTCTTTGGTTTAGTGATAAAGACAAAGTATATAGCTATAAATGAAGTTGCAAGTTGATTATTTGGATTAAAAGTTCATTACAGAACTAGGAATAGTTCCCAAGTCTCATCTTGGATCTAAACATGTGTTGTGGCACTTTCATTTGATTATTAGAATCATTGAAAGATGGGAAATCACTATAGAGATAGTGGACTCTCATGAACAACATTACATATCCATTAACTAAAGCTTATCCAACAGCAGGATAATCGTCACTTAGAGAAGAAGAGTATAAGATACAATGGCGATTGGCTTTAGTGCAAGTGGGAGATTGAAAGTAGTATGCACACAAGCCAATCATGTTTGATGATAAAGCATATACTTTGTAACAATCTTATTCATTTATTAATAAAAAGTATTAATTTATTAAAGGCTTTTAAATTATCTACATGATGTCGTTTTATAATATCTCGATAAACCCATAGTTTTAAGCAATGCTTTTAGAATAATGATGATGATCATTCTAATGAGATCTAAATTCTTTGAAAGCTTAAAACTAAAATAGTTCGCAATCATTGGATTACTAAATTGGGGATTAGTGAATCCGGATAGATTGGTACATACGTTGCTTGCTCATTGGATGAGGATGATTGATCTCATGATCATTTGTGTGGAGACACTAAAGCAAGTATGTAGGTGCTATTAGAGAATAAGTTCATTTGAACGTGGCTCGCTAAGGAATACCTAATGGAGTTTTATTTGCTCATCAATAGGAATTCTCAGAGTGATAGTAGTACAAGTAATCCTTGGACTTGAGATCATCATAGTATTTTGTGTATGATGAGTTATACTTTGACTTATTCCTTAAGACCCTTAGGGTATATCAAAGGGTATGCTTGGGTATAATAAGTTGTACATGGAGATAATGTATGATCAATAAAGAATCTACCACTTCTAATAAAAGAAGAGAAATGTCCTTTGTGATTCGATAAATGACAACCCAAAGAGTCCTCGGCGGCGTAATGAAATTAGAAAGGAGTTTCTAATTTGCATTATTTAGAGTTGTGCATTTAAGGATCGAAATACATATAATTAAATAAAATAAGACTTGACAAGAATTCCATGTCTTATATTTAATTGGGACATTGTATGGTGGAAGGATTGAATTATGCGGTAACTATTTACTCAAAGGTTCTTTTATGATTGAAATCTATATTATCCGGAAAGTCGTTGATCGCTAGGAGGCTTATCCCTATTGTAGAATAAATATTATTTATTTAAATAAATTAATTGTTTAATTTATTTATTTAAATAAGATTAGAATTGTTCTAATTGATTTATTCACAACCTAGGTTTAATATGGAGAACCTAAAGGGTCACACCATAAAAGGAAGAATAATTATTTAAGAAGTTAATGGCATAATCGTAATAATATATAGTTAAGTATATTTAATTTAATCTATGGTGATAGAATAAATTAAATAACTTAATATTTATTATTTAATATTTTAGAAATATTAAATATAAATTAATAAGAGGAGTCTTATTAATATTATTACAATTATTATTATTTTAATTTCTAAAAGAGTTTAGAAATTAATTTAATATAAGTACTCTCATTTATTCCTAATTGGATTAGGAAGGAAAATTAGTTAAAAGAGTTTAATTAATTATCCCTAATAAGATTAGGGAGCTTAATTAATTAAAAGAATTTAATTAATTAAATAAAACCCAATTCCTTAATTGTTAAGGTGGGTTGCCCACATCTATAAATAAGAGGAGTCTTATTATGGGTGAGGGGGTTGTTGACTTTTCAACATACGACATAATTCCAATGGTTGGGAGAGTACACCCTTTCTATAGAGATAGAAAACTAGGGTTTAGCCAACCACCCCTTCTTCTTGAATTTTCTTCTTCCTTGGTGGATCACCTCTAGAGGCCAAACATTTGGGTGGCTAATGTTGATCAAAGGAAGGAACCAAACCCGGTGGATTCAAGATTGAACGCGAAAGGATTTGGAGGTGAACTTGTACCTGAGGAAGCTCGATCTTCAAGGGTATGATTTATTCTTTATCTTTTCGTTTAATTAATAATTATGCATAAAGGGTGATCCGGGTATATGGTTTATAAATTTTTAAACTCTGATTTTTACACGCTTCCGCATTTTTATGCAATTTGATTGCGCCCATGAATATTATAAACCTAACAGAAACTCCTCAGGATCCTCTTCCTCATCATCCTCCTCTAGCTCCTCAGAGTTATCCTCCACGGGATCGGTCACAGGCTCATCCTCTTGGATAGACTGCTCCCGCACTACATGAATATCCCGGGGCTCATCATCTATAGGTATCTGAGGTATCACCTCTCTAGCTGGACTGGATCCTCCTTTAGTAGACATCTTGACAACAAAATGTTTTAGGTTTTATTTAATATTTTTGATACTCACGAGCACATAAGTTATTAACACATAGCATGTGACGCCCCCAAATCTGGGTCTCTTCCAACTCGATAGATGGTGCTACACAGTACTACCATTCATTCATTCATTCCATTGAACAGTCTCAAAAGGACTAATATAACTTCTATATATTCAAAATAATATTACATTCCCCAGGTTCTTTGTAACTCTTTCAGTTGTTCTTGTCATAATATCAATATATTACAAATATTCATCCTATACTATTACATAAGTATGTTACGCATTCGTCTTCGCCATGCCTTTATCCTTACCGGAGCCTTCGGTCTGCTCGATTTTAGCTGTGTTCATATGGTTCAAGCAAGAGTGAGCATGGCTAGCTCAACAAGTACTACAAATCTAATAAACAACATGCTTGAAACATAGAACTCATATATCTTCAATAACTGAACAATAGTTACGAAGTACTATCGATAATTCAAAATAACACTTTTTTTCTTGCAAAATGTTTTACACAACCATACTCAGTGGAATAACAATTATGGCTCAAGTCTATGAGCATTCATAAGTTCTTTTGAAAAGGACAACCCGACACTAAGTCTGTAAGTACGACATACCTTACGAGCACTTCTGAGTGATCAGCTCATAGTACTCTATGTTGATCAACACTATATTCATTAAACGTATATACGTTTAAGTTGTGGCAACCTCACGTGCCTGTCGTTAAACGACAAAAACATTTTTAGTATACTTGGTCTTCTATTGAAAACCATACCAATATAACTCGGTAAACATTAATCATGCTTGATAGATTCATAATATAAGTCTAGCCGAAAGAATTGGCTTTAGACTTCATCGTTAAAAACTTCATGCGAAAGAATACATGAATTACACAACTTGTCCAGATAGAACTGAAACAAGGGTTAGAATACTTTCCTTCAGTGTCTACTTACTGATTAACACACGTACACTTTAAGTCTCTATGATTCTACAATATATAATCATATAACGTACCACATTAGGTCATATATAATCAAGTATGTTTACTATTATATCTTACCCTTCATCTCAATGTAAACCCTAACTTAGATTCGTTATTAGGGTTTTCGGCTTTCATTACATTATTCACATTTCAGTCATCTTCGATTGATTATTAACTTTTAATCAACATGTAATAGTGTCTTACAAGTACCTTACAATGTCTTAACCATGTTATGATTACATCTTAATTCATTACTAACAAGTTCTCTTTCCTTCTACACTTGAAAACATTCTTTACTATCAATCTTCTTGGACTGGCGCCACGGTGCCACCAATTACTCTGCGCCGCGGTGCCACCAATTATCAGTGTGCAAGGTTCCGGCCTCGCGCTGCGATAAACGTTCGTGAACGTTCAACGCTCGTTTCTTCGTTTCAAGTCGGATTTCGGTCATTTTTGAGTCCACAACTCTATAATGACCAATATGACTTGTCTCCATCGAAAACCAACGTTTCCAACTTCAAACACAAAATACGACTTCCATTCCGAGAATTTCACGAATTCGACGATAATCGTCTAATCGTGTGAATTCTGGCAAAGCTTTATTCTTAGTGATTCTAAATGGATTTTAACCAACATATGATCAATACAAGTTACTTATTACACCAACTTATAATCAAAGTAGGTTTTGACTCATTTTCATAAGTCACTAACTTATTCATCTTATGAACTAGAAATCTTCATGCTCATGACTTATTAATAACTTAAGTCCTTCAATCAAAGTTCTCATGCTATATTCAACATACTAATCATCAGATGACAACATATGATAAATTCTTCATTGTTCTAGATACTTATTAATGTTCAAGTTGCTTATTCAACTTATTCGGCTTAAGTTTATTCCTTATTAACTTATTACATGATGTTAGTATACAATCATATTTCCCTTATCACCCTACAATGATAGAGATGAAGATGAATTAGACAAGAGTCTTACCCTAGAAGCACTTGTACTTCTCTTCTTTTTAGAAACTAGCAAAGAACTTTTAACTTATTCTTGACTTATGTGGCTTATTCTCTCTAACACTTAAGTTGTTTGTTTTTGAGAGAAGTTGAGAGGAAATTGAACAACTATCAAATGACTTGTGAGCTTTGTATTTATAGGCAACATAAAGTTAGGGCTTGATAGTCATTTAGGCCCTCCACCTCCTTACTATTCATAACTTTACCACTAAGTAACCTTGCTAGCCACTTCTATTTCTTGTCCACCACAACACTTGATCATCACACAAAGTACTTGGTTATCAAGTTTAACCCATATCACTTATGATTGCTCCATGGATCATGGTTAAATCATTGGGCTTGCTAATTTAATCTAACTACTTTCTTGTTGGGCTTGTGCTACAAATAGATTGGACTTATGATTAACAACCACTTGGGCTTGATTGTCACATTCTATTGGACTTCTACCAATAAGCTAATAATCCTACAAATCCATTCCCTTTAATTAAACAACTTAACGTTTATACCCCATGTATAATTCTCGTATGCTAACTCGTATATTAATTCTTAATTTACTTTATCTCATTCTTCATACATAATAGTACAATACATCGTATTATACTTACATTCATTACTTTCATATAATGAATACACATTATACGATCACAACTCTCTTTCCTTAACGCTTAATAACCTAACATTCCCAAATTAAGTCCGCATGTGAAATATTATGTTTTCCATACTTAGACTATTATTACATAATCGATCTCACCTTGATATTATAACGTTACGTATTTCTCAGAAATTCAAAACATAATTCTCAAGCAGAAATCGATGAATAGTGTTTTTTAGAAAAATTCTCGAAAAACTTTTATTTTCGTTTTAGAAATTCAAACACTTTAATTCTCTCACGTAGTTAAAATACTACGACATTCCAGGATTTCTAGGCTATAGAATGACATTCATCTTCCCAACACGTAAAAATAATAAATAATATTATTTTATTCATTATTAAAAGTAATTACAAAATATTCGATTTTCCGGGGCGTTACACTCTCTCCCCCCTTATAAGGATTCTGTCCCCAGAATCTCGCTATATAAAAAAAATTACACAAATAAATGCGGGTAATTCTTTTTCATCATTTCTTCTAATTCTCACGTTGCTTCTTCTGCATCGTGGTTCTTCTATATCACATTCACCGAAGGTATGACTTTATTCCGCAGAACTTGTTCTTTTCTATCGACAATTTGAATCGGTGTTTCCTCGTACGTTAAGTCCTTCTCGACATGAATAGGCTCATACCCTATCACGTATCATGTGCTTATAATCCAACTTATAGGGATGTAACACGAATACGTGAAATACATTATGTATTCGTTCTAGGTCTGGAGGTCACGCTAACATGTAAGCTACCTCACCTACCCGTTTCAATACCTCGAAAGGTCCTATGAACCGTGGACTTAACTTTCCCTTCTTTCCAAAACGTATCTTTCCTTTCCAGGGAGATACTTTGAGGAATACGTACGAACCTACTTCAAACTCTTGATTTTCTCTATGCGGATCCGTAAACTTCTTCTGTCTGTCCTGAGCTGCTAGAAGACGCATCTGAATCTTCTTGACAATATCCGCTGTCTATTGCACCAATTATGGTCCCAACATTTGGCGTTCTCCTACCTCATCCCAATACAGTGTCGTTTTGCGTTTTCTCCCATACAAAGCTTCGTAAGGTGGCATACCTATGCTTGCATGATAACTATTATTATACGCAAACTCCACTAATGGTAGATGATCATTCCAACTACCCTTGAAATCCCTGACGCAAGATCTTAGCATATCTTCTATCGTCTGAATTGTCCTCTCGCTCATCCCATCCGTCATGGATGATACGGCACTACTCGACTTCAACTGCGTTCCCAATTGCTCTTGTAGACTTCTCCAAATGTTCGACGTGAATCGTGGATCACGATCTGACACAATCGATACTGGCACTCCATGTCTAGAGATTATTTCCTTAATATAAAGTCTAGCTAACTGGTCTAAGTTATACTTAACCCTAATTGGCAAAAAGTGAGCCGACTTCGTCAACCGGTCGACTATTACCCAAATCGCATCATACCCCTTCTGAGTAGTCGGAAGTCCTACCTCAAAATCCATCGTGATATTCTCCCATTTCCACTCCAGAATTTCTAATGACTGTAACAAGCCACTTGGTTGTTGATGTTCGGCCTTAACTCTCTCACAAGTCAAACACCTACTAACATACTCGGCAATCTCTCTCTTCATGTTCGGCCACCAGAAACTCTATCGAAGATCTTGATACATCTTAGTGCTACCAGGATGAATCGAAAACCTTGAACTATGAACCTCTTGTAGAACCTGCTCCTTTAATTCCGTCTCATTCTGAACCCAAATTCTTCCTTCAAATCTCAGTAATCCCTCATTATCAAGACTGTACTTAGTATCTTTTTCATTGGTCAGCCGCTACTTCATTCGGTCGCACTCATCAATTTTGAGTTGCACCTCCTTAACTCTCTCTATGATGGTATATTGCATCTCCATCGCAAACAGTATTTGTGCTCCTTTACTTGGCAGCTTCACTTCTAACTCCATCCTAGCCATCTCTGTTATCAACTCATTTTGAGCTGTCAACAAAGACAACTTTTCCCGACCCTTTCTACTTAAGGCATAGGCAACTACATTGGCTTTTCCAGGGTGATACAGGATTTCACAGTCGTAATCCTTTATCAACTCTAGCCATCTCCTCTGCCTCATATTCAACTCCTTCTGTGTGAAGATATATTTTAGACTTTTGTGGTCCGTGTATATCTCACATTTTTCCCCATAAAGATAATGTCTCCATATCTTTAGAGCAAAAACTACTACAGCCAGTTCGAGATCATGAGTAGGATAAACTTTCTCAAAATCCTTTAACTGCCTAGATGCATACGCAATGACCTTGCCATGCTGCATGAGCATGCAACCAAGTCCTCTATGCGAAGCATCGCTATAAACTACAAAATTTCCTGTGTCATCGGGTAATGACAAAATAGGCGCTTCACTCAATCTTTTCTTCAATTCTTTAAAACTGTCTTCACACTTATCAGTCCACACGTATTTCACCGTCTTCCTTGTCAAGTTAGTTAACGGAGTAGCTATCTTCAAAAAATCCTGGATGAATCTTCGATAGTAACCCGCTAACCCTAGGAAACTCCGCACCTCAGTCGGCGTTTTTGGTTGTTCCCAATTCATCACGGCTTCCACCTTTACTGGATCCACTGAAATCCCTTCATGGTCAATGGCATGACCTAAAAACTGCACCTTCTCTAACCAAAATTCACACTTTGTGAATTTCGCATACAACTTTTCCTTCCTTAATGTCTCCAACACTAATATATGGTGTTCAGCATGATCTTCTGGCATCTTAGAGTAGAATAGAATATCATCTATAAACACCACGACGAACTTGTCTAAATATTGTTTGAACACTCTGTTCATCATATCCATGAATGCAGCTGGTGCATTTGTCAACCCAAACGACATTACTAAGAACTCATAATGACCATAACGAGTCCTGAATGCTGTCTTTGGCACATCCTCCTTCTTAACCTTCAACTGATGATACCCCATCCGCAAATCTATTATACCAAAATACTTAGCCCCTTTCAACTGATCAAAGAGATCATCGATCCTGGGCAATGAGTATTTAGTCTTTATTGTTAACTTGTTCAACTCTCTACAGTCGATACAAAGTCTTAATGATCCGTCCTTCTTCTTAACAAACAGTACCGGTGCTCCCCACGACAACACACTCGGCTAAATGTACTTTCGATCCAACAGTTCTTGCAACTGTACCATCAACTCCTTCATCTCCACTGGTGCCATACGATACGGTGCCCTGGAAACTGGTACCACTCCTGGCACAATGTCTATCACAAACTCTGTCTCCCTATCCGGCGGAAGACCAGGCAATTCACTCAGAAATACATCGGCGAATTCTCTCACTATAGGTATTTGTTCCATTGTTGCTACCACTCTCTAGGTATCAACAACATGGCACAGGTAACCTACGCATCCCTTCCTAAGTAATTTCCTAGGTTGTGTCATGGTTAGACAACACGAACGTCCCGACGATCTATTCCCGTAAAATACTACCTGAGGTTGTTCTAACATCTTAATGTTCACACATTTCTTTTGACAATATATAATTGCCCCATGGTTAACTAACCAATCCATTCCGAGAATCACGTCGAATTCTCCTAACTTTATCGGTATTAGATCTACCGATAATTTACAACCTCGTATATCTACACAACAACTCTTGTGAACATTTTGAACAGGAATAATCTCTTTGTTTGCTACCTTAATATTTAAAGATATAGGCAACTTTTTGGGAAGTAATCCTAATCGTCTAGCAAAATCGCATGCTATAAACGAACAAGTAGCACCCGAATCAAACAGTACGTAAGCATTGATATCATTAATCAGAATAATACATGCAACGACGTCCCCTGATGCAACCGCATCTTGGACTGTCATGTTAAAGGTATGACCCATCGGCCTACTCGACTGCGCTGGCCTACTAATAGCTAACTTATCGCTATTAGTGCCCCGGTTCCCGTCCGTCCCCTTCTTCGGGCAGTTCTTTGCCATGTGGTCAGTTGATCCACACACAAAGCATTCGCGGTTCTTCTTTGGACTCAGACAATTAGGCGGAATATGCCCCTCTTGTCCACAGTTGTAGCAGACGGCCTTCCACTTGAGACAGACTCCTAAGTGAGTCTTCCCACAGGTCTTGCAGGCCTCCATTCTTCTCTTCGGGTCTCCTTGCTTCACTCCGGTATTCCCAGAGCTAAATACCTTCCTTTTCTGACCCTCGCCACTTACACTGGCTCCCTCAATCTTGACTTTCCCGTCAACCTTTCCCTTTTTCTTCTTTTCTTTGTGGTATTGGCTCAACGCCTCACTACCACCTTCGGCAATTATTGCCTTCTCTAAAATGGTTCCAAAAGAAGTACTTTGGAATACCGATATACGGTTATAGAGCCAGGGTTTCAAGCCCTGCTCGAACCGTCGCGCCTTCCTCACCTCGGTATCCACTTGGTGTGGAGTAAATCTGGGTCTCTTCCAACCCGGCAGATGGTGCTACACGGTACTACCATTCATTCATTCATTCCATTGAACAGTCTCAAAAGGACTAATATAACTTCTATATATTCAAAATAATATTACATTCCCCAGGTTCTTTGTAACCCTTTCAGTTGTTCTTGTCATAATATCAATATATTACAAACATTCATCCTATACTATTACATAAGTATGCTACGGGTTCGTCTTTGCCTTGCCTTTATCCTTCTTAGAGCCTTGATGGCCTCGCTTCGATTATAGTCACATTACATATGGTTCAAGCAAGAGTGAGCATGGCTAGCTCAGCAAGTACTACAATTCTAATAAACAACATGCTTGAAACATAGAACTCATATTTCTTCAATAACTAAACAATAGTTACGAAGTACTATCGATAATTCAAAATAACACTTCTTTTACTTCAAAACGTTTTACACAACCATACTCAGTGGAATAACAATTATGGCTTAAGTCTATGAGCATTCATAAGTTCTTTTGAAAAGGACAACCCGACACTAAGTCTGTAAGTACGGCATACCTTACGAGCACTTCTGAGTGATCAGCTCATAGTACTCTATGTTGATCAACACTACATTCATTAAACTTATATACGTTTAAGTTGTGGCAACCTCACGTGCCTGTCGTTAAACGACAAAAACATTTTTAGTATACTTGGTCTTCGATTGAAAACCATACCAATATAACTCGGTAAACATTAATCATGCTTGATAGATTCATAATATAAGTCTAGCCGAAAAAATTGGCTTTAGACTTCATCGTTAAAAACTTCATGCGAAATAATACATGAATTACACAACTTGTCCAGACAGAACTGAAACAAGGGTTAGAATACTTGCCTTCATTAATTCGCTTCATCGATTAACACACGTACACCTTAAGTCTCTATGATTCTACAATATATAATCATATAACGTACCACATTAGGTCATATATAATCAAGTATGTTTACTATTATATCTTACCCTTCATCTCAATGTAAACCCTAACTTAGATTCGTTATTAGGGTTTTTGGCTTTCATTACATTATTCACATTTTGGTCATCTTCGATTGATTATTAACTTTTAATCAACATGTAATAGTGTCTTACAAGTACCTTACAATGTCTTAACCATGTTATGATTATATCTTAATTCATTACTAACAAGTTCTCTTTCCTTCTACACTTGAAAACATTATTTACTATCAATCTTCTTGGACTGGCGCCGCGGCGCCACCAATTACTCTATGTCTCATCTTTGCACATGAGTTAACGATGTGCAAGTTTAGGCCTCATACATGTGGCGCTGAGCTTTTTAGGCTTGAGACGCATTGCAGTCACGACTCCATACCTCAGACAGTTTGTGCAGTTTAAAATTTTAACGAACTTCCCAGACGCATAACTTCTTCGTTTTAAGTCCGAATTGGTCCATTCAAAAGCCTACGGCTCACAAATTTCATAATCTACGCGGTCATACAAGAATTTTATCTTCGTTTGCTAAAATTTTCCCTATGATTTCATTTTTAACGAAAACGATAGATGTTCGTGAACGTTCAACGCTCGTTTCTTTGTTTCAAGTCGGAATCCGATCATTTTCGAGTCCGCAACTCTATAATGACCATTATGACTTGTCTCCATCGAAAACCAATGTTTTCGACTTCAAACACAAAATACGACTTCTATTCCGAGAATTTCACGAATTCAACGATAATCGTCCAATCGTGTGAATTTCGGCAAAGCTTTATTCTTAGTAATTCTAAATGGATCTTAACCAACATATGATCAATACAAGTTACTTATTACACCAACTTATAACCAAAGTAGGTTTTGACTCATTTTCATAAGTCACTAACTTATTCATCTTATGAACTAGAAATCATCATGCTCATGATTTATTAATAACTTAAGTCCTTCAATCAAAGTTCTCATGCTATATTCAACATACTAATCATCAGATGACAACATATGATAAATTCTTCATGGTTCTAGCAACTTCTTAATGTTCAAGTTGGTTATTCAACTTATTCGGCTTAAGTTTATTCCTTATTAACTTATTACATGATCTTAGCATACAATCATATTTCCCTTATCACCCTACAATGATAGAGATGAAGATGAATTAGACAAGAGTCTTACCCTAGAAGCACTTGTACTTCTCTTCTCTTTGGAAACTAGCAAAGAACTTTTAACTTATTCTTGACTTATGTGGTTTATTCTCTCTAACACTTAAGTTGTTTGTCTTTGAGAGAAGTTGAGAGGAAATTGAACAACTATCAAATGACTTGTGAGCTTTGTATTTATAGGCAACATAAAGTTAGGGCTTGATAGTCATTTAGGCCCTCCACCTCCTTACTATTCATAACTTTACCACTAAGTAACCTTGCTAGCCACTTCTATTTCTTGTCCACCACAACACTTGATCACCACACAAAGTACTTGGTTATCAAGTATAACCAATATCACTTATGGTTGCTCCATGGATCATGGTTAAATCATTGGGCTTGCTAATTTAATCTAACTACTTTCTTGTTGGGCTTGTGCTACAAATAGATTGGACTTATGATTAACAACCACTTGGGCTTGATTGTCACATTCTATTGGACTTCTACCAATAAGCTAATAATCCTACAAATCCATTCCCTTTAATTAAACAACATAATGTTTATACCCCACGTATAATTCTCGTATGCTAACTCGTATATTAATTCTTAATATAATTTATCTCATTCTTGATACATAATGGTACAATACATAGTATTATACTTACATTCATTACTTTCATATAATGAATACACATTATATGATCACAACTCTCTTTCCTTAACGCTTAATAACCTAACATTCCCAAATTAAGTCCGCATGCGAAATATTACGTTTTCCATACTTAGATTATTATTACATAATCGATCTCACCTTGATATTATAACGTTACGTATTTCTCGAAAATTCAAAAATAATTCCCGAGCAGAAATCGATGAATAGTGTTTTTCAGAAAATTTCTCGGAAAACTTTTATTTTCGTGTTAGAAATTCAAACACTTTAATTCTCACACGTAGTTAAAATACTACGACATAAAAGTTAAAACACTTTAGTTGAATTCATAACCTAAAGCTTTGATACCAACCTGTGACACCCCCAAATCAAGGTACTCCATTCCCACAGGATTTGGTGCTCATAAAAGAAATTCTCATCTTCCCAACATGTAAAAATAATAAATAATATTATTTTATTCATTATTAAAAGTAATTACAAAATATTCAATTTTCTGGGGCGTTACATAGCACATAATGTCTTTTATTGTTTAGCTTCAATGGATACCTTAATCCATTCCTTAAAACTCGATAAGAGTTGAACACCTCTATGTTTTCTATTTCCTTAAAGGATACTTCCTAAGGTTTCCCCACCTAAGGTTCATAACCTAAAGCTTTGATACTAACCTGTGATACCCCCAAATCAAGGTACTCCATTCCCACAGGATTTGGTGCTCACTTATCAAAAACTATTATATCTAACTACCCATAATAATAGATAAAGACATAATTAAAATAATTTAAACAATAATCTCTCCCATTAAAGGGTTACATCATCATCTCAAATTAAATCCCAGGTAATTTACCCTTAAAAATTATTACATCAGTTTGCGAAATACATCGTAAAAATAAAAACAAGTCTTAAAACATAAAACATTTAAATAAAATTATCATAAGTCTTCATCATTTGGACATCTTGCCCTTGCCTTTGCTAGTCGACGGCTCAAAAACTTTCTCTACTTTAGCTGTAGTGTTAATTGCAAGAGTGAGCAAACAAATGCTCACTGATATAGAAAGTAACAATGATGGTAACATGAGAGTGAACAACAAAAGCTGAACAATAAAGAACTTGTTTTACAAATCAAAATAGAAAACAAGTTTGAACTTTAATTATCTGAGGGTGTTAAGACCACGAACTATGTCCCCGGTACTTAGGTATTATTACCCAACCTTAACAGTCATTTAGACTATACGGACCCTTCCTATCGTACTTAAGGGGATCAACCCTTTGTACCATGTATTGTGCACAAACATCTAAACGTTACACGTACAAAATCCCCTACGTTAGGGTTGTTCGTCTCAGTTTGGATTTAGAATTTCCTCACTAAAGAAAGTTTAGTTTGGAACTAGCTTATCAGTGTTTCTAGAATTTTAGAACACTATTTGAATATAGATTAATTCAATCAATAAAGGTTTGCTTACTACTTGAAGGTTTAATACAACGATAATGCTTTGAATAAGGTTATCAAAGTCAAAGATTGGATAACAATAATCTATAATTGAGTAATCATGATATACATGCAAAGCGCTATAGAAGAGTTAAAACAATCTGCCTTGAATCAATGTATTAAAACATTATATGCTTTGAATAATAATTAGGAAACTAAATCTCGCTCAATGTAACGAATTAGGTTACATAAGCTTGTACAAACATACGCAAGATAGGTTAAGCTTGCTCAAATTCATTAAGAATGTTAGAAACTTGCAGAATAATAATATAGGAATGAAAAATTGCATCCGATATGAAAAGAACAAAGTTTGAAAGCTTGCTCAATTGTAAAGAGATAAGGTTTAGAACTTGCACAATTATAAAAGTAGGGTTAGAGAACTTGCCTCGTGCGTAGGTTAAACAATCACTACTCACATTCACCCCAAGTCCTACACATACCATATATATTGACAATACACATTAGTTACACTAACATTACCTTCATGAGTTGCTTTCTACTTTTAGTATAGCTACTAACTAAGTTTAAGTTTAAACAACATCGCATCTTTTCATGAACATTACCTTTTAGCTTTATTACAACTACTTACGTGATCATGTCATTGCACGGCATACACATTAACAACTTGATACAGCATCCTATTACATGTCCAACATGTTATCATTAAGTTATACTAACACACAAAGGATTGCACTTACATTCGTGCATCCCAACGCCCTCTGATTGGCTCCAAATACATAACAGTCCTAAAGATGGCCATTTTGAACCTTCATAACGATTTCAAATTGAAAACCTTAAAGAATAAAAGTTATAGGCCTGTTCGTCCTGTTTCCGAATCATCTTGAATCACCTCCATCGAAGTTCGTATGAAAAAGTTATGGCCATTTTACTATAGGAGGTCAAAACTGTCCAACCCAGACCACTTTTCCAAATATTTGGCGCGAGATAGTGTGTTGGGCCAACTTCAGCCTATTTTTTTGGCGTCGGCGCGAAAATTTGTCATTTGGCCAAATTTGGCGCTAGGGCTCCGAATTACAGAACACCCAAAACCAGAAACAAAACCAAGCTACTGAGTCTTAATTTCTAACTCCAATTAACATGTGCAATCCATGTAAAGTACACATAAATATTACCAAGCATATATGTACAAATTTAAACAACTAAACAAAATTTTTAGAAAACTTAAATTTTGAAAACACTATTTAAAACCAAAACTCAATAGTTGATATATTTTAACACGATGGCAATTGTAAATTCTAATAACAACCAATTTGTTTACTCTAACTACAATTCTCTGAAATTCGTAACAAACGAATTAACATATTCATAGTTTAATTTCTCAATTAGTATAATCTAATTTTGTTATCATACAAAATTTAACAATCACTGTTTATATCTTTACTGTAAACCTATTTCCTTCTTGTACCCGTAAATTAGCATACAATCTTATCTATACATTAAGCATACAATCATATATATACATATATATATGCTAGTTATTACCAAAACACATGGTTTAGTAAAGTATAGTTTATAGACAATTTTGAAAGAATTGCAATTCACAGAACATAACAAATTTGACGTAATTCATATATATATATATATATATATATATATATATATATATATATATATATATATATATATATATATATATAACATAAGGGTTAGATAAAATACCTTCAATATGCTCAATAATCCCTTGCTAAACACAGTAATCGCTTAGGTTTTCTGAGAGTTCCTTCTTTTCTCTCAATTTCTACGCTCTCTTTTTCCTCTCAACTCTGCTCTTTCTCCTTAGCCAAATACGATAATAAGAAGAACTGAACGCTAACCTTAGGAATATTATGCGCAAAACACAAACTGAAACCCACGTCGTCTATCAGTTAAAAAACAACGTGCCTTCATCCGTTAAGTTAGACCAAAGGCCATAAGGCCTTGTTTGGCTACCACAATATTCCCAAACTAGTTTATTATTATATTATTTATATTGTATAGTTACTTGTGTCACACTTTAATTTAGTTAATTAATTTAAATAACTTAGCTTGGTTAATCTAAATAACTTATAATAATAAAAATCTTATTATCATTAATAATTAATTATATATCTAATTTAATTAATAAATTAGACACATCACTATATTTAATTTATTTATTTCCTTTAAATTAAATAATTCATATAATTAACTAATATCTTAAATATTAAGCAATTGATTTAATTTAATTATCTCCTTAAATTAAATTCAACAAATATAATTATCATTACTCGATTCAATTAACATTAATTAATTTAGTTACTAAATTAATTCATCACAATTCATCAAATATTTATTTTCCTCAACAACTAAATTATTTAAAATATTTATTTAATTCAATAAATATTTTCAAATTAAATTACAAATTTCTCAATCGTTACATCCTTCCCTCCTTAAAATGATTCTGTCCCTAGATCACAACTCGAAAAAAAAACATATTTAGCGTTAAGGCGAATCTATAGGCGACAGTTCCTACTCGATCGAGGATTTCAAATAAATCGAAGGTTTGAGCTTTCTTCTCTTCATCGACTCTTACTTCTAGAATAACGCCTTCTTGCACCTTCTTCTTTATATTCATCAGCTCCAATGTGTAGCTTGAGCGGTTTTAACTTTATCAATTAAAGTCGATTCTACTCGTATATTTAACATCATAACGTGGGTCCCTAGAGTCTTTAACTCTATCTTTATCGTTTGTAAGTCGTATAAAATGGGTCTTTATGTTCAACAATATCGCACTCGTACTAGTGTACGATCTTTTACTCAACGCGTCAGCTGCCACGTTCGCTTTTTCCAAGATGGTATGGTAAGAACAAGTGCCAAAATGAGTCGCCTCTTGAGCTCTTGGAAAATCTTCTCGCATTCCTCGCTCCATACGAATTTTGTATGTTTTCGAGTCAGCTGAGTTAACGGAGTAGCTATTCAAGAAAATCCTTTCATGAATCTCCGATAATAACCAGCTAAGCCCAAAAAGCTACGTACTTCGGTCACCGACTTTAGTTGCTCTCAACTTTGACTCATATCCCAATCTTGGATATCACGTCACAATAGCACCCATCATTTTACCACCACACAAATATAGCGTCCCCTATGGAGAGTCTGGCTTTGGTTCATTCCAGAAAGGAAGTCACCAGATAAGGGCTCGGGTACCAACTCTTGTACTTAGGTTTTTAACTCCTGAAGTTCAATTGGAGCCATTCGATATGAGACTCTAGAAATGGGTTTTGTACCGGGTTCAAAGTCGATAGAAAATTCAATATCACACTCTGGGGGTAGGCCAGGAAATTCTTTAGGAAATACGTCAGGAGATTTACTAACAACTGATATATATTTCAAATCTGACGTATTTTAGTTTAAATCCATGAAATGAGCTAAGAAAGCTTGACATCCATTTTTTAATAAACGAATGGCTTTATGGCTTGATATGAAAGTGTTGACTTCAATGGTTTGGTTGCTTGAATTCGCATAACAGGTTAGTTAGGAATATGAAAACTAACAACCTTACGAAAATAATCAATTTTGGCATGATGAGTAGTTAACCAATCAATCCCTAAAATCACAGCAAATGCAAGTATCTTTAAAGAGATAAGATCAATAGGTAATGTGATTGTGCCAACTTGGATCAAGCAAGATTTATAAATAGTGGATGTGATAAAGGTTTCTCCTAATGGAGTCTCCAAAGATAAGTCAAAGTCTAATTTCTCTAAAGTCAAGTTTAAACGTTGAGCACAAGCAGAAGAGATAAAATAATTAGTAGAACCGGTATCTAATAAAGTATAGATTTCGCAAGAATTTATAATCAACTAACCTTGATACCTTCGTTTGGGTTCCTCGCGTTTTGGGCAGTCATGACAAACGTTCTTCCAGAAACTGCCGACTTTGTTTTGTCTGTATCCGCCTTTGGTGCCACCGTCCCTGCTGGACTTGATTTTGCTACAGGACAAAATTGAGCTATGTGACATTCTTTTCCACAACTAAAACATACCTTGGAAGGCTGTGAACAGTTTGGACTTATATGCCCCTCCTCTCCGCATATGTAGCATCTAATTGGCAGTTGTCCTCCTCCCCTAGAATTTGTTCTTTGGTGTTTGGTGTTTGCTTCTGACGCGTCTTCCGTCATCGTTAAATCTTCTCTTCTTGAAATTTCCACTTGAATTATTTCTTTTATTATCTTGGCCATGATTACCACCGAAGTGGTTACCATTTCTGGCATGATAATTTCCTCCAAGATGGTTATCATTGTTCTGATGACCGTTGCCACCCGTACAGTTATCATCGAGTTGTTGGTTGTTATTCTTCGGTTTAGCTGACTCATTATCGTGCTCCAATAATTGAGCCCTATTCAAAACATCTGAATATAAAAAAAGTTTGTGAGAAATGAGATATTGACATATTTCGGGTTTCAAACCTCGCAGAAACATTTGCGTCATTCTCTCCTCATTATCAACCAAATGGGATGCAAATCGGGACAACTCGGCAAACTTAGCTTCTTACTGCGACACGTTCATATTGTTTTGCTTCAGCTTGATGAACTTTACCATCTTTATGTGATGAATACTTTTAGAAAAGTACTTGTCATTGAATAGTTTTTGAAAAGTTTCCCAAGACATATTGAAAAGGCGGTGGAGTGCACGCTTCTGATTCCCACCAATAATCTGCCTCACCACGAAACATAAAGGTGGCGAATGGAACCTTCTATTCCTCCGTGCATCCCAAGATATCAAATATCTTGGTAATTTTCTTGATCCACATTTTTGCCTTGATCGGATCCGGCTTTCCAAAGAATTATGGTGGTCCCAACTCCTTGAATCGCTTTGTCAGGATAAATCTATAGCGTTCTTATCATTTCCACCCATATTATGTACACGAGTCTCCCTCGTCTGATTTTGCATGAATTGCAAAAAGTTTCTAAACATCCCATCATTCATCGTTTGCTCGTTAGTGTTGTTTACAGGAGGAATATTTCCATCCTGTTGCACATTCTCCTGGTTTGTGGTTAAAGGTGTCTCCACAGTCTCATACACTCCATTGTTATTGTTCTCAGCTGCCATTCTTAAATACTGCCATAAAACAAGGGTTAATTAAACAAATTAACATATCACATAATATCCCTATATTATGACCGACCAATAAATAAGCTTAGGTAGGACACACTAGCGAAGGATTTACTTATCTCTCCCCTCCTAGTTCTATTCCCCGATCTCCACCATAGACCATATCCCTAAGCTCTGATACCAACTGTGATGCCCCCAAAATAGGTCCATTCCACCCAACCCATTCTGAGTCACCAAATATATGGTACAGAAACAACTATAACTTTATTATTACAATTGTCGTGTAGAATACGACAACACATACTGTGAGTTTATATATAAATATTGTCTTCTAGACAATATCCACACCCAAATAAAGTCCTCATTACAATTATTGATGCATTATTTTACAAAAATAGTGAGGACTGCTAAAACGAATGTCTAGGACCATCACTCTATACCCGGACTGGTTCCTGTTATGTTCTCGCTTCCTAAAAAGAAAAATGGAACAAAAAGGAAAAGGGTGAGCTCAACTAGCCCAGTAAAGAATATTATGACTAAGATAATAGACAACAAATTATCCTTAGTCTTCAACAGGGAAAAATCTGATAGAATATAATAGACAACAAGTTTTAGATCAACAACTGTAGCGGAAACAACAATTCATTAGAAGAGTTAAGTAGAGAATGAAATCTACTATCATCTATGAATTTAAAAGTCCATAATCAATATTTTATCCCTGTAACATCAATCCATATACATCTTGAATCAAATATTCATCTTCGCACTATGGGCAAAAGATATTCATTTGTATCACCAGTTGGTCATGTTTAAAAACTCATGTTTAAAAATACTCCATAATAAACCATAATGGAGTAAAATTCAAGAATGAAGATCAAAACATGGATACAATCAAAGATAGTAACCATAATAGACATCTAGGATAAAAAAGAGAAAATTTCATTTTTCAGTGAATACTGTCGTATTCGTGAATAGTGTCGTATACGTGAATAGTAACCCCGACACAAAAAGGTAGAAATTCCACAATAAAATTCATATCAATATTTCAGCGTAATTATATTGAAGAAAATAATATTATTTATGAATAAAATAACATTCCTTGCCTCAAAATAACAGTATTTCTGATCAGAATATCGGATGTATTGCCGAAGGAAACTTGTACTGAATAACAACTCTGAAAGTATCTAAATACTCACAAAAATATGCTCGATAATATAAAGAGAAAAAAACTTGTTTCTAGTGTGATTTTTAATTCTAACTTAGCACTCTATTTATAGGAAAATGTTAGAACGCCAAAGCAAACTTAACCTGTAACCTGATGGCTTTACCTGCTACTATTCCCACCCATCACTTTTGACATAAAATTTTAGCACGTTTCTTCACCAACCATAGGTGGGGCCCACGCATTCTAGAATTTTCCACCAAAATGATAAATTCAGAAACATCAACAATTTCTGAACCAGTCACCTCTTAAAATTCATAACAAATCATACGTTTATTTTATACGGTTCAAAATTTGTGGACATATACTCAACTTATATATGAATAACATATCCAAAAATCACAACGATCCAACGGTCGGATTAAATATTATAAGTCACGCAATATATCTCAAGAACACTGATTTTTTGGATTATGAGTCCTTCGGACCAGTTTCCTTCATTTATAACCACATAAAATAAATAAATCCATCATTTATATCCACATCAATTAAATATTTCCTTATCATATAAATCAATAAATAATTATTCACAAATAATATTACAAAATCACAATAATGACAACCAGACCGTTCCCAATAAAGAGGGGTCTTTCCGATAAGGATTTCTCCTTACTGGCGCGCAATTAGGTGACAAAACCTCTCCTTGACAGAACTTTCTAGACATTGCCAGTAATGCTATCTAATAATATTATTCAAATAATATGAATTATTGATCTGATAATGGGAAATATTGTGCAGTGACAATTATTGAAACAACAATAATATAAAATATCAACGCAACTATTATTGAATCAATAAAATAAAATATTGAATAGTAATTACTGTAACAATTATTGAGTAGTGCTTTCTTACGTAAGAATCAATAATTCAGAAATACTGTGCAATACCGTGAGCTACTGTGCAACCACGTGTATTACTGTATTTTAACCACCAGGTATTCCAACAGTGTTAACGGTAACAATTACGCCATTATTTATAAAAACTCAAATTTATCGTTTTCTTCATCCGACAGTTATTCGTTATGGGGCCCACAAATGGCTGCACCGTCGTATGAATATTCCCTGACAGCAAGAATATTCCACGACCATACGAATATTCCCCGACAACAATGAATATTTTATAACCACTTACTTATTTTAAAAAATTTGCACATTTCACCCATAACCAAATCATTATATCAAATTAACACCTTATTATTCACAATAATAATTAGAGGAAATTTAATTTTATTTTAAAAAAAATTCAGGGTCTTACACAGATGAATTCCGCACGACGGAAGCACGAAGCTTCCAAGGGAAGCTTCGTGAACAGTAAGGAGGTGGAGTAAGGAGTAAGTAAACTTAAGGAGTAAGTAAACTTAAGAGTTAAGTAAACTTAAAGGCTAAGTAAACTTAAGGGTTAAGTTAACTTAGTGCTTAAGTCATGAATAGTAAAGAGGTTTAAGGGTGAAATGACTATTTTGCCCCTAGCCTTGGTTTTCTATAAATAGGAAGCTTAACTCATTTGTTTAGGATTTTGAAAATACTACAACTTTTGATAGAGAGAGAGAGAGAGAGATTTTGGATGAGAAAGAGAAGGAAAAGGAAGAGGAAAAGCTTGCTCGGGAGCAACTTTGTCTGACAGAATGAGATTAAAGAAGAAAGGTAATCCGAAAACCTAACTTCTAGATAAATTTTCTTTAAGTTTTTATGTTAAAAACATAGCTTAATGAGAATAAGAAGTAAATGATGTTAGGAATGATTTCATATGGTTGAAATCATTGATAAAAGAAGAAATAGGAATTAGAAGTTTATTTTATAAATTTCTTGAGGAAGTATAAGATTCGTAATGAATTAGAATGATTCGAGTAGATCGTATGAATGATACGGTGAAATAAGTAAGGAATTGTGTTCTATATCATCAAATTCCATGAAAAAGTAAAATTGTAATCAACATATCGATTAAAAATGAATAACGAACAAAGAACGCGAAGAACACCGGAAGAACGCGAAGAATGTTGTTGATGGGCAAATTTAAAACCATCGTAGTGTAATTGTTGTTGATGGACAAGTTTAAAACCATCGCATATAATCTAGATGCTTATTGCTTGGTTAGGAACGTTAGAAACGTTCATGAAGAACGGATTAAATTGACCTATAACGAAGTTATGGAAAAAATTTCGTAAAAAAAGAACAAGAAATAGAAAATTAGTAAATGAACCCGAACGTGTAGGGTTTCATAAGAATATAAGAGAACGTATAAAACGTGAGTCGTGGATTCAAGAACGAATGAATTCTGAGTTTGGATGACGGAATTACGGATGAACGAACGAAGAACGTTAAAAATGTAAAACGAATGAAGGGCGAAGATTAAGCCAATTGAATGGCATGTTAATAGATTCAAAATGAAGTTCTGTCTATGGGTAATCAAAGTACGTAAGATAAGGAAGAAAATGGCTTTGGAATGATCTTGTTCCGAGTTATAACGAATAAGTTATGGAATCGGGAAGTAAGCGTCTTAAGCAATTTCTAAGACTTAGAAAAATTTTCTAGGTTTTTGTGCTCGTGCCATGTCAGCTGATCAAATTGGGAGGCTATGTTGCAAATACGAGGGCCCAGTCATCACTCTCGCTTTCAATGGCGCCGCGACGCAAGAAATAGAGAAGATAGTGGCACCGCAGCGCCAGCCTCGACAGTTTGATAATGAAGAGTGGCGCTGCAGCGCGAGGTAAAGGAAGGGGTCCGGTACCGCGACGTCGGTGCAGGGGAAAAAGCCAGTGATGAGTTTTTAAGTGCTCAATTACTAGGGGATGTGCAAGAAAAAAATATGAACATGTTGTTCAACTAATGTATCACTTAATCAAGTGTATTAAACCTTAGATGAAGGTTGAATGAAAAGATTAAACGAGATTAAAAGACAAAGAATATAGATGCGGGTTACAGAACCGATGTCCGGGGACCGTAGTCACGATAACGAACATGACAGATTGTTATGGTTGTGATTCCTTAGACATTGAGTGACGAATGTAATGTATAACATTTTGATGTTATGACATGGTAATGAGAGATGAATGTAACGCGTTTAGACGTTGTGAACGCAACACTATTGCGATGAACGATCGGTCTTAGCATACAATGAACCGTATGGCTTTGATATTAAAAATGAATATTGAACATGGGGTTCAGTTGATAGTAATGAATGAAAGCGATTAAAACCTTAGTTAAAGGTTGAATGAAAGATTAAGAGAGGAACAACGTAAACGGTGAATACGTAAACGATTCTTGTGAATCATATTCACGTCGAGCGAACGTTCTAAGTGTACATTAGTTGTATAACTTAGACGTTGACGAAGGTAGTAAGTAAGATATGAATTATCAAGAAAGCCGTAGCGAACAGTAATAAGATTAATGAAAGCCAAATGTGGGTCAGAGGAGAATGTTAGAATGAAATGTAAGCGTTGAACACTTAAACCGACATAAAGGTTAAGTGTATGCGAATATTAAATGGGTAGAACCTGCACCACATGTATGGTTTGACCGTAGGATAACGAAGACCAATGATTAAACCTATGAACGGTGAAGAAGCTGAATTAAAGGCAAACACGTATAACGTAAAGAAGCTGAGTTAATGTTTATAACTTGGAAGACGTTCAGTGTCGAATTGACCGAATGTTGTAAGATAAGAAAAAGGTAAAGTAAAATGCTTAATGCTATAAATGCGTAGAATGAATACAGAATGATCGTTCTGAGTATACAAAGGACTGTATAACTTGGACGATAAGAACAAATACTGAGGTATGGCATTTAGTTGCCAGAAAGCCATAAGGAATAAGAATTTGACTTAACGAACATTATAGTTTAATAGTTCGGATAAGTTAAGATAAGTTAGGTTGTAGTACAATCGTAACCTTTGATGGTTGACATATGGGAGTCAATAAACAATTCCTTCAGAGAGCGAAGGTATATATAAAAAACTAGCAACCGATCTAACTCACTGTTATGGGCAGTGTAGATGAGACGGGAACTTGTTTGTTGGTTATTTGTGGGAAACCACTCAGAGTACCATATGGACTACTAGCAGAGACATGATGTGTGCTGAGTCCTAGGAGAGTTATAAGAAGAAGATAAGAATGTACATCATCAAAGATGATGAACGTATTGAGTAAGACATCTCCGTATGTCATGAATTTGTTAACCGGTAAAGGAAGTTGGTCGCGTAAACTTAGTTTGTAAGAATGTTAACCCTAAGAATTGAAGTTAAGTAAACCAATGCGTAAAGTCAAGTATATGACTAATTGGCATATGTGTTATTTCCTTATGTGCTACATAGGAATTGGAATGACCAGTTCAGTGTAAACTATAAGTTATAGCTGTGCGTAAGGCAAGTTTCCTAACTTCATTCATATTTTAAATGAATGCTATTTTCTAAAACTTCTCAGATGTTGAACTTGAGAAGTTTTGTCTATGTGCGAATGTGTGATATTTGTACAAGGTGGTAGAACGTATGAGGCCTTGTACCATAATTTGAACACTTCCGTGTTTCTGTGAGATGAACTGTTCTATGATTGAACTGTTCAATATGAAAATGTTTTGTTTATACATGAACCGTTATTGTTAAGTCTACGCTATTGATTCTATCTAGACATAATGTGTTGAAAGAGAGTAGAGAATGAAAGTAGTTTAAAGTGAATGTGACTAATGTTTTAAAATGATAGGAATCGAGATTATTCCTTATATTCAAGCTACTTCATAATCTTTGTTCGGTTATTGAAGTCTTAAAAGAATGTTTGAATTCTTGAAGTTGTTTGTTCAACTGCTATAACTTGCTGGGCAATTGAATGCTCACACTTGCTTTAAATAAAAGCATTTTTAGCAAACGATGTTAAAAGAACTTAAGGATCCCGTAAAGATCAAGCTGATCGGTATCCAGAAAAAGTGACATTCATTATATGAATGTGCGTGAAGATCAAGTGAAGACTTGTAATATAGAATGATAGAATTAAACTATAGAATAGTTTAATGAATGATTATGTATCCTTGGTGGCGGATAAAAGTCACTCGTGTAAGATGTAAAGAATAATGTAATTATCATTATTTGTAATGAAAGAGGTTATAAGGTTTTAGAACCTGGGATTTGACAATGTATGTTGTTATATTTAGCTATATAATGATGTATGTTTGGAAGAAGATGGGATCGTGACGTACGGAATCCGGATGTGAAAATAAACCGAATTTCGGGGCGTTACAAATTCAGTGTAATATGATTTCCTTCATAAATAATTACATAACATGAATTAATTCATCTATAAATGTAACGCCCCGAAATTCGGTCTATCTACACACCCGGATTCCGTACGGCACGAGTACATCATTCATCCAACCTACATTATTATATACGGAAATATAACAACATATACTCTCAAATCCCAGGTTCTGTAAACCTTATAACCTTTTTCATTACAAATAATTATAAATACATTATTCATCTCATCTTACAAGGGTGACTTTTATCCGCCACCAATGATACATAACAGTTCCTTAAACTAGTCTATAGTTCAATTTCATCTTTCTATATTACATGTGATGCCCCCAAAATAGGTATACATCATCCATTTTGAGTCATCAATAATATGGTACAGAAACAACTACAAATTTATTAATACAATTGTCATGCAAAATACGACAACACTTAAACTGTGAGTTTAAATACAAATATTTTCTTCTAGACAATATCCACACCCAAATAAGTCCTCATTACAATTATTGATACATAATTTTACAAAAATGGTGAGGACTACTAAAACAACTTCTAGAACCATCATTTCATACCCCGACTAGTACTCGCTACATTCTCGCCTCCTGAGAAGAAAAATGAAACAAAAAAAAAGGGTGAGCTCAACTAGCCCAGTAAAGAACATTATGACTAAGATAGTATAGATCAAATTATCGTTCGTCTTCAACAGGGAATAATCTGAGAGAATATAATAAACAATAAGTTTCAGATCAATATTCGCAGCGGAAATAATAATTCATAGAAGAGTTACATAGAGAATGAAATCTACTATTATCTACGAATTTAAAAGTCCATCATCAATATTTTATCCCTGTAACATCAATCAATATACCTCTTGAATCAAATATTCATCTTTGCATTACAAGCCAAAGATATTCATCAGTGGGTCATGTTCATCTCAACACCTGTTCATCTTTGCACTACGGGCCAAAGATATTCATAAGAAATTCATTCATCTTTGCACTACAAGCCAAAGATATTCAGTAATATCATCATTTAGGACTAAGGATGATGAAAAATATTTTAAAGAAAACGAATCTAGTGAAACAAAAGAATAAATGTTAAGGATTCGTATTTCGGTTTATCCATGTCCAAAAATACCTCATAAATAATCATAGTGGAGTAAAATTCAAGAATGATCAAAACATGGATACAATCAAAGCTAGTATCCATAATAGATATTTTGTACAAAAAATAAAAATTTAATTTTTCTATGAATAGTGTCGTATTAATTAAATAAATAATCAGATATCACGTGAATAAAGGTCGATATCGTGAATAGTTACCCCGACACTAAAAGACAAGAATTTCACAAGAAAAATACTCCCAATATTCTGGCATAATGATATTGAAAGAAATAATATCATTTTTAACAAATTAATATCCCTTACCTCGAAAGAATAGTATTTTTGGCTGGAATATCAGATATAGTGTTGAAAAGAACTTGCACAGTATAGCAACACTCAAAGTATCAAAATACTCACAAGAATACACTCGATAATATAGAGAGAGAAAGAGAGAGAAAATGTCAGTTTCTGGTGTGATTTTCAATTCTAACCTAAGCACCCTATTTATAGGAAAATGCTTAGAACACCAAAGCAGAAAATTTAAAAAATTAATAATATTATTTTTCCAAATCTTCCTACACACACCATCAGCTGAATTCAACCACTAACACATGTCCCATAAATGAAAAAACATTTTTCTTAATTAAAATATTTTAAACTTCAAAAATTAATTATTCTGGAACTTCGGAATTTCAATAATTCATAATAAATATCCCTTTTGTCAGAAAAATTCAAACCTTATGCCTTTTCCATAGGAAATTCCATTATCTACAACTTCGCAAAAGAAAGGTTTTCCAAATTCCAAGCAGAAATTGACCGAAATTCACAAACAGAAGCGATTTTACAAATAATCAAATTTCAAATAAGAAATGGGGTCCACCAAACACACAAAATATGTGTTAATCATTTAATGCAACAAAATACTCTTCCTCCTCATATACTCATATATCCCACATTCATTGTAAAAATATCACCATTATTATATTATTAAAATATAATAATATATTTTAATGAATTATTTTATCCAAAAAGATAAAATATTAATTTTCAACAATTGTCACATTAAAATTTTCTCCATCTATATCCTCATATAATCAATATTTTCCTCATCAAATAAATCAATAATTAATTATTCACAAATAATATTACGTAATCACAATCGACAACCGAGATAGCTTTCAAGAAAGAGGGGCTTTCAATAAGAATTTCTCCTTCTTGGCCAAATTAGATGACCAAACCTCTCTTTATGTAACTTTCTAGACATTGCCAATAATGTTATCTAATAATATTATTTAGATACTATGAATTATTGTCTCGATAATGGAAAATACTATGTAGTGACAATTATTGAAACAACAGTAATATAAAATATCAACGCAGCAATTATTGAATCAATAAAATAAAATACCGAACAGTAATTACTGTAACAATTATTGAGTAGTGCCTTCTTACGTAAGAATCAATAATTGGTGCAATACTGGTAATACACTTGTGTTTTAACCACCGGAGTATTCTAACAAATTAATTCAGAATAACTACTGTGAATTATTTATAAACAACTTATACTTGTCATTTTCTTCATCCAATCGCTTTCAGTTATGGGGCTCACACAAGGTCAAGATCAGTCGCATTTAATATTCTCCGATCAAGAAGAATATTCCACGGCCAAATGAATATTCCCCAACAACAATAAATATTTTATAACTACTTGCTTATTTGAAATATTGCGCATTTTACCCATAACTAATCATATTAATCAAATTAACCCTTACTATTTCAAAATAATAAATAGAGGAAATTTAATTTCATTAATAATAAGTTGGGGTCTTACATTACAGGTCTTCACTTAATCATCTCGCTCATTCACATTCTGAATGACACTTCATCTGGATACCATCAGCTTGATCTTTATGAGATCGTTAAGTTCTTCTAACCTCGTTCGCTGAAAATGTTTTTCATTTAAAGCAAGTGTGAGCATTCAATTGCCCAGCAAGTCATAGCAGTTGAACAAACAACTTTAAGAATTCAAACATTTCTTTAGAACTTCGATAACCGAATAAAGGTTATGAAGCAGCTTGAACAATTGGAATAATCTCGATTCCTATCATTTTAAAACATTATTCACATGCACTTTGAAATACTTTCATTCTTCTATCTTTTTCATACTCATCATGTCTGGCTAGAATCATTAGCACAGACTTAACAATAACGAATGAAGTATAGACAGAGCATTCTCTTATTTAACAGTTCAATCACAAAACAGTTCATATCATAGAAACATGTTGACCTTGTCATATTCAATCCTTATGTTTTGATGATGAAATGTTCAAATACTAAATTGTTTTGTGATGTTTCAGGTATTTGTTGATAAAAGAATGTTGGTGAGATTTTCAAGTGAAGGAAACAAGTTTTTCTTCTTTCTAGGAGACAAAAGTAAGATCATTTGCATAATAATTGATTTTTCATTTAAAGGCTCTAGGACATATTATTTGCATTTTTATGTCTTAAATGAAAAATGTTTTTTAAATGATTTTATGAAAAATGTTTTTATAGAGTAATACATATATTAAATATTTTATCAATGTTACATGTGTTGCATGCATTTTATAAATTGGTATTTGATATACATATACTTGAACTACACGTGGCTAAAAAGGTGGATAACATTAATTGAGATATGTATGCATGGAATCACGATTTCCTAGAAAATCTAAAGGATGACAGCTACTTTATTGCATATACGGTTTTTGAGGAATGGTTATGCATATTTGATATTCGGATATAAATACTTTATTGGGATTTGCGATTTTCAAGGTTAAATGGTTTATTGGATTTTTAAAGAGTTGTTGGAAACAGCAGTATGATGTCACACGTCTGTTTCTCCACTTCATTTGCTACACGCCATCTTTATGAAGTAGAAGAGTCAGAGTTATTATCTATTATGGGTCTTTTGATTTATTCAAACTAAGTATCTAACGAGAATTTGTTTTACTGGATAACAATTAACCTTTTACCGTTGACAACTTTTTGCCGTTGCATTATTTGTTATTCTTATATCAATTGACTTGAACAAATGTGATTTATCTTTACAACGAATCTTTTTGATAAGGAACTGCAACGTTAAAATAATTAACGGTAATTTTATATGTTGGCTATAAAATCAGTGTTTGCTTGTTTAGAAAATGATATAACTCACGAATTTATTCTTGCACTACATTGATATTTTTTGAGCAATATACATTTATCCAGTGCAATGCGTGATCAGCTAAGTGTTTAATTTTCTGATATTTATTAGCTGATACTTGGTGAGAATTAATTGCTTATTATGCTAATTGATCATTGCATATAGTTGAGCCTTTAATTGTTAAATTAATCATTCTTGCATTGATCATAGACCTCTATAATTGTATTGGATTTTCTGTTTTAGACTAAGTGTATTCTAAAGGTTTTAATCCTAGTGGATTAGGGAAAGGTTTACAAACAAGTTCTAGGAAGCAAAGGTGCTTGAAGAGTGCATAGGTGCACAAGGAGCAAGAATGCTCAAGAGGAATTAATTATTAATTAAATTTTGTTGGAATCTGTTTTGTAATCTGTATTTATTTATAAATAAATAAATAAAGTGAATCTCCAATACTAGTTGGTATTGTACGTGGACTAGGCTATTATTATAGAGAGTAATAGCTGAATCACGTAAAAAATCTTGGTGTTGATTCTATTATTTGCTTTACTTTAAATTTACATAAGTTACTTATATATCTTAATTTGACTACTTGCATTATATTTAGATAATTATTTAACACCAAGTATTTTATGCAAGTTATAAATTCAGCAGGTTATTTCCTAAATAGACTATATTAATTCAGTAAGTTGATTTCAATCATTATAGTAGCCTGAAATTAATAGTTTTTAAAAGTTGTTCATAGATTGTTCCCTCACTTATTCAACCCCCCCCCCCCCCCACCCCCCTTCTAAGTGTGACTATATAAATTTCATTTGGTATCAGAGCTTGGCTCTACTTATCTTGGTCTTAAAGGTGACTCGTAGGGAAAGATTCTGACATGGCACAGTTCGGAAACAGCAATCAAGAAGGTCAATCAACCAATAGACAACCTTTGCTGTTTGGAACAGAAAATTACAACTTCTGGAAATTCCGAATGAGGATCTATCTGAAAAGAGATCCTTGGGAATGGTGGGTTGTGAAGAACGGACCAGTTCTTCCACGAAGAGATGATGGGACACCAAAGATCCTACTAGAAATGGATGCAACCGAAATCTACATGGTCTCATATGATTCAAAGGCAATGAACACTCTTCTCAGCGGCATGGTACAATCTGAGATAGACAAAGTTTACTCATGCAACACAGCTAAGGAAATTTGGGATACTCTTGTCGTATGTCATGAAGGTACTTCCAAGGTACGAGAAGTCAAGCTAAGTATGCTTATGCACGATTATGAAATGTTCAAGCTTGAAAAAGATAAAATCATTAAGCTAGCTCAAGCAAGATTTCTATTTCTTATAAATTCCTTGAAATTAATAGACAAGACTATTCCTCAAAGTGAGATCAACCATAAGTTGCTTCGGGCTATGCCCAAAAGGTTTGCTTCTAAAATCACTACTCTTCAAGATTCTGTAACTATTTCTTCCATGGATACTTTAACTTTATTTGGTGAATTAGAAGAATATGAACATCAGTTAAAGAGATATGATGATGAGGAGGAAACCACTCGGAGAAAGGTTTTAGCTCTTCATGCACATAACGAAGAGGAGCTCGATGATAACTCGGATGAAGAAATAGCAATGATGTCAAGAAGACTCAAGGGGATACTACAAAGGAAGAATAAGAGAGTAAATACTTTCAACTCAAATAAAGTCAAAGGAAAGTAAACTAAAGAGACATGCTTCAAATGTGGACGTCCTGGTCACTTCAAGAAAGATTGTTTTCAATTAAAGAACAAAGGGAAGACAAACTAGAAAGACAACAAGAAGAACAAAGCCCTTGTGACTTGGAGTGATGAGGAATCCGAAGTGGAGATTGATGCTAGAGATGAGATTGCTCAAGTATGCTTCGTGGGAATTGAAGGTGAATCTAATCAAGTATATTTTAATGAAATGAACTCATTATAATAAGGAAATAAGAAGTTAAAAGAAAAGAATGCATGCTTAAGAGATTTAGTTAATACTTTAATGAATGAAGTGGATTCACTAATATATGAAAAGAAAGAAACTGAAAAGGAATCAACTTGTAAAGAAGAAAAGGTTTCGATTGCTAAGATTGATTATTTAGATTATTATAACAAAATACTTTTCAACAAGGTAAATTTATTGAATAGTGAAGTCCAAAAATTTACCAATGAGCTAAAAATGAGAGACGTGTGTATTGATGCATTTAGTGATAAATCTCCTGTTAAGATCGTTCCTAATAATGAACTTCAAAAAGAAATAGCTTCATTAAAATTATCTCTTGCTAAATTTGTACATGGTGATGAAAATTTGAATGTCATATTAGGTAGACAAAGACCTAGTTTTAAAAGACAAGGAATTGGTTATGATCCTGTGCATAAAAAGAGTAATATGAAAATGCTAAAATCAAAGTCCCAATTTAGTTTAAATTATTGCTCTCCTTTCACAACTTGTAAGCATTGTGGTATTAAAGGTCATTTAGATTTAAATTGTTACAAGAAACGAAATAAGGTTAAAAAGATATGGATGAAAAAGAGTGATTTGCATGCTAATAACATAAGTGGACCCAAAAAGATATGGATACCAAAAGGATAAATTATTCTTTCTTGACAGGTATGCTTAAAGGCAAGTGTTCCATCTCAAAAATGGATTCTTGATAGCGGATGTTCTCGGCACATGACCGGTGATAAATCAAAATTTGTTGAACTAAATATCAAGAAGAAGAATGGAACAGTCACGTTTGGAGACAACAAAACCTGTGAAATAATTGGAAAAGGTAAAATTGGTAATGGCAAGGTAAGTATAAATAATGTGCAACTTGTTAATGGCCTTGAATTCAATTTAATTAGTATTAGCCAATTAATGGACAATGGTCATCAAGTTAACTTTGAAAAAGATAAATGCACAATATTTCATGGTACTAACAATACTACTTTAGATGAAGAGAAGGAAATATATACACTCTTGATTTTGAGCAACAAGATGAAGATCTATGTCTTACATCTGTACAAGATGAAGCTTACTTATGGCATAAAAGGATGGGACATGTTCACATGGAATTAATCAAAAAACTATCCTCAAAGAATCTCGTCAAAGGATTGCCAAGAATCAGGTTTGAAAAGAAAGGAATATGTATTCCTTGTCAACTGGGAAAACAAGTAAGAACTTCTTTTTCAGCAAAGAATATGGTATCAACCTCTTTTCCTTTGCAACTACTTCATCTTGATTTATTTGGACTTGAAAGGCATTCAAGCATTAATGGTAAATTCTATGCTTTTGTAATAGTTGATGATTTTTTAAGATACACATGGGTATTATTTTTGAGAACTAAGGATGAAGCATTTAAAGAATTTGAAATACTAATAAGAAATCTTGAAACAAAGTATAGTTATAAACTTATTAGAATTAGAAGTGATCATGGTATTGAGTTTCAAAAAGATTTTATAACCTTTTGTGATCAAAGGGGTATTAGCCATGAATTTTCAGCCCCAAGGACTCCTCAACAAAACGGAGTGGTGGAAAGAAAGAATAGGACTCTACAAGAGACCTCAAGAACTCTACTACAAGAAAGTAAGCTTCCAAAAAAAATTTGGGCCGAAGCTGTAAGTACATCATGTTATGTTTTAAACAAAGTTCTTATTCGTCCTATCATTTTGAAAACACCTTATGAGCTTCAAAAAAATAAAATTCCAAATATAAGTTATTTCAAAGTTTTTGGTTCGAAATGTTTCATCTTAAATACAAGTGATAATTTGGGAAAATTTGATGCTAAATCATACGAAGGAATTTTCATTGGTTATTCTCAAAACAGTAAGGCTTATCGTATCTTTAATATTAAAAAGTCATGTCTAGAAGAATCTGTTCATATCACTTTCAATGAGACTAACAATGATCTGCCAAAAGAAAGTGAAGATGATGCAGGAAATTTAGAGACAGTCATAATTCCAACAAACTTAAAAGAACAAAACGGGAGACCAAATGAGCAGTTTTAAGAAACTAAAATGGACAACCAGCATGAACGTGAACCTGAAAATTTGCAGGATGCTGAAGATGAGTCTCATGGTCAAGAGGAAGTGTTACATGATATTTAAATGCCAAAAACAGCTAGATATGTCAAGAATCATCCACCGGAGAATATCATTGGAGATATCAACAAAGGTGTAACCACATGAAGAGGTTTACAAAATCATTATGCATTCTCTACATTTTTGTCACAGGTTGAGCCAAAGAATGCAAAAGATGCAGTACTTGACGAAAATTGGTTATTGGCAATGCAAGAAGAACTTCAACAATTTGAGAGGTGCCAAGTATGGGAACTTATGCCTCCTCCAAAAGATGTCTCCATCATTGGTACGAAATGGGTATTCAAAAATAAGCTTGATGAGCACGGAACAATCACTCGAAACAAAGCAAGGCTAGTAGCCCAAGGGTATAACCAACATGAGGGAATTGACTATGAAGAAACCTATGCACCAGTGGCTAGGTTAGAATCAATTTGAATTTTGTTGGCTTTTGGATGCTACAAAAAGTTTAAACTGTATCAAATGGACGTAAAGAGTGCTTTCCTCAACGGATACATTAACGAAGAGGTGTATGTAAAGCAACCTCCTGGATTCGAGCATGAAAAGTATCCTAATCACGTCTACAAATTAAAGAAAGCTCTTTATGGTTTAAAACAAGCTCCAAGAGCGTGGTACGAAAGGTTAAGTAAGTATCTTTTGTCAAATGGATTTATTAGAGGTAAAATAGATTCTACATTATTTATAAAGCATAAAAATATAGATATCATTATTGTTCAAATATATGTAGATGATATAATTTTTGGTGCTACTAATGATCATCTTTATGAGTGGTTTTCCAAGTGCATGCATAAAGAATTTGATATGAGCTTAATGGGTGAACTCAACTACTTTTTGGGACTTCAAATCAAACAAACGAAGGACATAATTTACCTCCATCAAACCAAATACACAAAAGAATTACTCAAGCGATTTGGCTTTGAAGGATCAAACTTAAAAGGTACACCGATTAGCACATCAATAAAACTCACTACTGATGAAAAAGGTATTTACGTTGATATAACAAAATATCGAGGTATGATTGGATGTTTACTATACTTAACTGCTTCTAGACCCGATATAATGTATAGTGTTTGTCTATGTGCAAGATTTCAGGCAAAACCCAAAAAATCACATTTAAATGTTATTAAAAGGATTTTGAAATATTTATGTGGTACAATAAATTTAGGGTTATTTAATTAATTTCCAATCACTTTGAACTAATAGGTTATTCAGATGCTGACTATGCAGGATGTCAAATCGATAGAAAAAGTACGAGTGGTGCTTATACTTTCTTGGGACAAAGTCTCGTATCATGGCATAGTAAAAAGCAAACCTCAGTGGCTTTTTCAACTACTGAGGGAGAATACCTAGCTGCAGGAAGTTGCTGCTCTCAGATATTATGGATGCGACAAACTCTTTGTGATTTTGATATATTATGTGATTATGTGCCTATTTATTGCGATAATTCTAGTGCTATAGATATATCTAAAAATCATGTGTTACATTCACGAACAAAGCACATAGAAGTTAGACATCATTTTTTAAGAGACAATGTGTCAAAAGGATTGATTAAATTGATTTTTATTCCAACTGAAAATCAAATTGCAGATATTTTTACTAAACCACTAAGTGAGGAAATATTTTGAATGCTGCGAAGAGAACTTGGGATGTGTTTTGCATAACTTATTTTCAAATATGTGTTATCCTAACCTGCATGTATATCTCATTAACTGATAAATTAGGATAATTATGTTTTCAGTTACTTATTTAAATTCCTGAGCGCGCAAATCAAGGAATCTATTATAATTTATTTTGAGAACCGAAAAGACCGGACGCTGAGAGGTTTTCTTGGGAACTGTATGGGTACATGCATACCTCATAATGGATTTTAAAAATCAAAACGTCAATTCGGCTAAGTTCAGTGAAAGACGTAAGAGACTGGGAGTGTTCATATTAATTTTATTTTAAATATCCTTCTGTATACTTCACTCCTCATCCTCTCAAACTCTCTCTAACCCTAGTTTTTATTTCAGTCTCTCTCTTTTGTATACACTTATCTATTCTTTCTTACCTTCAAAGATCATGAGAACTCGAACACATAAACGTTCGATGAGGGATTCTGACGACGAACAGACCATCGTTCCTCCCCATTCTACTACCGGACCATCTCACCAGAAAAGGAAAATGAAGAAGGTTGTGTCGTCAGAGGAAGAGTATTTGGACTCTTCGGCATTTGATGCATCCACTTTCAGTCCATCACTGCCTAAATCTACCGGACCCTCTCGGCTACGACAGTCAACAACTCAGTTTTCCAAGCCAGAAGTTTCACCTCCTCCTATTTCGGTAAACCCTAATCTGTCCTTTGATCTCCCTGACAACTTCTTTCGGAGTAATGCTTATGAAGTTCGTTTTAAAAATGTTATTTTTCAAAAATAGTTGGTTTATGAAAAATCAGTAGATCAAATCTATTTTAATGAGTCTCCTCTGAAATCTTTGTTTAAATTTTGTGGTATGTCTTCCAAGCTCTTTCCTCCTTCTATTGAATATCCCAGATTAGTTCAACAGTTCTATACTAATCTGGAATGTCATGGTGAGTTTTATACTTCATTTGTTAAAGGAAAATCTTTGTATTTCACCGTCATAGACTTTGGTAGCATTTTAAACATTCCATTCACTGGTGATTGTCCATTCACTTGGAAAGGAACTGTTCATTCTCCTTTTTCTCCTCTGGAACAATTAAAAATTGTCATGGATAATCCTCTGTTGAGTGATGTTTTTACTCCCAAAATTGTCGATGTGTCTCCTCTTGCTTGTGTGATTCATCATCTTGTTCGGTTTAATCTTTTGCCTCAATTAGGTGGTGGTGCTAATTTTACATATCAGGACTTAATCATTGTTGCTATGATTTTAAAAGGTTGGTCTTTTAATTTAGCCCAAATGTTGCTTTATCAAATGACAAGCTGTCTGAAGAAAATCAAAACTTGTTTGCCGTATAGTGCTACTCTCACCACTTTCTTCAATCACTTCAAAATTTCATTTGAAAATGAACTTTCTGTAGATGTGAATGATTCACTTAGTGTCAATACTTTAAAGTTGTCTCGTATTACATTGATTGATTGTTAGTTTGTTCATGTTACTCCTGAGATTCATGTTCCTTCAATTTCAACTCCATCTTCTCCCGTTCAGCCCAATATTCAATCCTCTTCTGAAATAGTTGACATGTTAAAACTAGTACTCAGTAATCAAGATAAAATGAAAACTAAAATGTCTGCCCTTCACACCCGAATGAATATGTTGAAAAAGGCAAATTACCTTTGGGTGCTCCTGAAATTAACAAACTATACAACAATCTTGAAGTTGAGTTCATTGACTTATAGGCAGGCTTTGAACTGCAAACCACAGGTTTGGTAGAGGTTATGCAGAGAAGGCTTAATCGAAATTCCTGCCAGTTAAGTCAAGAGATAAAGTTTGTCAGTAATAAAATAGGGGAATTGGCTTAGTTCATTTCTACTCGTTTCAATGACGTGGGATCTAAACTCCATATACAGCGTAAACATTCTACCGTTACAGAATGGGTTCATTGTAACTGGCTTGCAGAATACATTGGTGAATTTCTTGACATGCCCTTACCTCCTAGAACATTCATTCCAAGATTTTTTTGATGATGAAATGTTCAAATACTAAATTTTTTTGTGATGTTTCAGGTATTTGTTGATAAAAGAATGTTGGTGAGATTTTGAAGTGAAGGAAGCAAGTTTTTCTTCTTTCTAGGAGACAAAAGTAAGATCATTTGCATAATAATTGATTTTTCATTTAAAGGCTCTAGGACATATTATTTGCATTTTTATGTCTTAAATGAAAAAAAATTTAAAATGATTTTATGAAAAATGTTTTTATAGAGTAATACATATATTAAATATTTTATCAATGTTACATGTGTTGCATGCATTTTATAAATTGGTATTTGATGTACATATACTTTAACTACACGTGGCTAAAAAGGTGGATAACATTAATTGAGATATGTATGTATTTAATCATGATTTCCTAGAAAATCTAAAGGATGACAGCTACTTTATTGCATGTGCGGTTTTTGAGGAATGGTTATGCATATTTGATATCCGGATATAAATACTTTATTGGGATTTGCGATTTTCAAGGTGAAATGGTTTATTGGATTTTTAAAGAGTTGTTGGAAACAGCAGTATGATGTCACACGTCTGTTTCTCCAATTCAGTTGCTACACGCCATCTTTATGAAGTAGAAGAGTCAAAGTTATTATCTATTATTGGTCTTTTGATTTATTCAAACTAAGTATCTAACGAGAATTTGTTTTGCTGGATAACAATTGACGTTTTACCGTTGACAACTTTTTGCCGTTGCATTATTTGTTATTCTTATATCAATTGACTTGAACAAATGTGATTTATCTTTACAACGGATCTTTTTGATAAGGAACTGTAACGTTAAAATAATTAACGGTAATTTTATATGTTGGCTATAAAATCAGTGTTTGCTTGTTTAGAAAATCATACAACTCACGAATTTATTCTTGCACTACACTGATATTTTTTGAGCAATATACATTTATCCAGTGTAACGCCTGATCAGCTAAGTGTTTAATTTTCTGATATTTATTAGCTGATATTTGGTGAGAATTAATTGCTTATTGTGCTAATTGATCATTGCATATAGTTGACCCTTTAATTATTAAATTGATTATTCTTGCATTGATCATAGACCTCTATAATTGTATTGCATTTTCTATTTTTGACTAAGTGTAGTCTAAAGGTTTTAATCCTAGTGGATTAGGAAAAGGTTTATAAACAGGTTCAAGGAAGCAAAGATGCTTGAAGAGTGCATAGGTGCACAAGGAGCAAAAATGCTCAAGAGGAATTAATTGTTAATTAAATTTTGTTGGAATCTATTTTGTAATCTATATTTATTTATAAAGAAATAAATAAATTGAGTCTCCAATACTAGTTGGTATTGGACGTGGACTAGGCTATTATTATAGAGGGTAATATCTGAACCACGTAAAAAATCTTGGTGTTGAATCTATTATTTGCTTTACTTTAAATTTGCATAAGTTACTTAATTATCTTAATTTGACTACTTGCATTATATTTAGATAATTATTTAACACCAAGTATTTTATCCTAGTTATAAATTCAGCAGGATATTTTCTAAATAGACTATATTAATTCAGTAAGCTGATTTCAATCATTATAGTAGCCTAAAATTAATAGTTTTTAAAAGTTGGTCATAGATTTCTCCCACATTTATTCAACCCCCCTTCTAAGTGTGCCTGGATAAATTTCAAAACACCGAAGTGTTCAAATTATGGCTCAAAGCCTCATACGTTCTACCACCTTATGAAATTTCGTCCTCGAAATTGACGTATTTTCCTGGTGTTTCGAAAAGGTGAGGGTACCTCGCTTTCATTTTCGTTTCCAACTCCTAGGTCATTTCCTCTATAGCATGGTTTCTCCACAAAACTTTAACTTGTGGTATGACCTTCGTGCGTAGGACATGCTCCTTCCTATCTAAGATCTTGACAGGTACTTCCTCGTACGTTAAGTCTTCAGCTATCTCATCTGGTTCTAACTTAATGACGTGGTTTGGGTCATTCACATATTTACGAAGCACAGATATATGAAAAACATTATGAACACGAGACATACTTGGAGGTAACGCGAGTCTATAGGCCACATTTCCTACTCGGTCAAGAATCTGAAATGGGCCAATAAATCGTGGATTGAGCTTTCCTCTCTTCCTGAACCTTGTAACTCCCTTCCATGGAGCAACATGCAACAATACATAATCCCCAATACTAAATTCCACGTCCTTTCGATGAAGATCCGCATAACTCTTTTCTCGATCCTGTGCCGTTTGTAAACGTTGTCGAATCCTTTGGATCTTTTTCATAGTCATATGTACCAACTCGGGTCCCAACAATGTTGCTTCACCCACCACATCCCAAGATATTGGAGAGCGACATTTTCGTCCATACAATGCTTTGAATGGAGCCACACCTATACTTGCTTGATAACTATTGTTATAGGAGAATTCCACCAATGGTAAATACTTATCCCAACTCCCTTTGAAGTCTAGGACACAGAGTCTTAATAGATCTTCAAGAGTTTGAATAGTCCTCTCTGATTGTCCGTCTGTGCTTGAGGATGGTATGCGGCCCAATAAATCAGAATTGTACCCATAGCTTTTTGCAAGCTAATCCAAAATCGTGAAGTGAATCTTGGGTCACGATCCAAAACTATGGATACTGGCATGCCATGCAATCTCATAATCTCATTTACGTACATATGAGGAAGATGTTCAACGGAATAAGTCTCCCGTATCGGCAAGAAATGAACAGACTTGGTTAATCTATCAACAATAACCCAAATAGCATTTATGCCATGAGAAACCGTGGGAAGACCCGTAACGAAATCCATGGTAATATGTTCCCACTTCCATTTTAGAATCTCGAGTGGTTGCAATGGACCCTTAGGCACTTGATGCTCCGCCTTTACACGTGGACAAGTTAAACACATCGAGATAAATTTTGCAATCTCTCTCTTCATATTGTTCCACCAAAATGTATGTCAAAGATCATGATACATTTTGGTGCTTCTTGGATGGATTGCAAATGGTGTATTGTGTGCCTCCATCATGATCTTATACTTCAAATCAGAATCGTTAGGAACACACAGTCTGGAGTGGACTCGAAGTATTCCTTCTTCATCGATTCTTGCCTCTGGAATAACACATTCTTGTACTTTCTTCTTCATAAACATCAGCTCCGGGTCTGTAGCTTGAACAACTTTAACTTTTTCGATTAAAGTCGGTTCTATGCGTATACTTGACATCATTGCATGGGTCTCCGGAGTCTTGAATTATATCTTCATCTTTTGTAAATCACACAAAATGGGCCTTTGTGTTGACAACATCGCACTCGTTCCCATATATGATCTTCTACTTAACACGTCAGCTACCACATTTGTTTTTCCAGGATGGTATTGAATGGTGTGGTCGTAGTCTTTCAATAGCTTGAGCCAACATCATTGTCACATGTTGAGTTCCTTTTGGGTGAAGAAATATTTGAGGCTTTTATGGTCTGAATATATCTCCACTTTCTCCCCATATAGATAATGCATCCAGATCTTTAGCGCGGAAACAACTGCTACCAACTCTAGATCATGAGTAGGATAATTCCTCTCGTATTCTTAAAGTTGTCGCGAGGCATAGGCTATGACTTACCCACTTGTAAGAGAACACATCCTAACCCTTTTCCTGAAGCGTCGTTGTAGATAACAAATCCATCCGAAGCAGATGGTATTGTCAAAACAGGTGCTGAAATGAGTCTCCTCTTAAGCTCTTGGAAACTCTTCTCGCATTCCTCGCTCCATATGAATTTGATATCTTTCCAAGTCAGCTGAGTTAATGGAGTAGCGATTCGAGAAAATCCTTCCATGAATCTCTGATAATAACCAGCTAAGCCTAGAAAGCTACATACTTTAGTCACCGACTTCGGTTGCTCCCAACTTTGTATTGCTTTAATCTTCACCGGGTCAACAGATACTCCATGTTTTGACACCACGTGCCCAAGGAATGCTACTTCCTCAAGCCAGAATTCACATTTCTTCAAATGGTGCTCATGATCTTCATGACTTTTGGAATATATGAGGATGTCATCAATAAAGACAACAACGAACTGATCCAAATATTCCTTGAATACTCGATTCATCATATCCATGAAAGTCGCAAGAGCATTAGTCAATCCAAAAGACATGACTAAGACTTTATAATGCCAGTACCGAGTTCTGAAGGCAGTCTTTGGAATATTCTCAGTTCTAATCTTCAGCTGATGATATCCAGAACGAAGATCGATCTTTGAAAAGAATTGTGCTCCTTGCAACTGGTCAAACAGGTCATCAATGCGAGGTAGTGGATACCTATTCTTGATGGTGACATGGTTCAATTCGCGATAGTCAATATAAAGTCACATACTCCCGTCTTTCTTCTTTACAAATAAAATAGGAGCACCCCAAAGAGATGTACTACGACGAATGAAACCGATGTCCAACAACTCCTGTAGTTGGACCTTTAAATCCTGAAGTTCAATAGGAGCCATTCGATATGGGGTTTTAGAAATGGGCTTTGTACCAGGTTTAAGATCAATAGAGAATTCAACTTCACGTTACGGGGTAGGCCGGAAGTTCTTCAGAAATCGTCGGGAAAGTCAATAACAACAGAATATTATTCAAATTTGACGTGTCTTTATTCAAATCCATAACATGGGCTAAAAAAGCTTGACATCCATTTTTTAATAAACGAATGGCTTTGTGGCTTGATATAATAGTGATTGATTTTAATGGTTTAGTTGCTTGAATTCGAACAACAGGTTGATTGGGAATATGAAAACTAACAACCTTACGAAAATAATTAATTTTGGCATGATGAGTAGTTAACCAATCAATCCCTAAAATCACATCAAAAGCAAGTATCATTAAAGAGATAAGGTCAACAGGTAATGTGATGGTGCCAACTTGGATCAAACAAGACTTATAAACAGTGGATGTGATGAAAGTTTCTCCTAACGGAGTTTCCACAGATAAGTCAAAGTCAAATTTCTTCGGAGTCAAGTTTAAACGTTGAGCACAAGCAGGAGAGATAAATGAATGGGTAGAACCGGTATCTAGTAATGTATAAACTTTGCAAGAATTTATGATTAGCTTACCCGTGATCACCTCGTTTGGGTTCCTCGAATTTTGACCAGTCACGACAAACGCTCTTCCAAGAACCGTTGACTTTAACTTTTCTGGGATAGCCTTTTTAGTCACCATCCCCGCTGGACTTGGTTTTGCTATAGTACAATCTCGAGCGATATGTCTTTCCTTTCCACAATTATAACATACCTTGAACTGTTGTGGGTAGTTTGGGCTGATATGTCCTTCTTTCCAGAATTTATAGCATACGACCGGTGGTCGTTCTCCTCCCTTAGAACCAGTTGTTGCTGGTGCTGACGTCTTCACATTGTCATTGTTGTACCTTCTTTTTTTAAAAGCTATTCTCGACTCGCTTTTTCAATTCTCATGGCCATGATTACCACCAGAGTGTTTACCATTTTTGTCCGTATTTTTCTTTCTTTGCTGGTTATCGTTGTTCTGATGACTGCTGTCACCGGTATGATCCTGGTTGTGGTCCCTCGGTTGAACGTACTCGTTATCTCATTCAAATAATTGAGCCCTATTGACAACATCTGAATAGAGAGAAAATTTATGAGAAATGAGATATTGACGTATGCTGGGTTTCAAACCTCTCAGAAACATCTGTGTCATACGTTCCTCATTCTCCACCAAATGAGGTGCAAACCTGGACAACTCCGCGAACTTCGCCTCGTACTGGGACACCGTCATGTTATTTTGTTCCAGTCTAATAAACTCCACTTCCTTTATATGACGAATACTTTCAAGAAAGTACTTGTCATTGAACAGCTTCTGAAACGTCACCCATGACATGCTTTGAAAAGGGTGGATGGAGTGCGCTTCACGATTCCCACCAAGATGTCTCGCCTCATTACGGAACATAAAAGTGGCGAATGGAACCTTCTGTTCCTCCGTGCATCCCAAGACATCGAATATCTTGATAATTTGTTTAACCCACGTCTCCGCCTTAATCGAATCCGGTTTTCCCAAGAATTCTGGTGGTCCCATCTCCTTAAACTGCTTGGCTGGGACAAACTGTGAATTGCTATCATTTCCTCCTGTATTTTGAACACAAGTCTCCCTCGTCTGATTTTGCATAAACTGCAAAAAACTTCTAAACATCCTATCGTTCATCATCTGCTCAGTTGTGTTGTTCATAGGAAGAACATTGACAGCCTGTTGCACGTTCTTCTAGTTGGTGAGTAAAGGTGTCTCCACAGTCTCATTTACTCCACTGTTAACATTCTCAGTCGACATTCTCAAATACTGCCATAAAACAAGAGTTACTTTAAAAAATTAACATATCACATAATATCCCTATATTATGACCGACCAACAAATAAGCTTAGGTAGGACACACTAGCGAAGGATTTACTCGTCTCTCCCATCCTAGTTATATTTCCCGATCTCCGCCAGAGATCATATCCCTAAACTCTGATACCAACTGTGATGCCCCCAAAATAGGTATAGATCACTCATTTTGAGTCGTCAATAACATGGTATAGAAACAACTACAACTTTATTAATACAATTGTCGTGCAAAATACGACAACACTTAAACTGTGAGTTTAAATACAAATATTGTCCTCTAGACAATATCCACACCCAAATAAGTCCTCATTACAATTATTGATACATAATTTTACAAAAATGGTGAGGACTACTAAAACAACTTCTAGAACCATCATTCCATACCATGACTAGTACTCGCTACATTCTTGCCTCCTAAGAAGAAAAATGGAACAAAAAAGAAAAGGGTGAGCTCAACTAGATCAATAAAAAACATTATGACTAAGATACTATAGAACAAATTATCATTAGTCTTCAACAGGGAAAAATCTGAGAGAATATAATAAGCAACAAGTTTCAGATCAATATTCGCAGCGGAAATAATAATTCATAGAAGAGTTACATAGAGAATGAAATCTACTATTATCTACAAATTTAAAAGTCCATCATCAATATTTTATCCCTGTAACATAAATCAATATACATCTTAAATCAAATATTCTTCTTTGCACTACAGGCCAAAGATATTCATCAGTTGGTCATGTTCATCTCAACACCTGTTCATCTTTGCACTACGAGCCAAAGATATTCAGTAATATCATCATTTAGGACTGAGGATAATGAAAAATATTTTTAAGAAAATGAATCCAGTGAGACAAATGAATAAATGTTAAGGATTCGTATTTCGGTTTATCCATGTCCAAAAATACCTCATAAATAATCATAGTGGAGTAAAATTCAAGAATTATCAAAACATGGATACAATCAAAGCTAGTATCCATAATAGATATTTTGAACGAAAAACAAAAATTTAATTTTTTTGTGAATAGTGTCGTATTCGTAAATAGTGTCGTATACGTGAATAGTGTCGTATACGTGAATAGTAACCCCGACACTAAAAGAAAAGAATTTCATAAGAAAAATACTCCCAATATTTTGGCATAATGATATTGAAAGAAATAATATCATTTAAAAAAAATTAATATCCCTTACCTCGAAAGAATAGTACTTCTGGCTGGAATATCAGATATAGTGTTGAAGGGAACTTGCAGCGTATAGCAACACTCAAAGTATCAAAATACTCCCAAGAATACACTCGATAATATAGAGAGATAAAGAGAGAGAACACTTTAGTTTCTGGTGTGATTTTTAATTCTAACCTAAGCACCCTATTTATTGGAAAATGCTTAGAACACCAAAGCAGAAAATTTAATAAATTAATAATATTATTTTTCCAAATCATCCTACGCACACCATCAGCTGAATTCAACCACTAACACATGTCTCATAAATGAAAAAAACGTTTTTCTTAATTAAAATATTTTAAACTTCAAAAATTAATTATTCTAGAACTTCGGAATTTCAATAATTCATAATAAATAGCCCTTTTGTCAGAAAAATTCAAACTTTATGTCTTTTCCATAGGAAATTCCATTATCTACAACTTTGCAGAAGAAAGATTTTCCAAATTCCAAATAAAATTGATCGAAATCCACAAACGGGCGATTTTACAAGCTATAATCAAATTTCAGTCAAGAAATGGGGTCCACCGACACACAAAACATGTGTTAATCATTTAATGCAACAAAAATACTCTTCCTCCTCATATACTCATATATCCCACATTCATTATAAAAATATCACCATTATTATATTATTAAAATATAATAATATATTTAAATGAATTATTTTATCAGGAAAAGATAAAATATTAATTTTCAACAATTGTCACATTAAAAATTTTCTCCATTTATATCCACATAAAATCAATATTTTCCTCATCATATAAATCAATAATTAATTATTCACAAATAATATTACAGAATCACAATACTGAAAACCAGACAGTTTCCAGGAAAGTGGGGGCTTTCCAATAAGGATTTTTCCTTACTGGTGCGCAATTAGATGACCAAACCTCTCCTTAGATTGAACTTTCTAGACATTGCCAATAATGTTATCTAATAATATTATTCAGATAATATGAATTATTGCTCTCGATAATGGAAAATACTTGTGTAGTGACAATTATTGAAACAACAATAATATATAAAATATCAACGCAATTTGTTGAATCAATAAAATAAAATACCGAATAAGAATTAATTATCGTAATAATTATTGAGTAATGCCTTCTTACATAAGAATCAATAATTGGTGCAATACCGCGTGCTACTGTGTTTTAACCACCGGGTATGCCAACAGTATTAACGGTAACAACTACGCTGATATTTATAAATAACTTATACTTGTCGTTTTCTTTATCCAATCGTACGAATATTCCCCGACAGCAAGAATATTCCATGACCAAACGAATATTCCCCGACAACAATAAATATTTTATAACCACTTGCTTATTTGAAATATTGCGCATTTTACCCATAACTAATCATATTAATCAAATTAACCCTTACTATTTCAAAATAATAAATAGAGGAAATTTAATTTCATTAATAATAAGTTAGGGTCTTACATTACAGGTCTTCACTTGATCTTCTCGCTCATTCATATTCTGAATGACACTTCATCTTGATACCGTCAGCTTGATCTTTATGAGATCCTTAAGTTCTTCTAACCTCGTTCGCTAAAAATGTTTTTCATTTAAAGCAAGTGTGAGCATTCAATTGCCTAGCAAGTCATAGCAGTTGAACAAACAACTTTAAGAATTCAAACATTTCTTTAGAACTTCGATAACCGAATAAAGGTTATGAAACAGCTTGAACAATAGGAATAATCTTGATTCCTATCATTTTAAAACATTATTCACATGCACTTTGAAATACTTTCATTCTTCCACCTTTTTCATACTCATCATGTCTGGCTAGAATCATTAGCACAGACTTAACAATAACGAATCAAGTATAGACAGAGCATTCTCTTATTTAACAGTTCAATCACAGAATAGTTCATATCATAGAAACACCGAAGTGTTCAAATTATGACTCAACGCCTCATACGTTCTACCACCTTGTACAAATATTTCACATTCACACATAGACAGAACTTCTCAACTTCAACATCTGAGAAGTTTAAGAAACTAGCATTCATTTAGAATATGAATGAAGTTAGGAAACTTGCCTTACGCACAGCTACAACTTACGTTGAACTGCTCATTCCAATTCCTATATAACACATAAGAAGAAAACATAAACACCAATTAGTCATATATTGAACTTACACATTGGTTTACCTAACTTTACTTCTTAGGGTTTTCATTCTTGCAATATAAGTTTACGCGACTAAGTTCCTTTACCAAATTACGGCTTCATGATATACGGAGATGTCTTACTCAAAACGTTCATCATCTTTGATGATTTGTATACTTGTCTTATTCTTATAACTCTTCTAGGACTCAGCACACATCTCTTCTCTGCTAGTAGTCCATTGATACTCTAAGTGGTTTCCCACAAACAACCAACAAACAAGTTCCCGTCTCATCTACACTATCATCACAATGAGTTAGATCGGTTGCCAGTTTCGTATATACCTTCACTCTCTGAAGGAATTATTTTGCCCAACTCCCATATGTCAACCATCAAAGGTTACGATTGTACCACAACCTAAACTTATCGTAACTTATCTAAACCATTAACTATAACGTTCATTAAGTTAATTTATTATTCCTTACGACTTTCTAGAAACTAAATGCCATACCTCAGAATTCATTCTTATACGACTCACCTTCGGCTTCCATTACTCTTATTAACGTTCATTACGGCTTCCTTGATAATTCATATCTTATTAATACTTTTGTTATCCATTACTTGAACCCCATGTTCATTAGTCATTCTTAATGTCGAAGCCATACCATTCGTTGTATGCTAAGACCGCTCGTTTATCGTAACAACGTTGCATTCACAGCGTCTATACGCTTTACACTTATCTCTCACTATCATGACATAACATTGAAATGTTATTCATTACTCTCGTCGCTCAACGTCTAAGGAATCACAACCATAGCAATCCTTAACGTTCGTTTATCGCGACTACAGTCCTCGGATATCGGTTACATAATCAATTGCTCAAATTCTCTGTCTTTTAATCTCGTTTAATCTTACTATTCAACCTTTATTTAAGGTTTAATTTACTTGTTTAAGTGTTACATTAGTGAACATTATGTTCTTTATCTTCCCTTACGTTTCCCTCAAGAGCTGAGTAGTTAAAAACTCCTCTCTGGCTTTTTCCCTACACTGGCGCTGCGGCGCCACTCTCTTCTTTCTCTCTCGCACTGCGGTGCCACTCATCAGTAACTAATGGCCGAACTCACGCTGCGGCACCGTCTCCCAAGGATCAGCTGGCGCTGCGGCGCCGAGCACACAAAACCTAGAAAATTTTCTAAGTCTTAAATCAAGTTGAGATGCGTACTTTACGATATCGTATCTTCTTCGTTGTAACTCGGAACGAAGTTGTTCCAAATTCATTCTCTTCATTATCTTATGTACTTCAATACCCCTCAGACAGAACTTTGTTCTGAATCCGTTAACGTGCCATTTGATTAGCTTAATCTTCACCCTTCGTTCGTTTTACGTTTTTAATGCTCTTCGTTCGTTCATCCATAATTCGATCATCCGAACTCAAAACTCATTCGTTCTTAAGTCCACGACTCACATTTTCTATGTTGTTTTCCTTTGTTATAAAACCCTACTCATTCGGGTTCATTTACTAACTTTTTAATTCTTGTTCGCCTTTTACCAAATTTTTGCCATAACTTCATTATAGCTCAGTTTTAATCCATTCTTCCTAAACATTTCTACTGTTCCTGACCAAGCAACAAGCATTTAACTTATACACGATGGTTTTAAACTTGTCCATCAACAACGTTCTTCGTGTTCTTTGTGTGTTCTTCGTGTTCTTCGTTCGTTCTTCATTTTAATCGATATTTTGGATTACGATTTCACTTTTTATTGGAATTTGATGTTATAGAACATTATTCCTTCCTTATTTCACCTACTTATTTATATAATCCACTCGGATCGTTCTAATTCATTACGAATCTTACACTTCCTTAAGAAATTTATTTATTAAACTTCAAATTCTTATTTTCATTATTTCTCATGATTTCAACCATATGAAATCATTCATAACCTCATCTACTTCTTATTCTCATTAATTTATGTTTTAAACATATAGGACTTAAAGAGAATTTAAATTTAACTAGGTTTTAGGTTACCTCTCTTCTTTATTTTTCTTCCGCTAGACAAAGCCGGTGATTCACAAGGTTTTCTATTTCACGATCACCTTCGATCCGATCATTCATACTTATTCTCTTCCTTCTCCATCTTCTCCAGGCTCTCTCTCTCTCTCATGTTATAGGATTTTCGAAATTCCCATTTAAATGAAAGTTAGCTTCCTATTTATAGAAAATCCAAAGCTAGGGCAAAATAGTCATTCCCCCCCCCCCCCAACCTCCTTACTATTCATTATATAAGCACTAAGTTTACTTAGCCCTTAAGTTTGCTTAACCCTTAAGTTTTCTTAGCCTTTAAGTTTGCTTAACCCTTAAGTTTACTTAGCCTTTAAGTTTACTTACTCATTAAGTAACTTATAATTTACTTAGCTCTTAAGCACAAGCACTTTACAGTCTGAAAACTGTGATTCTCGGAATCTAAATATTTTTGAATATTTCGTCTTTCCTTTACTGATTAACTTTTACGTATTTTTCGGATCTCTGAAAAACTGAAAAACACTTTTTGGCATTAAGCGTTTTCTTTCACGTTTTACCCTAACGTAGCTAAACGAATGAAAAATACATAGTAGTACTTTTCGTTATTTTTATTTCGTCCGATTTCTGCACGTTTTTCGAGAAAACTTTTATCAGCTTACTTAACTTTTCACGATATATTATCAACAAATCTTTCGACAAATGTCATTTTGACATACCAAACTCTAAGAATGGCTTATGTTATTCAAACCTTAACCCTTATGTTTCGTTAGGTGAATAGTGCCTATTTTGTCTTTTTCCCCATACATATTTTGTTCCCAGAAAATTTTTATTTTCGTCTTAAAAATTCTTACTCGTTCAACCTAGCTCGTAGCCAGAATCTTCCCGACATATAATCATCCTAGGTTGTAGAACGATTAATAAACACATAACACATAATATTATTAATAAAAAAATTCCTTTTATTAATAACTAATTCTTTAAATTTAAATTTTGGATAACCCAAATTTTCGGGTCGTCACAATAAACTTATGCAAACAACTTTTTAACCACCAATTTATCATATAAAACTATATAGAACAAATAATTCAACCTCTACAAAGATTTTACAGAGTATTTTAGAAGAGAATAAAATTATAACTTTTTTAAAAAAAAGAGTAAGATGATACCTTAGTTTTAGAAGATGATGGTTATTCTTTGAATACTTTCTCTTCCCCAATTTTTCTCTCAAATTCTCTAGCCTTCTCCCAACTCTCTCTCAATTTTCTTTCTCTGCAACTCTTTCTTCTTTTTTTTTTCTTCTTCTGAGTTCTTCCTATCTAACTCTAACTTACGTACTAACAAATATAACGTAAATAATAATATAGGTATTAATTATATAATATAAATATATCTATAACTAACATCAGTTATTTTTATTTTTTGAAAATCAAAAGCCATAAGGCTTGTTTTGCTAACTACCTTAAAATTAACCAATTAATCCTTATGCCTTATTTGGTAAAACATATTTAAATTAAAGACTTAACATTCATTAAGCCTTTGTTGGCAAAACTGAATTAACATCTCTTAACTTATTTTAATAACTCCTTTATAATATAGTTTATGGTCACACTTAATTTAATTAATTCTAATAACAATTTATTAAATTAGTTTACCACATAAATCAATACAACAAAATTATAATTTTCTTTATAATTATAATTTTATTTAATAAATTAACACATCATTTTAATTATAAATTCAAACTAAAATATCATTATAATAATTCTTTTAATCATTATAAGCTCTCTAACTTAATTATTAATTTAAATTAGAATATTATTTCATGATAATTAATTTCCTTAACTCATTAATTATTTACTTAACAAATAATTAACCAAATCAAATCAAATCAAATTAAATAAATTTTTATTCAACAATAAACACATCCATTAAATATTTATATAATTCAGTAAATATTTAAAAATTACAATTTTAAATTGAGGATTGTTACAGTCATCACCTGAACCACCACAGATTATCATTAAATTCACAATTTATATTTATAATCAGGTAAATCAACAGTCCATCTTTTCAATACAAGCTTAAAACATGCAACTGTAAAACCAATAATGCTGAGACTCAGCTCAATAGTATCACGACCACGAATAATTCATGCACTAAGGGCCAAGGATATTCGTGTTTTCACCAAAGGTCATGATTATACCAAATAATCCCTGGTCATAATCATGCCAATCAACAGTCCATCTATGCACAACTGGCCAAATATGACTTTTACCACATCATTTGTAACATTACAATTATGATTATACCGACTAATCACTGGTCATAATCATACCAAGTCCATCTATGCACTACGGGCTAAAGATGACTTTTACCACATCATTTGTAACATTACGTTCATGATTATACTGAATAATTCCTGGTCATAATCATACCAAGTCCATTTATGCACTACGGGCCAAAGATGATGTTTACCACATCTTTTGTAATATTAATGTCATGATTATACCGAATAATCCCTAGTTATAATAAACCTCGGGCTTAGCTTTCCCTTTTTACCAAAAAAAATTTTCCCCTTCCAAGGAGAAACCTTTAAGAACACGAAATTTCCTACATTGAATTCACGATCTTGTCTGTGTTAATCAACGTACTTCTTCTGTCTGTCTTGAGCAGCTACCAATCTTGTGCTGATGAGTTTAACAACCTCAGCAGTTTGCTGTACTAGTTCTGGTCCTAATATTTGACATTCACCGACTTCATCCCAGCATAGTGGAGTTCTGCACTTCCTGTCGTATAATGCTTCGTAAGGAGGCATACCGATGCTTGCGTGGTAACTATTGTTGTAGGCAAATTCCACCAATGGAAAATATTTATCCCAACTCCCTTTGAAATCCATGATGCATGCTCTAAGCATATCTTCCAACGTCTGGATTGTTTGTTCACTTTGGCCATCTGTTTGCGGATGATATGCCATACTCATTCTCAACTGTGTTTCCATGTATTCTTGTAGTTTCTTCCTGAATTTTGAGGTGAACCTCAGATCTCTATCTGATACAATTGATATTGGAACTCCATGTCTTGAGACGATATCCTTAACATATAGTTTTGCCAGCTGATCAAGATTAAATCTAATCTTTATTGGCAAAAAGTGTACTGATTTTGTTAATCTATCCACTATCACCCAAATCGCATTCCATCCTTTCAGAGTAGTTGGAAGACCCACCAGAAAATCCATTGTGATGTGTTCCCACTTCCATTTTGGTATTTCCAACGGTTGAAGTAATCCGTTTGGTCTTTAATGCTCGGCCTTGACTCTTTGACATGTCAAGCATTTTACAACACATTCTGCGACATCTCTTTTCATGTTTGGCAACCAAAAGTGTCGTTGTAAATCTGGATACATCTTCGTACTTCCCGGGTGTATCAAATATCTTGAGCTATGAGCTTCAGTCAAGATTTCTTCTTTTATATCTTGTACTGCTAGAACCCAAATTCTTCCCTAATCTTATCATTCCTTTAGTATCAACCTTATACTTCACCTCTTTACCCTCGACCACACTTTCCTTTATTTTTCTGCATTCTTCGTCCTGTAGTTGAGCATTCTCCACCTTGTCCACCAAAGTTGTACTAGCTTCTATCTGAAATAGTCGTTCATCGGATTCCTTTGGAAATTTTATTTCCAACTCTAGCTTTGTTATTGCTAAAATAAGCTCCTCCTTAGTGGTTATCAACATCAACTTTTCCCAACCTTTCCTGCTTAAAGCATCTGCAACCACATTCTCTTTGCCTAGATGATAAAAGATCTCACAATCGTAATATTTTATCAATTCTATCCATCTTCTTTGACGAATGTTCAGGTCCTTTTGAGTGAAAATATACTTCAGACTCTTAAGGTCTGTGTAGATCTCACATTTTTCTCCATAGAGATAATGTCTCCATATTTTTAAAGCAAATACCATTGCAGCCTACTCTAAATCATGAGTCGGATATCATTTCTCGTAGTCTTTCAGTTATCTTGATGCATATGCAATAACTTTGTCGTTCTGCATAAGAACACAACCCAATCCTTTATGTGAGGCATCACTATACACCACAAAATTTCCTGTATTATCTAGTAATGACAACACAGGTGCCACACTTAACTTCTTTTTCAATTCTTGAAAACTTTCTTCACACTTCTCTGTTCAAACAAATTTTGCAGCTTTCCTTGTCAAATTTGTTAACGGAGTGGCAATCTTGGAAAAGTCCTGAATAACTCATCTATAATAGTCCTCCAGTCCCAAGAAACTCCTCACCTCCGAAGGTGTTCTTGGTTGTTCCCAATTGATTACGGCCTTAACTTTTGATGGATCCACTGAAATCCCATCTTTATCAATCACATGCCTAAGGAATTGTACATGTTTTAGCCAAAATTCACACTTAGAGAATTTCGCGTACAACTTTTCCTTTCTTAGCGTCTCCAACGTCAAACTTAAATGTTCCACCTGTTCTTCTTGAGATTTGGAGTACACCAGAATGTCATCAACGAATACCACCACAAACTTGTCTAAAAATTGTTTAAACACCCTGTTCATCAAATCCATGAATACAGCAGGGGCATTGGTCAATCTGAAAGACATCACCAGAAACTCGTAATGTCTATAACGAGTTCTGAATGCCGTCTTTAGTACATCCTCCTTTCTTACTTTTAATTGGTGATACCAACTTCTCAAATCTATTTTTGAGAAATATCTAGAACCCTTCAATTGATCAACCAAGTCATCTATTCTTGGCAATGTATCTTTATTCTTAATTATGACTTTATTTAATTCCCTATAATCAATGCAAAGACGCATTGACCGATCCTTCTTCTTCATGAATAACACTGGTGCTCCCCACGGTGACACACTCGGCTGAATGTACTTCTTGTGTAACAACTCCTGCAATTGTACCATCAGTTCCTTCATCTCTACCGGAGCCATCCTGTACGGGGCCTTCGATATTGGAGTAGTTCCTGGCGCTAGGTCGACCACGAACTCAATCTCTCAGTCAGGCGAAAGTCCTGGAAAATCCTCCAAAAACACATCTACAAAATCCCTAACCACTGTTATCTCTTCCAGTTTCACCCCCTTCCTCTAAGTATCGACTATGTAAGCTAGGTATCCTACACAGCCCCGACTCAATAACTTCTTAGCCTGCATAACCGTTAGACATCTCGCATATCTAGGCGATCTGCTACCAAAGAAAACTACCTTTGACGGAGTCAAAAGGTTTACACATTTCTTTTGGCAATCAATTATCGCTCCATAATTGAATAACCAATCCATTCCCAAAATAACATCAAACTCTCCCAATTTTATTGGAATTAAATCTACCATTATGACATTTCCCTTAATGTTCACCATATAATTCTTGTATACGAACCTAACAGGAATCACTTCCCTATTCGCAATTTATATGTTTAAAGGGAAATTCAATTCTTCACTAGGTAATCCTAACCTCTTAGCAAATTCATCAGATATAAATGAACAAGTAGCACCCGAATCAAATAATATATAAGCATCAATATCATTTATTGGGATAATACCTGACACAACATCTTTTGATTGCACTACATCCTGCACAGTCATGTTAAAGGTTCTAGCTGTGGGTCTGTTTGATGATGTTGGTCCCGCAATGGTCAATGTGCCTCCACTGCTACCTCCCTTGGTTCCTGTTGTGTCTTCAACTTTATTCTTAGGGCATTCACGAACAAAATAATCCTTTGATCCGCACGTGTAGCAAACATTCTTCTTAGGTTGACTGCAATTTGGGGCAATATGACCCTCCTGGCCATAGTTAAAGCATACACACCTCCCCATTAAGCATACACCCGCGTGAAACTTCCCTCACGTAGCACATGCTTCGAACTTCTTCTTCTGCTGATTACCCTGCTGGTTTCCAGAACCCACATTTCCATTCCATTTCCTCTTCAGGTTATGGCTATAATTTCCAGCACTACCACCACCATTCTAACTTTCACCATCGTTCTTCTTCTTTCTTTGTTCTTGATTGTACTTTGTCACAGCCTCGCCTCCACCCTCAGCGAGAATTGCCTTCTTAAGCATCGCTACAAATGACTTCAGCTGGAACAAGGAGACCATACTGTACAACCAGGTCTTCAGTCCCTACTCAAACCTCCTAGACTTGCGCTCATCCGTGTTGACTTGATATGGCGTAAACCTCGCCAGTTCGTTAAATTTTGTGACATATTCCGATACCATCATTGTTCCCTGCTTCAGTTCCAGAAACAGCACCTCCATCTGATTCTTCGAACTCTCTGGTAAATAGGTCTCGAAGAATATCTCCTTAAACCTATCCCATGTCATCACCCCTTGTCCTCCTAGAGTTTTATTGGCTTGCCACCAATAACTAGCCTGTGCTTTCAATATGAATGTTGCAAAAGTAGTCTTCTGATTCTCCCCTACCCTAGCTACATCAAACACCTTCTCTATCTCCATGATTCAGGTCTGTGCCTCAACTAGATTCATGGACCCACGGAATTGTGGTGGTCCAACCGCCTTGAAGTCCTTAAATGTCACAGCTTGATTCTGCGGTTGATTACTCAGAATGCACCCGTCAAAGAACGCTACTAGTCATTAACTGGATTAGCCTCAACATTGTTGTTATTGGTAGATCCCTCAGGGGTTCTTTATCGGGGTTAACGTCTTGGAGGTATTTTCTGTTAAAAAAATATACTCATTAGATTATTACTCAATTCCTTTAAGTATTTTCTGCTTAACTTGCACCCCATAACAGATCATCATATAACACATAACACTTTGAATAAAAAAACAACTTTTATTCGTTTATAATCTTTTTTAAAACATAAGAGCAATAGCATCACTACTATTTACATTACTTTCCTGAACTACTAAAGTTCCAGGATAACATCATCATCATATCCCATAGGTTACATAACACCTGGGATTTACATTTTATTTATCATATCATTAATCGCATATCAGGTACATTCCCTACTGTAAGACTCTATTTTTTATAAATAAAATTGAATTTTCCACTATTCATTATTCTAAAATAATAAGGTGTTAATTTGATATAATGCTTTGGTTATGGGTGAAATGTACAAATTTTACAAAATAAGCAAGTGGTTATAAAATATTCATATCTGTCGGGGAATATTCGTTTGGTCGTGGAATATTCTTGTTGTCGGGGAATATTCGTACGACAGCGCAACCATTTGTGGGCCCCATAACGGAATAATTATCAGATAAAGAAAATGACAAGTTTGAGTTTTTATAAATAATGGCGTAGTTGTTACCTTTAACACTGTTGGAATACCTGGTGGTTAAAATACAGTAATACGCATGGTTGTACAGAGTATTGCACAGTATTGTTGAATTATTGATTATTACATAAGAAGGCACTACTCAATAATTGTTACAGTAATTACAGTTCAATAATTTATTTTATTAATTCAATAATTGCTGCGTTGATATTTTATATTATTGTTATTTCAATAATTATCACTGCACAGTATTTCCCATCATCAGATCAATAATTCATATTATTTGAATAATATTATTAGATAGCATTATTGACAATGTCTAGAAAATTCTGTCAAGGAGACGTTTTGTCACCTAATTGCGCGCCAGTAAGGAGAAATCCTTATCGGAAAGCCCCATCTTTCATGGGAACTGCCTGGTTGTCATTATTATGATTCTGTAATATTATTTGTGAATAATTAATTATTGATTTATATGATAAGTAAATATTTATTTGATGTGTATATAAATGATGGATTTATTTATGTGGTTATAAATGAAGGAATTAATGTTGATGTGTTTTATCAGTATTTTGTCGGATTGGAGGTATTAAAAGATCAAATCGGTGTTTTTAAAGCTCTATTGCGTGAGTTATAATTTTAATCCAACCGTTGGATCATTGTGAATTTTGTATATGTTATACATATATAAGTTGAGTATATATCCACAAATTTTGAACCGTTAAAAATTAACATATTATTTGTTATGAATTTTAAGAGGTGTTGAAAATCATCCGTTTGTGGATTTTGGATATTTTCTGTCTGGAATTTGGAAAAACATAAAGCTACAAAGTTGTAGAGAATTCGATTTCTTGTTGAATGGACATAAAAATCGTATTTTTCTGATAAAAAGGCTATTTATTATGAATTACTGAAGTTTCAGAAAATAAAATAATTTTTATTAAAATTGGGTGGGACCCACTTTTTTTTTCGCAAACATGTGGGCTGCTACTTTTTTAGATTTGGCATGCTTGATGGCTGGCTTGACAAAGGAGGAGGCGTGGAAGAAAAAAAAGAAAATATTATTATTTTATTAATTTAGTCTCCTATGGCGTTCTAGCATTTTCCTATAAATAGACGCTTAAGTTAGAATTGAAAATCACACCAGAAACAAATTTTCTTTCTCTCTATATTGTCGAGCGTATTTTACTGAGTATTTAGATACTTTGAGAGTTGTTATTCAGTGCAAGTTTCCTTCGGCTTTATATCCGATATTCCAAACAAAAGTACTATCATTTTGAGGTAAGGGATACTATTTTCTTCTTAAATGATATTATTTTTTCAATATCATTATGCCGAAATATTGATATGAGTTTGATTGTGGAATTTCTACATTTTTGTGTCGGGGTTACTATTCACGTATACGGCACTATTCACGTATATGACACTATTCACGAATACGACACTATTCACCGAAAAATAAAAAAAATTCTTTTTGTCCAAGATGTCTATTATGGTTACTATCTTTGATTGTGTCCATGTTTTGATCTTTATGTTTGAATTCTACTTCACAATTGGTTATTATGGAGTATTATTGAACTTGGATAAACTGTATTACGAATCCCAAATATTTGTCCTTCTGTCTCACTGGATTCATTTTCTTAAAAATATTTTTCATTATCCTCAGTCCTAAATGATGATATTACTGAATATCTTTGGCCTGTAGTGCAAAGATGAATGATTAACTAATGAATATCTTTGGCCCGTAGTGCAAAGATGAACAGGTGTTGAGATGAACAGGACCAACTAGTGATACAAATGAATATCTTTGGCCTGTAGTGCAAAGATGAATATTTGATTAAAGATGTATATTGGATAAAATATTGATGGTGGACTTTTAAATCTTAGAAGATAGTAGAACTCATTCTCTACGTGACTCTTCTAATGGATTGTTGTTTCCGCTGCATTTATTGATCTAAATATTGTTGTCTATTATATTCTATCTGATTTTTCCCTGTTGAAGACTAGTGATAATTTGTTGTATATTACCTTAGTCATAACATTCTTTACTGGGCTAGTTTTGCTCACCCTTTTCCTTGTTGTTCCATTTTTCTTCTCAGGAAGTGAGAATTTAGCAGGGACTAGCCGGGGTATGGAGTGATGATTCAAGATAGTTGTTTAGCAGTCCTCACTATTTTTGTAAAATAGTGTATCAATAAATGTAATGAGGACTCATTTGAGTGTGGATATTATCTAGATGATAATATTTGTATTTTAACTCACAGTATATGTGTTGTCGTATTTTGCATGACAATTGTATTATTGAAGTTGTAGTTTACTTTCTGTACCATGTATTTGGCAACTCAGAATGGGTGTTGTATACCTATTTTTGGGGGCGTCACAGTTGGTATCAAAGCTTAGGAATATGATCCCTGGCTGAGATGTGAGACTAGAACTAGGACGGGAGAGACGGGTAAATCCTTTGCTAGTGTGTCCTACCTAAGCTTATTTGTTGGTCGGACATAATATATGGATATTATGTGATATGTTAATTTGTTTAATTAACCCTTGTTTTATGGCAATATTTAAGAATGGTTGCTGAGAACGTTAACAGTGGAGTATATGAGACTGTGGAACAACCTTTAGTCAAAGACCAGGAGAACGTGAAACATGAAGACAATATTCCTCCTGTAAACAACACTACCGAGCAAACGATGAATGATGGAATGTTTAGGTGCTTTTTGCAGTTCATGCAAAATTAGACGAGGGAGACTCGTGTACAAAATACGGGTGGAAATGATAGCAATGCTACTGCTTGTCACAAACAAGCCAGCGATTCGAGGAGTTGGGACCACCAGTTTACGGGAAAGCGAGAATCCGATTAAGGCAAAAACATGGGTCAAGCAAATTACCAAGATATTTGATGTCTTGGGATGCACAGGGGAACAGAAGGTTCCATTCGCCACCTTTCTGTTCCGTGGTGAGGCAGATTACTGGTGGGAATCTGTGAAGCGTGCCCATCCAGTCGCACTCAACATGTCTTGGGAATGATTTCAGAAACTGTTCAATGACAAGTACTTTCCTAAAAGTATTCGTCATATGAAGAAGGTAGAGTTTATTAGACTGGAACAGACCACATGACGGTGTCTCAATACGAGGCGAAGTTCACGGAGTTATCCAGGTTTGCACCTCATTTGGTAGAGAATGGGGAACGTATGACGCGGATGTTTCTGAGAGGTCTAAAACTTGAGATTCGTCAATACCTTATCTCTCACAAATTTTCTCTGTATTCAGATGTTGTCAATAGGGCTCAATTATTAGAGCGAGATAATGAGTATGTTCAACTGAAGGACAACAACCAGGGTTATACCGGTGACAATAGTCATCAGAGCAATTATAACCAGCGAGGAGGGAAAAATACGGACAAAAGCGGTAATCACTTAGGTGGTAATCATGGCGAAGATAATAGGAGAGGTGAGTCAAGTGGAAATTTCAAAAAGAGGAGATTCAACAATGACGGGAAGACATCAGCAGCAGCACCAATAACATATTCTAGGGGAGGAGAACGACCGCCAGTTATATGTTACAAATGCGGGAAAGAGGGACATATCAGCCCAAACTGCCCACAACAATCCAAGGTATGTTATAACTGTGGAAAGGAAGGTCATATACCTCGGGATTGTTCTGTAGCAAAATCAAGTTCAGCGGGGATGGTGACTCCAAAGGCTATCCCGGATAAGTCGAAATCAGCGGTTCCTAGAAGAGCATTTGTCGTGACTGGCCAAAATGTGAGGAACCCGAACAAGGTGATCACGGGTAAGCTTATCATAAACTCTTGCGAAGTTTATACCTTACTAGATACCGATTCTGTAACGATCGAGAAATTTGTAATTTAATTTAAATATTTATTGAATTAAATAAATATTTTAAAATAATTTATTTATTGAGGAAAATAAATAATCGATGAATTGTGCTGAATTAATTTAGTAACGAAATTGATTAATGTTAATTAAGTTAAGTAATGATAATTTTATTTGAAGGATTTAATTTAAGGAAATAATTAAGATAAATACGTTGTTTAATTTAATGGAAATAAACAAATTAAATAAAGTGATGTGTCTAATTTGTTAATTAAATTAGATATATAGTTATTTATTAATTATAAGATATAATGATAATAAGAATTTTATTATTATTATAAGTTATTTAATTTAGCTAAACTAAAGTTATATAAATTAACTAAATTAAAAGTGTGACAAGTAGTAACTATATGATATAATAATATAATAATAATTTGATTTGGGGGAAATTTTGGTTAGCCAAACAGGGCCTTGTGGTCTTTGGCATTATTTCAACTGACGTGCCTTTTTATTCTTCTAACTAAATGGCTACTGGGGGAGTGACTATGTTATGTCTACACATTCTATTTTTTTCTCTAAGGCTTAGCTAGATATCACATAGTGTTGAGAGAGAGATTGAAGGAAGAGAACTCAGTAATATTGGCTTGGAGGAGAAGGGTTTTGGAAAAAAAAGGGTTGCTGTCAATTGCTTCCATAAACAAGGATTAAGGTATATTGTAATTCTAATATTTTGTGTTTTGAGTTCTCTGTGGGAATTTCCTATGAATTATTAAGTTACGTGAATGATTGTTTGTATATATGCACTTATAGGTTTGCAAACTCTGTTAATTATCATGTATACTTGTTATTTGTTATCAAATTCATAAAAATTGGATGTAGGAAGAGAAAAAGGAAAATCACAGTGTTTGTGTTCTTATAATATGGCCATATAAAGTACCAAATTTCTTGTTCAATATATGATGTAATCTGTAATTTATTGGTGAATTGTGATAATTTATTATGAAACGAAAGCGGCGTAGTTTAAATCATGACAATTGATCAAGAAACGAGTTCGTAGCAATCAAATTCGTTAAAAGTATAAAATGAGGAACTTTGGTGAAAGTATAGTTTTTGATTCTCAAAAATGGTGTTTATATAATGTTTTATATATATAATGATGTTTAGTATGTGTAACTATAATATGACAAAGTGAAGAGGTTGTAATTTGGTGTAATTCGGTAGAATTGGGATTTTATGGCCAAAGTAGAGTCTGTTTTGAGCGTCTGCAAAAATTGGTGTTTGAGACATCACACGGTAGCGTGGTCCAGCGTCTTGGGCTCTCACTATGCATGCCTTGCTGGCATGGGGGCCCAGGCGTCTTTGTTAACTAGGTTTAATACTCATGTGACATGAAAGTGGCTATCATGAAGAAAGAAAAAGCACAACAATTGCAAGCCATGTGTAATGGACTTGGGTTAGTTTAGCATGCATGTAAAGGGTACTAAAACATTAAGTGAATTATAATAACTGATTTCCATGTGTTATAATACAAAGTGTGAAGATTTGAAATAATTATTTAAATAAATTCTAAAAGGAAACCAAGTGTGATGTTTTTTTAAAGTTAGAGATGAATGATTAAGTTATGTTGGCTTGTAATGAGATTTCAGATTCGTTAAGTATATTAACCTACGTGGTTAGGTGCTAGGTTAGGGTTATGACCTAAATAATGGTTTAAACCCTAAAGTTAATATTCATGCGATTAATTGTTGTAGCGATTTCAATGATATATATAGGATAATTGGAGATTATTTTACACTTGTGTACCTTAGAAACAAGGCAAGTTCTCTAACCCTACTTTTATAGTTGTGCAAGTTTCTAAACCTTAATTCTTTACATTGAGCAATCTTTCGAACTTCATTCTTTTCATATTGAATGCAAGTTTCCATTCCTATATTGTTATTGTTCAAAATTGAGCAAGCCTAATCTATCTTGAATGTGTTTGTACAAGCTCTTATAACCTAATTCGTTATATCGAGCGAGTTTTACTTTCCTAATTATTATTCAAAGCACATATTATTCTAATACATCGATTCAAATGAGATTGTTCTAACTCTTCTGGTTATAGCATTTTGAATGTATATCATGTCTATTCAATTATATATTGTTGGTGATGTAACCCTTTAATGGGAAAGATGATTGTTTAAGTTATTTAAATTATGTCTTTATCCTTTGATTATGGGTAGTTAGATGTAATGTTTTGGATATTGAACACCAAATCCTATGAAAATGGAGTACCTGGATTTGGGGGTGTCACAGGTTGGTATCAAAGCCTTAGATTATGAACCTTAGGTGGGGAAACCTTAGGAAGTAACCTTTAAGGAAATAGAAAACATAGAGTGTTTAACTCTTACCGAGTTTTAAGGAATGGATTAAGGTATCCATTGAAGTTAAATAATAAAAGACATTATGTGCTATGTGTTAACAACTTATGTGCTTGCGAGTATCAAAAATATTAAGTAAAACTTAAAATATTTTGTTGTCAGGATGTCTAACGAAGGAGGATCCAGTCTAGCTAGAGAGGTGATACCTCAAGTACCTAGAGAGGATGAACCCAGGGATATTCATGTAGTGCGAGAGCAGTTGATCCAGGAGGATATGCCTGTGATCGATCCCATGGAGGATAGTTCTGAGGAGGTAGAGGAGGATGATGAGGAAGAGGATCCTGAAGAGTTTCCACCAAACTCCATATCGACCGAGATGTATGATGCTTTGTATGACCGTAATGTAGAATTACAGGACGAGGTCTAGGAGCTGAAGGAAATGGTTGAGATGCATCACGCTTCGATGGAGCAAAAGAATGAAGAGATTCAGGAACTCGACTCAAAACTTGGAAATATGGAATAGGAATAAGTTCATACAAAGGGTCAGCACGAAGACCTATTGGCAGTGCACGAGAAGATGAAGACTGACATGGAGAAATTAAAAGATGATTTAAAGGAGGAATCAGCTAAGCGTGCAAGAGCAGAGGATGCGTGGATGAAGGCGACTCAACGTGCAGACTGTGCTGAGGCTAAGGTCCAAGTGAAGAAAGCCAAGATGAAGGAGATGGATTATGCTTTTAATTCGGCGATTGATAGGGCCAAGGATCGAGTCTATTATTTCCCACCTCAGTTTGAGAATTTGTCGTGGTTCGTGATGGATCGTAGAACGGCGTATCGTGTCATGGAGGAGGAACGTCGGGAAGCCTTGCGACACCTTAATATGTCTAGATAGAATAAGAGTGATAATAATATGAGGCTAATTATGTGAATAAATAAACTGTGAATCCCTTATTTTGAGATAAATAAAGGGATAGTATAAGTATGTAATCTTGAAACTTGTCTAGTTCAGGAAAGTGAATGTTTATAGCGGTTATGCTATTTTGAGTATGTTTTAAAACGATATGAATGAATAAAATATCAAGGGTTATTTGAAATGTAATGTGTTAAAGCTTTAATCTTGGAATGTTTAAGTTAAACTTTAAATACCCAAGAAGTTGAGTAATGAGCTAATAAGCGTATATCTTAACAGAAAATGCCTCCTAGAAGAAGACAACCACGTCAGCAAGCACCTCTAGAGGGGTCTACTAATAATAACAATGAGACTAACGCTAATCCGGTTCAGCAGTTGGTAGCTTTGTTGACGGGTGCACTTGCGAATCAACCGCAAACTCAAGTCACGACTTTCAAGGATTTTAAAGCGATTGGACCGCCAGAGTTTCAAGGGTCTATGAATCAAGTGGAAGCCCAAACCTGGATCATGGAAATGGAGAAGGTGTTCAACATTGCTAGAGTTAATGAAGATCAGAAGACTGCGTTTGCAACGTTCATGCTGAAGTCTGAAGCTAGCAACTGGTGGAAAGCAAATAAGGTTCTTGGAGAACAAGGAGTGATAGCTTGGGATAGATTCAAAGAAATGTTTTTCGAAATGTACTTTCCAGCGAGTTCTCGGAATCAGCTGGAAGTGCAATTTCTGGAGGTGAAGCAAGGAACAATGACATTGCCAGAGTATACTGCGAAGTTTAACGAATTGGCAAGGTTTGCCACTTATCAAGTCAACACTGATGAATTTAAAGCGAGAAGATTAGAACAAGGATTGAAGCCCTGGCTTTACAGCAAGGTTTCAATGTTCCAGCTAAACACATTTGCGGTTGTACTGGAGAAGGCAATTATCGCGGAAGGTGGAAGCGATGCCTTGACCAAGTACAACCAAGAACAAAAGAAGAGGAAGAATGAGAATGAGAATGAGAATAAGGCGGGTGGTAGTAATGTTGAAGTAATAGTCAGAAAAGAAAGCGATTCATGTCAGATACATATATAGGAATTATAGAGTGGTTATAAAAGGTCACGAGATGATGGTAGATTTGATACCAATTAGACTTGGTGACTTTTATGTTATTCTGGGAATGGATTGGTTATTCAATTACAAGGAAATAATTGATTGCCAAAGGAAGTGTGTTAACCTTATGACTCCGTCAAAGGTTGTGTTCTTTGGCAGCATGTCACCTCGACAAGCAAGTTGTTTGATGGTGATGCAAGCCAAGAAGTTGTTGAGACAAGGATGTGTAGGATATTTACTTACATAGTCGATACATAGAAAAAGAGTGCAAAGTTGGAAGAGACCGATCATAAGAGATTTTGCAGACGTATTTCTAGACGATTTACCTGGTCTTCTGCCAGATCGACAAATCAAATTTGTGATTAATTTACTACTAAGAACGACCCCGATATCTAAGGCACCATATAGAATGGCCGTGGTAGAGTTGAAGGAGTTGATGGTGCAATTGCAAGAATTGCTTGATAAGAAATATATTCAGCCGAGTGTGTCGCCATGGGGAGCACCAGTGTTGTTTGTTAAGAAGAATGATGGATCGATGCGACTTTGCATTGATTATCGAGAATTGAATTAGGTCACGATTAAAAATAAGTATCCATTACCTAGAATCGATGACCTATTCGATCAGTTGAAGGGAGCAAGGTATTTCTCTAATATAGACTTGAGAAGTGGTTATCATCAGTTGAAGGTGAGGCCGGAGGATGTACCGAAGACATCATTCAGAACTCGGTATGGTCATTATGAGTTTCTAGTTATGTCTTTTGGTTTAACTAATCCGCCTGCAGCGTTCATGGACTTGATGAACAGGGTGTTTAAACCATTTTTGGACAAGTTTGTAGTGGTGTTTATTGATGATATATTAGTATATTCCAAAACCAAGGAGGAGCATGTGGAACATTTAAGATTGACGTTGGAGATGTTGAGGAAAGAGAAGTTGTACGCTAAGTTCTCCAAATGTGAATTTTGGTTGGAACGTGTACAGTTTCGGACACGTTATTGATAAGGACGGAATTTCGATAGATCCATCAAAGGTTGAAGCTGTAATAAACTGGGATCAGCCAAAGACACCGTCAGAAGTAAGAAGTTTCTTAGGATTGGCAGGTTACTATAGGCGTTTTTTTCAAGACTTTTCCAAGATCGCAACTCCGTTGACAAATTTAACTAGGAAGGCGGTTAAGTTTGTTTGGACAGAGAAGTGTGAGGAAAGTTTTCGAGAGTTGAAGAAGAGGTTGAGTTCAGCACCTGTGTTGTCGTTGCCTGATGATACATGAAATTTTATGGTGTATAGTGACGCATCGCATAAAGGACTAGGCTGTGTGCTTATGCAGAACGGCAGAGTTATTGCGTATGCATCATGACAGTTGAAAGATTACGAGAAAGGGTATCTGACTCATGACTTAGAGTTGGCAGCAGTGGTGTTTTCCTTGAAAATTTGGATACATTATCTTTATGGAGAGAGGTGTGAGATATATACCGACCATAAAAGTCTGAAGTATATCTTTACACAAAAAGACTTGAACATGCGACAAAGAAGATGGTTGGATCTGATCAAAGATTATGATTGCGAGATTTTCTATCATCCCGGAAAGGCTAATGTTGTTGCTGATGCCTTAAGTAGGAAGGGACGGGAAAAGTTGTTGTTGTTAACTAATCAAGAGAAGCTAGTGTCGAAAATTGCTAAGATGGAGTTGGAAATTAAATATCTGACAGAATCCGACGAAAAGTTGTTCCAGATGGGAAATAGATCAATGTTGATAGATAAGGTGAGAAATTCACAACTTCAAGATGAAGACTGCGAAAAGATAAAATAGAAGATATTCGAAGGTGCGGAAAATAAATTCAAAATTGATTCGGAAGGGTTACTTCGATTCGAAGGGATAATTTGGGTTCATCCAGTATCAGAGGTTAAAGAAGAAATCCTGAGTAAAGCTCACAATTCAAGATATTCGATTCACCTTGGGAGTACAAAGATGTATCAGGATCTTAGACATCATTTTTGGTGGCCGAATATGAAGAGAGATGTGGCTAAATGCGTGGCAAAATGCTTAACGTGTCAGAAAGTCAAAGCTGAACATCAAAGGCCAAGCAGATTGTTACAACCGTTGGAGATACCAGAATGGAAATGGGAGCATATCACAATGGATTTTTTGTTAGGTCTTCCAACAACTCAACAAGGATACGATGTCATCTAGGTGATTGTCGATCGACTGACGAAGTCGGCACACTTTTTGCTAATCAAGATTTAATTTAGCCTAGATCGGTTAGCAGAACTGTACGTGAAGGAAATTATTTCAAGGCACGGTGTACCTGTGTCCATTGTGCCAGGCAGATATCCACGTTTCACATCTAATTTCTCGAAACGATTACAAGAATGTTTGGCAACACAGCTGAGAATAAGCACATCGTACCATCCTCAGACCGACGGGGAAAGTGAGAGAACCATCCAAACACTACAGGATATGCTCAGAGCATGTATCATGGATTTCAAGGGAAATTGGGATGACCATCTGCTATTGGTGGAATTTGCCTATAATAATAGTTATCACACGAGTATTGGCATGCCACCTTACGAAGCGTTATACGTCAAGAAATGCAGAACTTCGTTATGCTGGGATGAAGTAGATGAACGTCAGCTATTGGTTCCAGAATTGGTACAACAGACTGTCGAGATCATCAGAGTGATTCGAACGAGATTAATAGCTGCACAAGATAGACAGAAGAAATATACCGATCAACATCGACAAAATCAGGAATTCAATGTCGATAGTTATGTTTTCCTGAAAGTGTCTCCCTGGACGGGGAAAATCCGATTTGGCAAGAAAGGGAAATTGAGCCCTAGATTTATAGGACCTTTTGAGGTTCTTC
>CM035153.1:70862772-71039816 GCA_020205615.1 Panax quinquefolius | reverse complement strand
ATAAAGTAGTAGATATCCGACACCTGAAGCTCTAGCCAAAAAATTCCTTGATTAGAACTCCATTAATAAATGATAATCTAGAATCCCTTGCGAAGAATTTGATCATGGCGAGACCACGGAATCCTGATTTACCCCACACCCGGTAATGATTCGTATCATATATATCTTCTGCCGTGACGACCATCCTTCTATCAGTCAGAATGAGACCCCCCTCCTCTGGGTGGGGGTGTATGAAAATAATCTGACCCAGCCCAGTACCTTTCTTTAACTAAGCAGAGTTTAAGACCCACGCTCACGAAGAATCACATGCAATAACAAAACATTGCCTACCCCGGCGGGCCCTATTCTGCTGAATGACATGCTGAACTTCAAAATTTCTTCCAATTTTGTACCAATTAACTCCATATCACCTTTGAATAGTTCCAAATATATGTAAAATGCCACAACCACCCATCCTACGCATACATGATAACATAAAAGCGAGTAAAAAGGAACATGATCACAAACAATTTAGCAACAAATAAGCATGAAATGGACATTGAATCGGCGTATATAAAATCAACTTATCAATGAACCAAAGGAAGTTTGGTTTGAATTGACTTTAAGGGTAATTTAGGTTTAGAACATTCATCAACTAAGGATTAGTTGAATCAATAAAGAATCGCTAGTCAACTAATAGTTCGATACAACAATGTAAAATAGTGAAATGACATTGGTGATCGTAAATTGAACAACAACAAATGTTTTTCAACAAGAACAAGCTTTCAATAATAGTACAAACTTTGAATAAACAAAACAACCTCGCTTGAAACAAAGGAGTAAAGATTAATTACTAGCTCAAGGAAAATCATAATTTAGAAACTTACTCAACAATAATTCGTAGTTAAAGAATATGCATAACAATAACAAGTTAGAACAAGAACTTTCATAATAAAAGATTAAAGTTAAAGAACTTGCTCAATTGATAATAACTTCAAGAAACTTGAATAAGGTAAAAGTAATGTTAGGAAACTCGTGTAACAATAATAGCTTAATTGCTTAATAAGAGATTAGAGATGAAAACTTCAAGATAAGTATAACATGACAAATGGGAAAAGTAAACCTTGTTCAATAATAAAGTAGCAAAGGTTATGGAACTGCCTCTTGCGTAAGCTATAATATTACAACTCACGACTCCAATATCGTATACATACCATTAGGGATTATCACATCAATTAGCTACATACATATTATCCTTATAAATTCAATTTCATCTTAGTTAAGTTATAACCTTTAGCTAAAGTTTAAACCATATTAATCAACCACATAACACTTAATCCGAAAACTCACTAACATATAATATAAGATTTTTTAGAATCTAAATCACATTCTCAACTCTTACAATGTTGAGATTCAATCTAATATAACTTATTAATCAATACAATATTTCTTCTTAGTCAAACCAAGTTCATTCAAGTGTTTAAGTCTTCCCATGAATCCTTATTGGTTTTATATTAATCACATTCCATATCTTATAATATTCATTTCATTTTAATTGAAACACTTTTTAAGTTCATTAACACTTGTCACAACATTTCGACATTCATTTGTCGCTTTTGGACAATCTGGATTGGTCTCGCTTTGTACGCTTATACAACTTATCTAATACATCACGTATTAATGTTAAACATCATTATATTTACTAATATTCATGTTCTATAACTTAGAACAACACCTTTTATCATCAGAAGCACTACACTTGCATACGTGCATGCCCGACGCCCTCCGATTTCCTCTGAATACACATCAGTCCTAAAGATGGTCATTTTAAACCCTGTTCTCGACCTCAAATTGAAAAAATTAAAGAATAAAAGTTGTAGGTTCACTCTTAATCTTTCCTAGTCATCCTAAATCGCCTCAATCAAGTATGTATGAAAAGGGTATAGCCATTTTACCAAAGGATGTCAAAGCAATACATCTAACACTTCGTGAGTGCAATTTCAACAAATAAGGCTTGGGAATAGTGATTAAGGATTTATACCCATGAATTAGACTTTTTGTTGCTTAAGTTGTTGCTATTTTCAATCTTTTAGTTAGCTTATATATATATATTATTGTATTAAAGTTTAAGTTCTCTTAGAAGCATGTTCAAGTGCAGTGCGCATGCGCCCACAACGCCAACATAAGGCTTCTGACACAGAAGAAAGAGTTTCTAGAAGACTTTATAAAAGAAAGTCATGCCCAAATGTCTTTAATGACCTGGAAGGAAGAGGGTTATTGTCATCAAAGCCAGATACAAAGAATAGAGAAAGATAGAGCTTTACGTGAAGAGAAGATTTGGAGGAAGAACACTTCAGATGTGAAAACGGGGTTTTCTTAATCCAAATCTCCCATTTATTTATATTTGTCGATAATGTGTAATGTATTGAAAATGCGTGTTAGTACCATAGTTATGAACTAACTCCATTTTTAGGATTGCAATATAACCTTATGATTAGCTTAATCAACTTTTTCTCCTATTTTATATAATGAATCATTTTGGAATGGGTTGTTGTATTTCATATTTAATGATCGATTGCTTGATAAAGAAATTGGTATTGATAGCGATGGAAATTGATAAATGGATGTTATTATCTATCTTTAAATACATCAACACCTGTTATGACCATGACATTGGAATGTGTACATAATATGCTAATAGGATAGACATATCCCTATTTGCCTTGTATGGCCTTGAGACTTAGCTTAATGACCTTGACCTAGTTATTGTCACTAATAAACATATTGTGATTTAATTGGTTAAGGATGTGCATTTGACCTTCGACAGAAGCTTATGCGTATTTAATGTTCTCGGTTGACCATTCCTTGATTCGTTTGTAATTTGGAGAGTTAGGAGATTAGGCGACGCATTAGTGGAGTTGTAATCCTATCTTGACTTCCTAGCACAACTACTTCTCTTAATTTTATAGTCTTATTGAAATAGCTTAAACAACCACTTATTTTCACTCGTTTAGATAAGATTAGTAACGACTTTGCCTTAGTAATTTTTTCTTTTAAGTCTTTGTCCTCGTGGGTTCGACAACTCTCTTATCATTATATTACTTGTTGACCGATATGCTTACAGCGTGTTTATCGATTATGAAATCGACCAACAAGTTTTTAGGCGGCAATTCTTGGGGACTTAGAATTAATTGTTTTCAATATTAAAACTAAGTCATTACGATCTTACTTTAAACCAAATTTTTGTTTAATTCTCTTTTTAGGTAGTCTTCATTGTTTATGCCACCTCGGAAGGGAACGAAATATAATACCTATCGATCCCAAGGTTGATAGAACATTAGAACGACTGCGGAGAGAAAAATCAGAGGACACACCCGAGGACATACTTGCTCTCTATCATAATGGTGAGGAACGAAAAATCTCCGAGGGAGTGCGCTATGCCTCACATTAGCGATCTCCGGCGAGCATTCTAAGGCCCTCCATCTAAGCCAATAATTTTGAGATCAAGCGGGGCACCATTCAAATGTGCACCAACATTGATTTGGGGACTACCGAATGATGATCTCAATGATCACTGATAAATTTTGTGGAGATCTGTGACACATTTAAATGTGCGGGAGTGTTGGCGATGCCATCAGACTCCGGTTGTTTCCATTTACATTAAGGGACAAGGCCAAGAGCTGGCTTCATTCATTACCGTCAGGCTCCATTACCACATGGGCTGACTTGGCACAGAAATTTGTGGCGAAATTTTTTCGCGCACCAAAATAGTCGAGGCTTAGGCATGATATCCGTCCTTTGTTTAGTTGAATTTGGATCCTTATACTACTCGTGGGAGCGGTTTAAGGATCTTACGAGAAATGCTCGCACCATGGATTGCCATAATGGCTTCCCATCCGGACCTTTTACAATGGGTTGTGGGATCAACTCGTTCGAATATTGATCGGCGTGCGGAGGGGCCTTCATGGCCAAACATCATCATACAGCGGGATACTGAGTTGGTGGTGGAGACAATAATGGCCAATAATTACCAATGGCCAAATGATAGGCAAGCCCTGAGAATAGCGTGGGGTTTATGAAGTTGACTCTTTCACATCGTTAGTGGCTCAGGTAGTAGCGCTAACAAAAAGGCTAGACACCATGGGACCTTCAGCGGTTCAAAATGTATAGAGTGTCATGGTTCAATGTGAATTATGTCAAGGGAGCCACCCTACTGATCAGTGTGCGATAAGCCCTGAGTTAGTTCAATTCATTTCTAACTATGGGCGGCAACAAAACACCAATCCTCCCACTCATTACCACCTGAGTTTAAGAAATCATCTAAACTTCTCATGGGGCAACAGCAAAAATAACAACAACAACAGTAACAACCCCAATTAACCACAACCTTCATCTACCAGGCCGAATTATGCTAACCCTCACAGATTCCAATCGGACTCAGTTCAACCCCACAACCTTGAGCACTCATAATCGGTTCCACCATCCACCACCTCAGCGGGAGAGAAGCCGAGTTTAGAAGATCTCTGTCGAGGTACATAGCCTAGAATGAAACTAGAAGTAACAATCAAGAAGCCTCCATTAGGAATCTTGAACTACAGATGGGACAATTGGCTCTGCGTTAAATAGTCGTCCACAAGGCACATTGCCTAGTGACAACTGATGTCAACCTTAAAATGGGAAGGCAAAGGAATAGTGTAAGCGATGACCCTTAGAAGTGGGAGAACCACTAAGGAACAAAGTGGAGAGAGTGCTCGATTGGAAGATGAAATAGTGACTGAAAAGGAACCTCCAGTGAAGGAGAATACTGAGACATTTGGGGGTGAAGAAAGTAGTTAAGATAACCCTCCAACACCATCTCCTCCAAAGAGTATGGGAAATTAGCCTCTTCCTCAGTTGCCTTTCCCCAGTGATTCTTGAAAAGAAGCGAAATTTGGACAAGTTTCCAAATTCTTGGAGGTGTTCAAGGGCTTGCATATAAATATTCCATTTTGGAGGCATTGGAGGGAATGCCTAGTTATGTCAAGTTCATGAAGGACATCTTGTCCAAGAAGCACAAAATGGGGGACTATAAAATAGTGTGGCTATGACGGAGGAGTGTAGTGCCATCCTTCAAAACAAGCTTCCATTGAAGCTAAAAGATCAGGGGAGCTTTACAATTACGTGCACCATTGGGGACCAGTTTATTGGGAATGCTCTGTGTGATCTAGGGGCTAGCATCAACTTGATGCCCTCTCTATTTATAAGAAGTTGGGCCTCAATGAACTAAACCTACAAGCGTCACATTAGAATTGGCTGATAGGTCTCTAACGTACCCAAAGGGGATTGTAGAGGATATGCTTGTGAAGGTTGACAAGTTCATATTCCCAGCGGATTTCATAGTCCTAGATTTTGAAGAGGACAAGGAGGTCCTGATAATATTGGGAAGGCCATTTTTGGCGACTAGGAGGACCCTGATCGATGTTCAGAAAGGGGAGTTAACAATGAGGGTACAGGATCAGGAAGTGACATTTAATGTCTTCAGATCAATGAAGTATCCTAATACCCCTGAGGATTTCTTCCTGATTAATACAAGTGATAATTCAGTGAAGGGAGTATTCTCAAAAACTTGCATTCAAGACCCTTTGGAAGCTACATTACCCGGGGCTAGTACCACGGAAGAGCCCACACATGTGGAATGTGATAAGTGGCTTGATGAACCCCAAAGATCAAAGCAATTCTACTAACAGTTCGAGTCTCTGAATGATAATGAGGCATCTACTTCCAAGGCTCAGCCATCGATCATCGAGCCTCCTGTCCTTGAGCTTAAACCTTTGCCTAATCACCTGAGGTATGCTTATTTAGGGAATTCATCTTCTTTACCTGTGATAATTTCGCTTCTCTAACTAAGTGTTAGGAAGAAAAGTTCTTTGCTTGTGCTCAAGAAATACAAAAATGGCCTTGGGGTGGTCTATTCTTTGATATAAAGGGATCAACCCGACTTTATGCATGAACAAAAATTATTGGGGAGGAAGGCTGAAACCATCTATTGAGCATCAAAGGAGGTTAAATCCCATTATTAAAGAGGTCATCCAGGAAGGAGATAATTAAATTGTTAGATCTTGGAATTATCTACCCTATCTCAGATAGTCCTTGGGTTAGTCCAATCCAATGCGCATGCCAAGAAATTTGGGATGACAGTTGTGTCAATGAGAACAATGGCGATTCCCACAAGGGCGGTGACCCGAGTGGAGAGTATGCATGGATTATAGGAGACTAAACAAATCAACTATAAGGATCGCTTTCCCCTTCCATTCATTGATCAGATGCTTGACCGGTTGGCTGGGCATGAATATTATTGTCTGCTAGATGGGTACTCAAGGTACAATAAGATTTTTATTGCTCCTGAAGATCAGGAGAAGACAAGGTTCACATGTCCGTATTGGACCTTTGCCTTCTGAAAAATGTCTTTCGGGCTATGTAATGCTCCCATGACATTTTAGTGGTGTATGATGTCGATCTTCTACGATATGGTTGAAAAGACCACGGAGGTCTTCATGGATGACTTCTCGGTTTTGGGAGCTCGTTTGATAATTGCTTGACAAATCGTCGGACCGCCGTTCTCCATCGATGTGTCGAAACTAACCTGGTGCTGAATTGGGAGAAGTGTCACTTCATGGTAGAGGAGGGCATTATTTTGGGCCATCAGGTTTCTATTGGCGAAATTGAGGTTGATAAGGCAAAGATAGATGTGATCAATAACCTTTCACCACCCACCTCAATGAAAGGGTTAAGGAGTTTTCTAAGGGCGTCGGAGTTCTCTCTGAAGGTTTATTTAGGACTTCTTTTAGGATGACCAAAGCCGTTGTGCACTCTATTGGAAAAGGACATGCATTTCCAATTTGATGAAGCTTTGCCTAGCGCCTTTGAGTTATTAAAGAAAAGTCTTGTCACGACACCTATTGTGGTAGCTCGGTGGACCTACCCTTTTGAGCTAATGTGTGATGCGGTGACTTTGCAATTGGGGTAGTGTTGGGCGAGAGAAGGAGAAGGTTTTCCACACCATTTACTATGCAAAGAAGACATTAAGCGATGCTCGATTAAAATATACCATTTCTCGAGAAGGAGTTCTTTGGCGGTAGTCTATGCTTTTGATAAGTTTCATTCCTACCTCATTGGAACGAAGGTGATTGTATACACTAATCACTTTCGGCAATCAAGTATTTGATAGAAAAGAAGGATGCTAAGCGAGATTGATAAGGTGGGTTCTCCTTCTCGGGGAGTTTGATTTGGAAATCACGAGATAAGAAGGGATAGAAAATCATGTTCCGATCACTTGTCAAGATTGGAAAACACCACGCCCTCGGGAGATCTTAAACAAAGCCATAAATGACTTCTTCCCGGACGAGCAACTCTTTGTTGTCAACAGGAAAGTTCTATGGTATGCAGACTTCGCCAATTATGTCGCGTGCCAAGTGCTTCCCCATAACCTGAGCTATCAACAAAGGAAGAAATTCCTAAAAGATGCTAAGCAATATCTATGGGATGAGCCCTTCCTTTTCAAGCAGTGCTCTGATCAGATTCTGCGAAGATGCTGACCAGAAGAAGAAATGGAAGGTGTGCTACATCACTGCCACTCTTCAAACTATGGAGGTCATTTTGGAGGCCAACGATGCTATAGCTAAAGTGCTTTAGTCGGGATTTTATTGGCCCACCCTATTCAAGGATGCACATATATGTGTTGCCTGCTGCGACAGATGCAAAGGGTGGGCACCATATCAAGGCGGCATGAACTACCTCTGCAAAACATCCTAGAAGTGGAATTTTTTGATGTATGGGGCATCGACTTCATGGGTCCATTCCGTCCTCTTTCAACAATCTCTACATCCTTGTGGCGGTGGATTATGTCTTAAAGTGGGTGGAAGTAGTTTCCTTGCCAACGAATGATGTGAAGGTGGTTCTTCAGGTTCCTTAAGAAGCATATTTTCACACGTTTGGCATACCTCGGGCAATCATTAGCGATGAAGGGTCGCACTTTTATAATAAATACTTTAAAGCCCTTCTAGCCAAGTTTGGGGTAACTTATAAGATCGCTCTAACGCTACCACCCCACAGACCGGTGGTGAGCTAAAATTTCAAATCGAAGGTGAAATAAATCTTGGAAAAGATTGTTAAACCCAAACCATAAGGCCCGGTCTAAGAAGCTCGATGATGCATTGTGGGCCTATCCTTTGACTTATAAAACGCCTATCGGAATGTCTCCGTATAGAAGCATCTATGGTAAGCATGTCATCTGCCAGTTGATTTGGAGCACAACGCTTATTGGACTATTCAGAAGCTCAACTTTGATCTTGACGCAGCCAGCGAGAAGCGACTCTTGAAACTAAATGAATCAAACGAGTTTCGTCTGCAACCGTATGAAAACGCTAAGTTGTTCAAGGAGAAGACCAAGAGGTGGCACGACCAGAAAATCCTCGAAAGACACTTCAAACCGGGCAAGAAGGTTCTTCTTTTCAATTCTGGTGAAGTTATTTCTAGGAAAATTAAAATCCTGATGGTTGGGCCCCTTTACAGTTGCCAAGGTTTCTCCATATGGGGAGATAGAGGTTGAGGACCCAAATTTTGACATAACCTTCAAAGTCAATGGGCAGATATTAAAACACTACTGGGGTGGCGAGGTCGACCGGAAGAATACCTCCATTAAATTGGGAGACCTGGTGTAAGTTGGGAAAATAGTCAAGTCGATGACTCTAAATCAAGCGCTTGATGGGAGGCATCCCCATCTCAGTATCAAACAAATTGTTTTATCTTTATTATCTTAAGTCCCATTTTGGTTATCTAGTTTACTTTTGTGTTACATACACTGTGCATTGTCTGTGTTCTGTATAGTGCTTGTAGTCTATATAATGCAAGTTATTAGTATCTGTCAACCCTTAGTTAGAACTTATTAATAATGTGTTTCTTCTATTTTAGCTCTATAGATTGTTAATATGTTATCTTGGCATATGTGAGGATTTCTTTGCTCTTTATCAAAAGATCATTTTCGGTCTTAGTAGTGCCAACTTTCGGCGCCAAGCGTCATTCTCAAAGACTCGGCTACGACTTACGCGCCCAGCGCCATCCAATCTACTAACACGCAGATTAATTAGGCGCTCGGCGCCATCGCATCGCATGGCGCGGCGCCAAGTATTACTCGAGTTTTGACCGCGATGCGAGTGGGTTTGACCCCACGCTCCGGCACCATGCATCGCGCCCCGATGCCATTCATCGCGTCCTGATGCCATCCTCAGTGCCCCGATGCCATCCTCGGTGCCCCAACGCCACCAGCGAGATTTAGTTTTAAATCACAGAGTTCTCTCCTCATATCAGTTCCTTCCTCTCCCAACAACGCCAGTTGCTCTCCGGCCATTAGACCAAATCAAAGGTTGCGTCCTTTCAGTTGCTAACCGTTCAACTTCTTACCGTTCATCAAGCATCGGCATCAGTTTGCAACCATTTGGACGCTCAACCGTCTGCTGACCGTTGCTTTCTCTTCGTCTTTATAAGTTGAGCAAAACCCAAGCAAAGGTACGATACTTGAGAGTAATCTCTTACAAAGCATATCTTCTGTTTCTCTTTTGCAAGTTAATTATGGCTTCAAAGCGCCCTAGGACTAGCATTGGTCCCCCTCCTTCATCTTCTCGTAACCAGATTACTCCTTGGGACCCTGTAAAATTCCCATCTGAAGAGGCTTATAAGCGCTACACGCAGAATTTCAAGTTACGTAGTCTGGTGCCTGAGCGTGGCGTTAGGCCCGATGACAAACTGAATGGCCAGATGAATGCCATGATAAGTGCCATGAAGTGGGTGCACTTTACCAAACCACTAGAATCCGTTATGGTAGCGGTGGTAAAGGAGTTTTATACTAATGCCATTGGGATGGCCCACGTGGTGACACTGTGTGAGGGGAAGTTGATCTCATACGATGTTAAAGCCATCAATGAAATGTATGAGACTCCAAATTTTGACAAGCATGACTATAGGGAAAATGGGATTGAGTTACAAATCGATGACATTATTAGCAAGCTTGTGTAAGGCTTGGGATAGTGTGGAAAATGAATGACTACCTTTGGCAAACGCAGAACGTCCTTTTCCCTAACAGTAGCTTAGTCGTTATGGTAAGGCGTGAATGCGCCTTTTATCATGCTAATCTTTCGGCTATGCACCATATGAGTAATGTCACTTTCGGGAGAGGGCGACGCTTCTCTATGCCATTGTTTTGGTGTTGAAGATTGATGTGGGGCTTTGATCAATGAATCCATCACCAAGGCTATCAAGAGCAAAGTCATGTCGGCCTTCCCCACTCATCTCTTATTACCCAAATCTATGAAAATGGGCGGGTGTTGATGGAGGCGGAAGATGTCACGCTCCGCTAATGTCCGCTATTGATCATCAGTTAATTAGTCGCTATATCTTTGTCTCGGGAAGGCGCACCATCTCATCCCCCCAGGAGAAGGATTTTACAAAGCACCTCGACCACCTCCATCGGATGATCCTGACTATCCACTGAGCGCGGAGCCTCTACTCAAGCGCCATTTCCCCCTTCTGATGATGCCATTAATTCTGGAGCCCTTGCACAGATTATGAGCAACCTCAACTTTTTGCACTGTAAGGTTGACACGGTCGCCCAATGGCTGAGCCAGTTCAACCATTATCATGCTGAGTTCGCGAACACACTAGCGAATATTCATGCTTCTTAGGGTGGCGAGGACGCGGACTTCATGCCATTTCCATTCCTGGTGCCTCCAATTTATGCACCTTATCCACAACAATTTTTGCAGCCTACCGAAGAGGCCCACGTGAATGAGCCAGTCAACGTGGACGACGATGATGGGGAGGATGATGATGATCTGGAATTTTTCGGTGCTGATGAAGACTTTGGTCTTGATGGTGATGACGGCGGGGATGCTGCTGATGTTTGATGTTGCAGTATCGGTCAGTGAGGACACGGGCCAAAGTTTATGCTTAGGGGAGACTTCCTTTTATTTATTTATTAATATATTAATTGTGTTAGTCTTATCATATTTCTATTTTAACTGTTGTGTAAGGATTTTAGGATGGTATTTGGGCTTGATAGCCCTAGACTCATGGTTTAATTTTTATGTTATCTATTGTGTTTATTATTGTGGAAAAGCTTTTGGTTTATGGATGCATGCTTTAATTTATCTTGGATGCATGTCTGTGCTTAGTAGTATTTTAAGTTTCATATAAATACATGCTTGTGGTTATATATCTTTTGTTTGGGATATCTTGACTAAGTCAGATATTGTTTTGCCTAAAGCCTCACTTTTTGGGTTGTACACTGATTAATTGGTATACTTGATGCCATGTGTTATGGCTTTTCCTTGTTAAGGGTACTTTATAGTTTATAGTTTTTCCCTCTTATATTTTGCTTAACTCCAACCCCCTGTCTTAACTGTCTATATGTTGGGTTAGGATAGTTTAGCGTTAAGTTTTGTTGTGGCCTTTGATGAGCGTCAAGTAATTATATCATGTTTCTTAGACTAGTGGCAAATCTATGTGAATTTGGTGCGCGTGTTTTAGATACATCGAGTATGTTTTGGATTCATCCGCTTAGAGAGCACTGACCTATTATCTCTCTAGTAGTTTTCCAGTTTTTGGTTATCTTTTTACTGTGATTGGTAATAGTTTTTGCCTTTGTTAAATGCTACATTCATTTCAAGAATAAAAACTTAGAAGCTTTAGCACTTTTGCGTCTCTTTAGTTTCTCTATATATATATATATATATATATATATATATTAGTCCTACGGTGGGTTGAGATGGAGCGTGGAAATGCACTCGACCATAAACGCAGGCTCGTAAAATAGATTCTTAGAGGATGTTTATGATTTTGCTTAGTGGCCATAATTTTTAGTTGTTAGTATTAGTGTTCATTCGTATCTTGCGTAGATGTCTGATAGTTTGCTTGAGGACAAGCAAAAGCTTAAGTTTTGGGGTATTTGATGAGTGGGATTTATACCCACAAATTAGACCCTTTGTTTCTTAAGTTGTTGTCTGTTTTCAATCTTTTAGTTATCTTTTATATATATATATATTATTGTATTTAAGTTTAAGTTCACTACAGGCTTGCTTTACAGATTGTTCTAGCTTTCTTGGGCATTTTTCTGTCTTTGGCGCCATAGAACGCCATGATGTTACACTTAAGCCGCGCCTTGTGATCTTGACTATTGCTAAGCCAATTTGTAAAGTGGTGCCCCAAAAGCGCCATTAGCGATATAATGATCCACGTCGTGGCAAGAATGTATCTAAGACCTCATCGAAACTTCGCACCCGGTGGTTGAAGCAGGCCATTATGAGAGTCGAGTTCAAACTCGGCGCGCCAGGAGGCAGTGGCGGTGCCCTAACGCCCCCACTGGCGGCAAATACCACTTGATAAGTTTATGCTTTCGCATTGCATGAAACTCAGTGCCCAAACAGTAAAGAGTCTTTAATGACCAAGAAGAAAGAGGGGACAGGTATATATAGAAAGCGAAGTCGCCTGCATTCAGAATCGACGAATATCTGAGATATTTAGAGAATAGAGAACAGATAGCTTAGACTAGGAATTTATTTCTGTCATTTAATTTTCTAGAAGAGAAAGAAGATGTGCAATGAAAGAAGAGTTATTGTATCAAGACACATACTCGAGCTTTGCATGCAAGAGAGGATGTGGAGGAAGAACACTTCAAAATAGGGTTTTCTTAATCCAAATCTCCCATTTACTTTTATTTGTGCGATAATGTGTAATGTATTGAAAATGAGTGTTAGTACCATAGTTATGAACTAAATCTATTTTTAGGATTGCAATGTAACCTTATGATTACCTTAATCAACTTTTTCTCCTATTTTATATAATGAATCGTATGATTACCTTAGGTTGTTGTATTTCGTATTTAATGACTGATTGCTTGATAAAGAAATTGGTATTGATAGTAATGGAAATTGATAAATGGATGTTAGTATCTATTTTTAAATACAACAACACCTGTTATGACCATGACAATAGAATGTGTGCATAATATGCTAATAGGATAGACATATCCCTATTTTCCTTGTGTGGCCTTGAGACTCAGCTTAATGACCTTGACCTAGTTATTGTCATCAATAGACATATTATGATTTGGCTGGTTAGGGATGTGCATTTGACCTTCGATAGAAGCTTATGCGTATTTAATGTTCTTGGTTGACCATTCCTTGATTCATTTGTAAATTGGAGAGTTAGGAGATTAGGCAACACATTAGGGGAGTTGTAATCCTATCTTGACTTCCTAACACAACTACTTTTAATTTTATAGTCTTATTGAAATAGCTTAAACAACCACTTGTTTTCACTCGTTTAGATAAGATTAGTAACGTCTTTGTGTGACACCCCCAAAATAGGTATACATCACCTATTCTGAGTCGCCAAATACATGGTACAAAATTCAGATACAAACTTAAATATGACATGGTAATGTGAGCTTTAATACAATCATTGTCTTCTAGACAGTACACACTCAAAATAAGTCCTCAATACATTTATTATCACACTATTTCACAGAATGGTGAGGACAACTAATACTATCATCTGGTCCATCACTCCGTTCCCCGACTCGTCCCGGCCTATATATTCTAATTTCACAAGAGAAACGGTGAAAGAAAGGGTGAGCTCAACTAGCCCGATAAGAGATATTATGACTAAGATAATGCGAGAATAAATTATCATTAGTCTACAACAATGTTAAAGCGATAAAATACAATAGACATCAAGTTTAAGCTGCATTGTAGGATAAGCAATCCATTAAAAGAGTCAAGTAGAGAATAAAATCTACTATCTTTTATGATTTAAAAGGTTTTCATCACTTTTATCATTTGAGACTCGACAATAAATAATCCACATCATCGAATCACCCCGCACTAAGGCCAAGGATATTCTTTAGTATCACGACCACAAATTATCCATGCACTACGGGTTAAGGACATTAGTGTATTAAATCGATGGTCATGATCATGCCAACAACTGTCCATCAACGCACTACAGGCCAATGAGGACTTTTACTACATCATTTGTAACATTACGGTTATGATTACAGCGAATAATCCCTGGTCATAATCATACCAAGTCCATCTATGCAATCTGAGGCCATGAGATGACTTTCAAAAAAATATAAATATGAGGATGATGACAATGATATAAGAATTCAATCAAACATGTTCACGAATTAATTTGTCCAGGAACTATTAACGTCCAAATTGTCAACATGATACTTCTTTGTAGAGTAAAATTCAAGAATGCTCAGAAGAATATTTCCATGCAAAGATACTGGATGAAGCGCAAATATCAAGGATATTCCACTAATTTCATGGAGTATAGAAGTCAAAACTTTAACCGACTAAGTATAATAAGGAATGGAATAACAAAAGAAATCACCATGCATGCAGTAGACCCCACAAACAGGTTATTCCAACAGAATAATAAAGACAGAACCAGGTCCGGCGTAAAATGCACAGACAGGATATTCCAACAGAATAATAAATAACAGAACCAAGTCATGCGTAAAGCACAGACAGGATGTTCCAACTGAATAATAAAGAATGGAATAATAGAAGAATTTCACCATGTATGCGGTACCATAGATAACTTGAGTTATTCAATATAATAATAAAGAATGGAATAACAAAAGTTCTCTTCAAGAAGACGAAAGAAAGAAATAATACCCTTACCTTAGAAAAAGCTGGATCTTTGGGTAGAAGGAAGGTAGCAGACTTCTATTCTTCTTTCTCTCTAACATTTCTCTCTATAATAACTGCTCTATAGCTTGAGTGAATTGGTGAAGAATGGTGAAGAATGAGCTTCTATTTATAGAAAAATATTGTTTCAATAATTGCACATTTTGGGGCTCGAAATATTACAGTTCAATACCCCCAAATTTTCCTTTATTTTTAATTTAATCATGCAAGTATTATCAAACTTGAACCACCTCCCCTAATAGTAAATAATGTGATTTAATAGAAAATTATGTGAATCAATAGTTCTAGACATGTGAAAATACGAATTACAGTATAGTACCTCCATCTATACCTCTATTTTTAACTTAGTCATACAAGTATTATCAATCTTGCACCAACTCCCTTAATAGTAACAAGAATGTGAAACAATAGTATACACATGTGAACAAATAGTTATAATCATGAGAAATAATAGCAATTAATTGCTCATTTATCCGGTTAAATACCTGATTGGTCAATATAACCTCCAGACATCAATTTTTATCGAAATAAATGTCAATTTTCACTAACAAAAATAATTCCAACACAATGAAACTATTTTTATCGAAAATATAAATTAAGAAATTTCAAAGTTTGACTTTTTTTGAAAAAGTCAACTGTTGACTTTTTGACCAAATAGTAAAAACCAGAAAATTTTGTGTTTATAGTCTATTTTTACTAATTTCATCGTTCCGGACTCAAATATCATGTCTGCGTCTCCAAATTCAACTTTGAGCACAACTTCAATTTTAATAACATTCATCATTAATATTATAACTCATAATATTTATCAACCAGGTCGTTCCCAGGAAAGAGGGGGCTTTCCAATAAGGATTTCTCCCTATTAGCGCACAATTAGGTGACCAAACCTCTCCTTTACAGAACTTCTAGACATTGTAAATATTGCAATTTAATAATATGAATAACTTTGTCGTCTCAATTATTGATTTAATAAAATAACATATTATTACGAGATGATCTTTGTGACAATAATCAAATCAATAATACGAGAGATATGATGATCGTAATTCTTGTAGCAATAATTGAGTATAACTAAGTGACTTCTCATGTAAGCATCAATAATCAATACCAGGTGTCTTTCTTTATGCAACCACAGCGTATTCATCGTACTTTTACTACTGAAAGTAGTTCAATGAAGATTAACGGTAAAACTTCCACCGTTATTTTCATAAAAATATTTTTGTCGATTTTTCTAAATCACGACAATTACTTCCGTTAATGGGGTCCACCAATGATTATCTTTGTCATCTGAATATTTCCCGATAAAAAGAATATTCCCTGGCCAAATGAATATTATATAACAAGTTGCGTACTTTGCAAAATTTATAAATACTACCCACAACTACAATATTATAACAAATTCATTCCATAATATTCAAAAATGATAATTATAGAAAAATCATCTTTATTCTTAAAAGTTGGGGTCTTACAACCTCCCCTTCTTGTGAAATTTCGCCCTCAAAATTAGGGTACGTACCTGGTATGTCGAATAGGTGAGGATATTTTGACTTCATCTCAGATTCTAACTCCAAAGTCATTTCTTCCACGTCGTGGTTTCTCCATAAAACTTTGACTTGAGGTATAACCTTGGAGTGTAGAATATGATCCTTCTTATCCAAGATTTTAACAGGTAATTGTTCATACGTTAAATCTTCCTCTATCACGTCCGGTTCTAATTCAATAATGTGGTTCAGGTCTTCCACATATTTACGTAACATGGATAAGTGAAAAACATTATGAACACGAGACATACTTGGCGGTAAAGTGAGTCTATACGCCACAGTTCCACTTGATCGAGGATTAAAAATGGGCCAATGAATCAAGGATTGAGCTTTCCTCTCTTTCCAAATATCGTAACTCCTTTCCATGGAGCAACACGTAACAACACATGATCTCCAATATCGAATTCCACGTCCTTTCGATGAAGATCAGCATAACTCTTTTGTCGATCTTGTGAGGTTTTTATACGTTGTCGGATTATTTGAATCTTTTTCGTAGTCATACGTACCAAATTCGGTCCCAACAACGTTGTTTCACCCACCTCATCCCAACATACTGGGGAACGAAACTTTCTTCCATACAATGCCTCGAATGGAGCCATGCCAATACTTGCTTGATAGCTGTTGTTGTAGGAAAACTCCACCAATGGTAAGAACTTGTCCCAACTTCCCTTGAAGTCAAGGACACAGAGTCTTAATAAATCTTTAAGAATTTGAATAGTCCTCTCTGATTGTCCGTCCATCTGAGGATGATATGCCGAACTAAATCGTAAACCTGTTCCCATAGTATTTTGCAAACTAACCCAAAATCTTGAAGTGCATATTGGGTCTCGATCAGAAACTATGGATACTGGCATACCATACAATCTTATAATCTTGTTTATATACATACTAGCAAGACGTTCAAGTGTATAAGTTTCTCATATCGGTAAGAAATGAGCAGACTTGGTCAATCTATCAACAATGACCCAAATCGCATCTATTCCTTGAGAAACCTTAGGAAAACTAGTAACGAAATCTATGGTAATGTGCTCCCACTTCCATTCTGGAATTTCAAGTGGTTGCAATGGACCTTATGGCACTTGATGCTCCACCTTGACTACTTGACAAGTTAGACACCTTGAGATAAACCCCGCTATCTCTCTCTTCATATTGCTCCACCAAAATGTATGTCGAAGATCACAATACATTTTGGTACTCCCAAGATGGATTGCAAACGGTGTGTTGTGCCCTCCATCATGATTTTATACTTTAACTCAGGGTCGTTAGGAACACAAAGTCTGGAGTTGACTCGAATTATTCCTTCTTCATCAATTCTTGCTTCCGACATAGCACCTTCTTGCACTTTCTTTCTCATACGCATCAGCTCCTGGTCTGTAGCTTGAGCAGCTTTAACCTTATCGATTAAAGTCGGTTCTACTCGTATATTTGCCATCATCACATGGGTCCCTGAAGTCTTTATCTCTATCTCCATCCTTAGTAAGTCATACAAAATTGGCCTTTGCGTTGACAATATCGCACTCGTACCTGCATATGATCTTCTACTTAATGCGTCAGCTACCACGTTTGTTTTTCCAGGATGGTATTGGATGGTATGATCATAATCTTTCAATTGTTCAAGCTAACGTCGCTGTCGCATGTTTAGTTCCTTTTGAGTGAAGAAATATTTAAGGCATTTCTGATCCGTAAAGATCTCCACTTTCTCCCCATACAAGTAATGCCTCCAAATTTTAAGTGCAAAAGACAAATTTATTTGACTCTAGATCATGAGTAAGATAATTCCTCTCATATTCTTTTAGTTGTCGAGAGGCATAGGCTATGACTTTCCCATGTTACATGAGAACACATCCTAACCCTTTGCTCAAGCATCTTTGTAGATGACAAATCCTCTCGAGGCGGATGGTATTATCGAGCAGTCTTTGAAATGAGTCTTCTCTTGAGTTCTTGAAAACTCTTCTCACATTCCTTACTCCAACTGAATTTTGTATATTTCTGAGTCAGCTGAGTTAATGGAGTAGCGATTCGAGAAAATCCTTCCATTAATCTTTGATAATAACCAGCTAAGCCGAGAAAGCTTCGTCTTGATCATTTGATTTGGGTTGCTCCCAGCTTTGAATAGCTTCCATCTTTGCTGGGTCAACAGATATTCCATGACTTGATACTACGTGCCCAAGGAATGCTACTTCCTCAAGCCAAAACTCACATTTCTTCAACTTGGCATAAAGCTTATATTCATGAAGCTTTTGGAGTATCAGCCTAAAGTGTTGCTCATGATCTTCATGGCTTTTGGAATAAATAAGGATGTCATCAATAAAGACGATCACAAAGTGATCCAAATATTCCTTGAATACTCGGTTCATCATATCCATGAAGGTAGAAGGAGCATTAGTCAATCCAAAAGACATGACTAGGAATTCATAATGCCGTCATGCAGGAGTTTCGAAAGTCGTCTTTGGAATGTCATCGGTTCTAATCTTCAATTGGTGATAACTGTAACGAAGATCAATCTTTGAAAAAAATTTGGCGCCTTGCAACTGGTCAAACAGGTCATCAATACGTGGCAATGGGTACTTATTTTTGATGGTGACATGGTTCAACTCCCGATAATCAATACAAAGTTGCATACTCCCATCTTTCTTTTTCACGAATAGAGCAGAGCACCCCGAAAGAGGCGTCTTGGGACGAATGAAACCGATGTCTCAACAATTCGCAATTGGGTCTTTAACTACTAAAGTTCAATAGGAGCCATTTGATATGGGGCTTTCGAAATAGGTTTTGTACCGGGTTCAAGGTCAATACAAAATTCAATTTCACGCTCTAGGGGTAGGCCAGGAAGTTCTTCAGGGAATACGTCAGGAAATTCATTAACAATAGAAATATCATTCAAAACTGACGTATTTTTATTTAGATCCATGACATGAGCTAAGAAAGCTCGACATCCATTTTTCAATAAACGAATAGCTTTATGGCTTGAGATGATAGTGATTGATTTTAATGGTTTGGTTGCTTGAATTCACATAATAGGTTGGTTAGGAATATGAAAGCTAACAACCTTACGAAAACAATCAATTTTTGCATGATGAGTAGTTAACCAATCAATCCCTAGAATTACGTCAAATGCAAGTATTTTCAATGAAATAAGATCAACAGGTAATGTGAGGGTACCGATTTGAACTAAACAAGACTTATAAATAGTGGATGTAATGAAGGTTTCTCCCAATGGAGTTTCAATAGATAAGTCAAAGTCCAATTTCTCCGGAGTCAAATTTAAACGTTGAGCGCAAGTAGGAGAAATAAAAGAATGGGTAGAACCGGTATCAAATAAGGTATAGATTTTGCTAGAGTTTATGATAAGCTTACCCGTGATGACCTCGTTCGGGGTCCTTGCTTTCTAGGAGGTCACAACAAACGCTCTCCCTTACACTACCGGCTTTGACTTTTCTAGGACGGCCTTTGTTGCCTCTATCCTAGCTGAACTTGTCTTCGGTGAATGACAAAATCGGGCTAGGTGACCTTCTCTTCCATAATTATAACATGTTTTGGACGGCATCGCGCAGTTTGGACTAATGTGTCACTCCCCTCCACATTTAAAGCATATAATAGGTGGTCGTTTTCCTTCCTTCACTTAGCAGGTCTTTGGTCTTTGATGTCTTTCCATCATTATTGAATCTCCTCTTCTTGAAATGTCCATTCTTATTGTTTTGATCCTGATTACCACCGAAGTGCTTACTATTTCTGGCATGCTGATTCCCTCCATGCTTGTTGTCACCGCCGATGATCGCCTCTCCACCGGTATTATCATTTTGTTTATTTGCTCTCTTTTGGTTTGGTTGACTCGTTATCGCGTCCAATAATCGAGCCCTATTAACAACATCCGAATACAAACACAGTTTATGAGAGATAAGATATTGACGTATCTCGGGTTTCAAACCTCTTAGAAACATTCGCGTCATTCTCTCCTCATTATCAACCAAATGGGACGTAAACCGGGACAGCTCGGCGAACTTGGCTTCGTACTACGACACGATCATGTTGTTTTGCTCCAGTTTAATGAACTCTACCTCTTTCATGTGACGAATACTTTCGGGAAAGTACTTGTCGTTGAACAGTTCTTGAAACTTCTCCCAAGATATCTTTAGTGCGGCAGGTTGGGTAAGCTTTATAGATTCCCACCAGTAATCTGCCTCTGCCCACAACATGAAGGTGGCGAAGGGAACCTTTTGCTCCTCGGAGCAACCCAAGACATCAAATATCTTGTTGATTTGTTTTATCCACGTCTTCGCCTTAAGAGGTTTTGGCTCTCCAAAAAACTCTGGTGGTCCCAGCTCCTTGAACTGTTTGGCCGTGACCGTCTGAGAGTTGCCAGTGTTTCCACCTGCATTTTGTACAGGAGCCGCTCTCGCCTGATGTTGCATGAATTGCATGAAGCCTCAGAACATTCCATCGTTCATTATTTGGTCAGTGTTGTTGTTTGCATGAGGATTGTCGCCTTCCTGATGCACATTGTCCTGGTTATTGATCTATGGAGACTTAACGGTCTCTTGTGCTCCATTGATGTTCTCAACATTCTTGGATGCCATTTTCAAATACTGTCACAAAACAAGGGTTAATTAACATATCACATATTATCCCAATACTCTGACCGACCAATTAAATACCAAATAAACTTAGGTAGGTCATACTAGCGAAGGAATTCCCCGTCTCTCCCATCCTAGTTCTTGTCTCACATCTTAGCTAGGGATCATATCCCTAAGCTTTGATACCAACTGTGACTGTGACGCCCCCAAAATTAGGTATACATCAACCATCTTGGGTAGCCAGATACATGGTACAGAATTTAAATACAACTTACTAATATAACTGTCGTGTACAATACGACATAAACTGTGAGTTTGAATACAAATATTGTCTACTAGATATTATACAAACTCAAAAGGAGTCCTCATTACAATTATTATCACACTATTTCACGAATAGTGAGAGGACTACTAATGCTATCCTCGGACCATTACTCGTTCCCGAGGCGTCTCCAAATTTATGTTCTCATTTCAAGAGAATAAAGTTGAAAGAAAGGGTGAGCTCAACTAGCCCAAGAAGAAATATTATGACTAAGATAATGCGAATAAATTATCAATAGCCTTCAACAAGTGTTAAACCGATAAAATATAATAAACATCAAGTTTAAGCTGCAATGAACAAGCAATCCATTAAAAGAGTCAAGTAGAAAATAAAATCTACTATCTTTTATGATTTAAAAGGTTTTTCATCCTTTGTTAAAATTTGAGACTCGACTTTAATAAATAATCCACATCATCGAATCACCCCCGCACTACTGACCAAGGATATTCTTTAGTATCACGACCACAATTATTCATACACTACGGGCCAAGAATAGTTGTGTATTCATTAATGGTCATGATCATGCCAACAATCGTCCATCAATGCACTACTACTACCCATCGAGGATTTTTACCACATCATTTGTAACATTACTATTCATGATTACAATCGAATAATCCTCGGTCATAATCATACCAAGTCCATCCATGCCTACGATGCCACAGATGACTTTTAAAAAAATATAAACATGAGGATGATGACAATGATATAAGAATTCAATAAAACAAGTTCAAGAATTATTTTATCCGGGAATTATTAATGTCCAAATTGTCAACATGATACTGTTTTGTAGAGTAAAATTCAAGAATGATCAGAAGAATATTTCCATGAAAAAATACTGGATGAAACGCAAATATCAAGGATATTCTACTAATTTCATGGAGTATAGAAGTCAAAGTTTTAACCAAGCTGCGTATAATAAAGAATGGAATAACAAAAGAAATCACCATGCATGCGGTACTTAGATGTAGAAAAGTTATTCCACAGAATAATAATAACGGAACCTGTGTCGGTGAAATTCACACCAACAGGATGTTCCAGCAGAATAATAAAGATGGAACCGGATCCGATTGTAAAACATGAGATAGGATATTCCAGCAGAATGATAAAGGCGGAACCGGTCCGGTGTAAAACACACATGCACAGGATGTTCCAACAGAATAATAAAGAGCGGAACCAGTCCGGTGTAAAACACATGCATGTGATGTTCCAATGAGAATAATAGAAGAATGTCACCAAGTATAGGGTAAAGCGTATATAGGTTATTCCAATGAATAATAATAAGCAATGGAATAACATAAGGATTTCACCAAGTATAGGGTATCTGCGTATCAAAGGTTATGTATAGGGTATGCCACTTTTACGAGTTATTCAACGTAATAATAATGAATGGAATAATGAAGTTCTCTTCATGAATAAGAAAGAATAACACCCCTTACGGGTACAACAAATAATATTCCCTACCTTAGAAGAACCTGAATATTGGCAAAGTGAAGTAGCAGAATACTTTTCTTCTTTCTCTCTATAGTTTCTCTCTCTGTAGTTTCAATTGAATTCGTAAGAAAATAATGAAGGAATGAGCTTCTATTTATAGGAAAATAGAATGCATAGTAATTAATCCATGAGCGGTCCAGATTGATTTACTTTAATCGACGGTCCATATTTAAAGCAAAATCTTTTAAATAAAATATAATATATTCTATTTATATAAAAACATTTTACTATGCAAAACACTATGCAACACAATGCAAAACACTACGCAACACTATGCATAATAAAATATAATATATTTTATTTATAAAATAACTTTAATAAAGTATTACATTTTATATAAAAGATGTTTCATTTTTATTACGTTAATAATGAATAAAACAAAACGTCATTATCGCTATAATAATTCATATTATTAATCGACAATAATGGAATCAAACCGAGTGACTTCTCACATAAGCATCAATAATCAATCTGGTGTGCTACTATGCAACCACACGTACATTGTACTTTTACTATTGAGTAGTTCAACAAAGATCAAGCGGTAAAACTTCCGCCGTTATTTCAATAAAATATTTTTCGTTTTTTTTCAATCCGACAATAATTACATTCATGGGGTCCACCAATGATTGAGTAGTTGTCACGAATATTCCTGCTAAACCGAATATTCCCTGACCAATCGAATATAATATAACCACTTGCATACTTTGAAAAATTTATAAATATAACCCACAACTATAACATTATATCAAATTATTCCATAATATTCAAAAATAATATTTATAGAAAGTTCATCTTTATTTATAAAAGCTGGGGTCTTACAGTGACGCCCCCAAAATAGGTATACATCACCTATTCTGAGTCGCCAAATACATGGTACAAAATGTAGATACAAACTTAAATATACAACATGAGCTGTGAGTTTTAATACAATCATTGTCTTCTAGATAGTACACAAACTCAAAATAAGTCCGCAATACATTTATTATCACACTATTTCACAGAATAGTGAGGACTACTAATACTATCATCTGGTCCATCACTCCGTTCCCCGACTCGTCCCAACTATATTCTCATTTCCTGAAGAGAACAGTGAAAGAAAGGGTGAGCTCAACTAGCCCAGTAAGAGATATTATGACTATGATAATGCATAATAAATTATCATTAGTCTACAACAATGTTAAACTAATAAAATACAATAGACATCAAGTTTAACTGCAGCGGGACAAGAAATCCATTAAAAGAGTCAAGTAAAGAATAAAATCTACTATCTTTTATGATTTAAAAGGTTTTTCATCACTTTTATCGCTAAGACTCAGCATAATAAATAATCCACATCATCGAATCACCCCTGCACTACGGCCAAGGATATTCTTTAGTATCACGACCACAAATTATCCATGCACTACGGGCCAAGGACATTCGTGTATTCATCAATGGTCATGATCATGCCAACAATTGTCCATCAATGCAGTACGGGCCGATGAGGACTTTTATCACATCATTTGTAACATTACGGTCATGATTACACCGAATAATCCTTGGTTATAATCATACCAAGTCCATCTATGCACTACAGGCCACAGATAACTTTCAAAAAAATATAAACATGAGGATGATGACAATGATATAAGAATTCAATAAAACAAGTTCACGAATTAATTTGTCCAGGAACTATTAACGTCCAAATTTTCAACATGATACTTCTTTGTAAAGTAAAATTCAAGAATGCTCAGAAGAATATTTTCATGAAAAGATACTTGATGAAGCACAAATATCAAGGATATTCAACTAATTTCATGTAGTATAGAAGTCAAAACTTTAACCAACTGAGTATAATAAGGAATGGAATAACAAAAGAAATCATCATGCATGCGGTAGACCGTACAAGCAGGTTATTCCAACCGAATAATAAAAACGGAGCGGTCCCACAGTAAAACGCATGCATGAGGATATTCCAACAGAATAATAATATTGACAAAACCGGTCCTAAGATAAAATGCATGCATGAGGATATTCCAATGTAATAATAAAGATGGAACTAGGTCAGAAACGTAAAATGCACAGATAGGATATTCCAACAGAATAATAAATAACGGAACTAGGTCATGCGTAAAGCACAGACAGGATGTTCCAATAGAATAATAAAGAATGGAATAACAGAAGAATTTCACCATGTATGTGGTACTTTGCATAACCAGGTTATTCCAACATAATAATAAAGAATGGAATAACAGAAGTTCTCTTCAAGAAGGTGAAAGAAAGAAATAATACCCCTTACCTTAGAAAGAAACTGTATACTAGAGTAGAGAAGTAGCAGACTTCTATTCTTCTTTCTCTCTAAAATTTCTCTCTATAATAACTGCTCTATAGCTTGAGTGAATTGGTGAAGAATGATGAAGAATGAGCTTCTATTTATAGAAAAATATAGTTACAATAATTGCACTTTTTGGGGCTCGAAAACTTACAGTACAATACCTCCAACTTTTCCTTTATTTTTAATTTAGTCATGCAAGTATTATCAAACTTGCACCACCTCCCCTAATAGTAAATAATGTGATTCAATAGTAAATTATGTGAGTCAATAGTTCTAGACATGTGAAAATACGAATTACAGTATAGTACCTCCATCTATACCTCTATTTTTAACTTAGTCAAGCAAGTATTATCAATCATGCACCAACTCCCCTAATAGTAACAAGAATGTGAAACAATAGTATACACATGTGAACAAATAGTTATAATCATGTGAAATAATAGCAATTAATTGCTCATTTATCCGGTTAAATACCCGATTGGTTAATATAACCTCCAGACATCAATTTTTATCGAAATAAATATCAATTTTCACTAACACAAATAATTCCAACACAATGAAACTATTTTTATCAAAAATATAAATTTAGAAATTTTAAAGTTTGACTTTTCCCAAAAAAGTAAACTGTTGACTTTTTGACCAAGTAGTAAAAACCGGAAAATTTTGTGTTTATAGTCTATTTCTACTAATTTCATCGTTCTGGACTCAAATATCACGTCCGCGTCTCCAAATTCAACTCCGAACACAACTTCAATTCCAATAACATTCATCATTAATATTATAACTCACAATATTTATCAACCAGGTCGTTCCCAGGAAAGAGGGGGCTTTCCAATAAGGATTTCTCCCTATTGGCGCGCAATTAGGTGACCAAACCTCTCCTTGACAGAACTTCTAGACATTGTAAATATTGCAATTTAATAATTTGAATAACTCTCAATTATTGATTTAATAAAATGACATATTATGCAGGTGATACTGTGACAATAATCGAATCAATAATATGAGAGATATGATGCAACAATTCATCGTAGTAATAATTGAGTATAAGCGAGTGACTTCTCACGTAAGCATCAATAATCAATCTGGTGTGCTGTGCTACTATACAACCACGCCAGACATATTCTTTTACTTTTACTAATGAAAGTAGTTCAACAAGATTAACAGTAAAACTTCCGTAGTTATTTTCATAAAATATTTTGTCATTTTCTAACTACGATAGTACTTCCGTTGTGGGGTCCACCAATGATTATGTAAAGTCGTCATTTAATATTTTTTTGACAAAAGAATATTCCCTGACCAAATGAATATTATATAACAACTCACGTATTTTGCAAAATTTATAAATACTACCCACAACTATAACATTATAACAAATTCATTCCATAATATTCAAAAATGGTAATTATAGAAAAATCATCTTTATTCATAAAAGTTGGGGTCTTACACTCTGCCTTAGTAATTATTTTCTTTTAAGTCTTTGTCCTCGTGGGTTCGACAACTCTCTTATCATTATATTACTTGTTGATCGCGTATACTTGCGCGTGTTTATCGGTTGCGAAATCGATCAACAAGTTTTTGGGCGCAACAGTGCCCTAGAGGAAAAGTCATACCTAGAGGACAAGTTGTGCCCTTAAGAGACTTAGGGCACAAAGACAGTGTATGCTAATAAAGCGAACCAGAATTAGTTAGCTTCATCGTGTTCTTGCGATTTTTGACCATTTTTCTCCTACTAATCTTCATAACATAAGCTATACACATCCAAATTAGTCCATTTTTTATTCTATGGATTCTTAATTCAAAGAACTACAACATACCAAAGAATTAACAATTTACAAAAATATTAACTAACCTAAATCTTGACCCAAAACTCATGTTTATATTAATTTTTCATGTTTTAACATGTTTAGCGAATTCATTCACTATGAATTCATTTCTTAACCAAATTGATTCATTCAACTTGAATTGTTTTGGTATCTAATGATGGTATCATAAACAGCTCTTAATTCTCAGACTTATACATGATTAAATCACAAATTTTTTACTCTAAAATAAGTTAAAACATATATTTTCCACAAGAACACAAATTCTTCATTTAAAACTTCTTTCATGAGAATTTAATTTATGAAAATCGTTTATAGCATACATAAAACATATTATAATCATCTACCGATATAATTACCAATTATCCAACAATTCAACCACTAAAACTCCAATTTTCATGAAAACCAGGAACACGAAGGATTAAGAACAAAGAAAATACTTAACGTAAAAAAAATATAAACTGACAATTATTATACGTATAATTATATCATTAGTTATAAAATCATCACTTATAAAAATTTTGAAAATAAAAAGCCATAAGTCTTTGTTTGGTAAAATAAAATAAAATAAGAATTTTAAAACCTTAAGCCTTGTTTGGTAAAACCAAATTTAAACTCTTTTTAATTTATTTTAATAACTCGCTTGATATATAGTTTAATTATCACACTCTATTTAATTAAATTCCCAAAATCAAATTTAATTAAATTAAAGCTAACAACAACTTATTAAATTAATTTGCCACATAATTACATTGCCACAAAATTATAATTTTATTTAATAAATTAGTGCATTACTTTCATTACTAAATAAAATTAAAACAACTTTATAACAATTTATTTAATCCTTATCAACTCTCTAATTTAATTATTAAATTAAATTAGAATATAAATACTATGTAACATAATAATTAGTTCAACACTCATTTAATTTAATTAACTTCAAAATACCACATTACCAATTATCAACTTAATTAACTAATTAAGCTAATTCCCTCAACTCATAAATTATTTATTTAATAATAAATAATCAAATCAAACAAATATTTATTCAACAATAAACACATCAGTTAAAATATTTATATAATTAAATAAATATTTGAAATTATACATAAAATTCTGGATCGTTACATCATTCCCTCCTTATAAGGATTCTGTCGCCAGAATCACAACTCAAAAAATTCATTTGTCACATTCTTCCCGCGTTACAAGGATTCTGTCCCCAGAATCGAAGTCATAGATTAAAAAAATAACTCAAGTTAACTTTTCATCATCTTATTTTCGAGTTTCCACGTAGCTTCTTCAGCATTGTGGTCCCTCAACATTACCTTAGCAAAATGTATCATTTTATTCTTGAGAACTTATTCGTTTCTGTCAACTTATCTGAATAGAAATTTCCTAGTAGGACAAATCCTTATCAACTGTAACGGTTCGTATTCGATCACATGATTTTAGTTGGGCTTGTTTAATCATATCACTGAAACATAAAAAACATTGCGAATGCACTCTAACTGTAGAGGTGAGGCTACCTCTTCCCTCTCTTCGCAGTAAATGAAAACTAAGAACTTCGGTTTTAGCCTTCCTTATCTTACCAAATCGAATTTTCCCATTCCAAGGAGAACTTTTAGGAAAACGAAATTTCCTAAGTCAAATTTGTGATTTTGTCGGTATTGATTAACATATTTCTTCTATCTGTCTTGAACAGCTGCCAACCTTGCTATTTCGTACAACACTTCTTACGGTAACATACCCATGTTTTGTGTGATAGATGTTGTTGTAGATGAACTAAACTAAAAGTAAGTGTCTTCAAATGTCTGGCTTGTCTTTATATTTTGGCCATCAATTTGCAAATGGTACAACGCACTCATTCATAGCTACATCCCCATGTGTTCTTTTAAATTCTCTAGAAATTCAATGTTAATCATGGATCTTTGTCGTACACGATTGATACTAGAACACTGTGCCTTGAAACAATTTCTTTGACATATAACTTCGCCCACTGATCGTTAGGAAATATGCTAAATTTGACATACCATGAAATCTATCACCATATCTTGCCACAAAAAGTACTGTCGAAGGCGTAATATATTTTCGTGCTCCCTAGTTGATTCAACATATACTTTTATGCAAAATTTCATCTTCAATTCCTGATACTAGAAAAACCTAGTTTCTTCCTTCAACTTTTAACCATCCTTTAGTATCGATCTTGAATTTGACACCTTCATCTTGGAGCAACTCCTACTTTACTCTGTCCAGCAAAGTTGTACGGATTTCCATCTGAACAGCTTCTCCTCTAACTTTTTCGGATATCTTACCTCCTACCATAACTTAACCTTTTCTATTATGAACCCATCTTGCACAATTAACAAAAATAACTACTACCTTTTACTTAAGACGTCGGCAACCACATTCGTTTAGGATTTTGCAGTTATAATCCTTGATCAATTTCAACTATCACTTCTAACGCATGTTTAAATATCTCTGTGAGAGGATATACTTTAGACACTTATGGTCTATTTATATCTCACACTACTTCCCAAAAATAACACCTATAAATCCTCAAGGCAACCACTACTACCTCTAACTCAGGATCGTGAGTCGGATGCCCTTTCTCATAAAAATTTTTAACTAACGCGATGCGTATAAAATGACCCTGTCGTCCACTCTAAACACACAGCCTAGTACATTATACGATGCGTTGCTATTCAACACAAAATTTCCTATATTATCTAGTAAAGACAGCATAGGTGCCATACTTAACTTTTTCTTCAATTCTTGAAAATTTGCTTCATAATTTCCTACCCATATAAATTCCACCGATTTCCTCATCAAGTTAGCTAACAAAGTGGTTATCTTGAACTTCGCATATCCCACACACTATTTTCTTAACAACTTCTTGACTTACAACATCGATAGATAACTCTACCGTACATGCGAATTGCAACTAGAAAAATAAAATACTACTTTTGACTTCCTCAAAGTCATAAGGTTTACGCACTTTCTTTAACAATCACTTATCACCACATGGTTTAACAACCTCAGAGTTTCCCAAATCAAATTAGAAATAATTCAATTGACATTACGTGGCCTTTAATACCCATATGGCAATCTACATATCAACATAAAAGGAATCACTATTGATACTTTCTATATTTAGGGAATAGTCTAACTCTTCCCGAAGCGAATCTAGTTTCTAAACAAATTCATCAGACATAAATTAACAAGTGGCACTTGAATTAAATAACACGTAGCCATATAGATAACTGATCGGAACCATACCTTGCATTGCGCCCTACATCGTCATGTTGGATGATTGTTCGGTTGGTTGACTCGGCGGAGCTGATTCTACAATAACCAGCTTGCCACTGCCCCCTAGCTTCTGCTTACTTTTCCTGTCACTTTCTTTGGGCAACCTCGAGCCAAGTGTTCCTTCGATCCAAACGTGAAGCAGGCTCCCTTCCTCGAACTTGAACATTTTGGTGCAATGTGGCCCTTCAAGCCATAATTAAAGCACACTCTCTTTCCCTTCTAATAAATACCTACATGTTTCTTTTCGCAGTTGCTACACGCCTCCATCTTCTTCTTTTCATTCCTTTGCTGATTTTCAGCATTAATACTATTTGTCGACGTCGGGATTTTTTATTTTCCCTTTTCGTTACTTGTCTTTTGGTGTTCTCAAGTTAATGTTAGATTTGTTTGAAAAAACAAGTGAAAAAGGTCCGACATGTATAATGTCGACGATTGACTTTAAGAGTCGCCAGTTGGTGTATTTAACTGGTTGCACCAACGCAACTGAAAAGGTTTTGCACATTGACCCAGTGTTTTGACACTACTAGACGGGTTTGTGAAAGAAAGATTCATTAAGGGTTCAGGGGCTTGATTATGCGGAGGGAAGGTGTTAGGCACCCCCCGACATCCGTGTGACCACGGTGACTGCCACTTCTCAAAGAAATTGTTATACGAATGTGTGTGTGTGTGTGTGTGGATCAATGTGCAATTATACGAAAGTAGTGCGAGGCCTCGTTCGCACCTATATACACAAGGTTTGAATTTTATATGAAAATTCAGTTTTAACCCAGATTTAGAAATGAAATTTTATAAAAGAGGTTTTTCAAACCTTATGCTCAATAGAAATTGAGACCTTTTCATACTTCCATTTTTATTATTAAATGTCCGGCTTGTTTGCTTTTATTTTCAAGATGCGAGGCATCCTCGAGAAAATAATATACAGCAGTGCCGAACTCCTCATGGGCATGACATCCATCCAAGGAAACTCAGACACTATAAAATAATGTACAAAGTCGCCATACCGGAAAATGTCCATCATAGGAACCGAATCTAGATTGATGAAATCGAACTCGTGATCACATGATTTCTAGGCTCACAAGATCTTTTAATTTGTATGGAAAGCGATAGCGATTATATATATATATAAAGCTATATATATATATATATATATATATATATATATGAACATTATCAACCACCACGAAGTGAACTCAGTAGGACAAAATGTAAATAAAGCTGTAAAAGCGATCAACTGCCACGAAGTGAACTCTAGGCAGGACGTAATGTAAATAAAGTTGTAAAAAGCCACGGAGTAAACTCTGTGCCCTTCTGTAAAATGTAAATATATATATATATATATATATATATATGTACAAATATATATATAAAAGTAATAAACGCACTGGATGTGAATCCAGGCTCATCGGATATGTCCGACATCAATTATATATATTTATATATATAAAAGCGAATAAATGCACCAGATATAAAATCCAGGCTCATCAGATATGTCTGACAACAGTTATATATATAAGTAGATATATATATATATATACAAAAGCCATTAAACGCTCTAGCACCAAGTTCAGGCTCATCGATGTAGTCGACCACAGTTCATATATATATGTATATATATATACAAAATGAGATAAACGCTCCGCATCAAGTTCAGGCTCAATCGAGGCTTAACTCGATAATGTTATTCCATATATATGAAATATATATATATATATATATATATATTAGTATATATATACAAATGTAATGAAAACCACAGATGTAAGTCCGCAAACATAGTCACACGACTCTCAATGTGCCTGACGGTGTGTGATAATACGAGAAAGAGACTTTCTTAAATGTAAGAAGGCTTACAGTGGACTGCCAAAGTAGACTTCTTTGACTTTAATTGGATAAACACTCAGCTCTCGCCGGATAAAAAGTATCTATATATGGGCTAACTGATGTTTAAAGAAGAGGAAACACTCAAAAGATGTGTATGTAGAGCTAAATGGACAGGGCTTCCTCGCCTTTTTCCTTCTCTCTCTCTCTAATAATGGTCCCCCCCCTCTATATTTATAGGCGGATGGCCATGGTCAAGGTCACTGCAGTAGCCGCATGATTGAACTCTTGGCTACCGGTCGTGGTGGGCCCGGGTTTCGTGGGTCATGTCGTCTCATAGTACGTGCCGTCGTGCACTGTAATGTTCAATCAAACTTGTAGAACTTCAATCCGAGTATCCAAATGAAACATATCTGTACTTCTTCGGGCTGCTTATGTTGAGAGTTACGTACTGACATGGATCAGAGGTTGTACAAAGTCAGGAAGAGGGGTCTATGTCCATGGTCTTCAAGCTTCAGAGTCTATCCAAAGTATTGCCACACGTAATAGTCACTCGGGATTGTCATTCCTCGATTGTTGGGACATTGTTATATGTATGTATGTATGAAGCATTTGAGACGACGTGCCATTAGTCAGATGAACAAGATGATGCTTGACTCCTTGCCGGGGTTATCGCCGGGTTGAGTTGAAAGTAGACGTTGCTCAGGGTTATATCTGAGATTGGACCACTTGTTGATATGCCGCGATATCATCTTGTTGACATGTTCAGATGACGTTGTGACTCCTCACCAGGGTTATTACCGGTTTAAGCGGAAAGTAGACGTTGCTCAGGGTTATCTCTTAGATTGGACTACTTGTTTGTGTGCCTCACTGTCATCTTTGTATGTTCCTGTCTGAGGTATGTGTGCTTTGACAGGATGTATGTGGTTGAAGCTGATCGCATGTGTTTGAAACAAGCATTTCTAGAGTTATCATCGGAACTGCGATGGCATCTCTAAGGGCTATCAACAAGGATGGGGTTGCTACTCCCAGTGTTGTCTCTGGGACTGGATTTGAATGTTGCGGTGTTATTGCCGAGACAGAGCTGTTCTCTCCGGTGTCGTTGCCGGTCTTTTGATCTGTATATCTCGGGGTTATCTTCGAGATTGGAAATGACATGTCGGGTGTGTGTTCCAGGTTTGGATCCTATGCTCCCGGTTTGTGTTACGGGTTGGAGCTGCACTTCTGGTAGTATCCAGAATAATTTGTAAGTTATCTTTCAGGGTTATCTTCAAAAGACGAATCTACCCTCCTACAATGTCAGTAATAGGAGTGCAGAAAATTTTGAGTGTCTACAGATGCCCCTCTTTATCATATTTGTCGACGTCGGGATTTTTAATTGTCCCTTTTCGTTACTTGTCTTTTGGTGTTCTCATGTTAATGTGAGATTTGTTTGAAAAAACAAGTGAAAAAGGTCAGACATGTATAATGTCAACGATTGACTTTAAGAGTCGCCAGTTGGTGTATTTAACTGGTTGCACCAATGCAAACGAAAAGGTTTTACACATTAACCCAGTGATTTGACACTGCTAAACGGGTCTGTGAAATTGAGATTCATTAAGGGTTCGGGGGTTTGATTATGCGGAGGGAAGGTGTTAGGCACCCCCCGACATCCGTGTTACCACGGTGATCGCCACTCTTCAAAGAAATTGTTATATGAATGTGTGTGTGTGTGTGTGCGGATCAATGTGCAATTATATTAAAGTAGTGTGAGGCCTCGCTCGCACCTATATACACGGGTTTGAATTTTATTTAGGAAAATCCAATTTTAACCACAATATATAGCAACAAAATTTTGTAAAAGAGGTTTTTCAAACCCTGTACTCAATAGGAATTGAGACCTTTTCATACTTCCATTTTTTACTATTAAGTGTCCGGCTTGTTTGCTTTTATTTTTGAGATGCGAGGCATCCTCGAGAAAATAATATACAAAAGTGCCGAATTCCTCATGGGCATGACAGCCATCTAAGGAAACTTAGACACTGTAAAATAATGTACAAGCTGCTTACAGCCAGAAAATGTCAATCATGGGAACCAAATCTAGATTTAGTAAACTGAACCTGTGATCACATAATTCCTAGGCTCACAAGATACTGCAATTTGTATGGAAAGCGATATAAGTTATATATATATATATATATATATATATATATATATATATATATATATATATATAAGTCGTAAAAATATATATATATATATATGAACATTATCAACCGCCACGAAGTGAACTCCAAAGTGACAAAATGTAAATAAAAAAGTGTAAAAGCGATCAAGCGCCACGAAGTGAACTCCAAGCGAGACATAATGTAAATAAAGTCATAAAAAGCCACTTTGAGTAAACTCTGTGCCCAATGAAATGTAAATATATATATATATGTACAAATATAATATATATATATATATATATATATATAAAAGCAAGAACGCGATTTGGATGTGAATCCGGGCTCATCGGATATGTCCCATAATAATTATATATATATATATATAAAAGCGAGTAAATGCACGAGATATAAAATCCGTGCTCATCGAGATATATCTGACAACAATTATATATATAAGTATATATATATAAAAAACAATTAAATGCTCCGCATCAAGTTCAGGCTCATCGATGTAGTCGACCACGCTCATATATATAAGTATATATATACAAAAACAGATAAATGCTCCAGACCGAAGTCTAGGCTCAATCGAGGCATAACTCGATAATTTTAGTCCATATATATGAAATATATAAATATATTAGTGTATATATATATATACAAACAAAAATGAAAACCATGGACAAAAGTCCGGGCAAACACACTCACACGACTCTCAACGTGTACAACAGTGTGTGATAATAGGAGAAAGAGACTTTCTTGAATGTAAGAAGGCTTACAGTGGACTGCCAAAGTAGACTTCTTTGACTTTAATTATATGAACACTCAGCTTCCGTAAGATAAAAAGTGTCTATATATGGGCTAACTGGTGTTTAAAGAAGATGAAACACTCAAAAGATGTGTATGCAGAGCTAAATGGACAGGGCTTCCTCGTCTTTTTCCTTCTCTCTCTCTTCCAAATGGCTGACCCCCCCCCCCCTCTATATTTATAAACGGATGGCCGCAGGTCAATCTACGACAACCATGATTGAACCCACTGTTGATCGTCGTGGTGGGCCCCGGCTTCATGGGTCCTGTCGTCTCGTTAGACGTGCGATCAATGTAATCAGTAATGTCCGATCGAACTTGCAGAACTTCAATTCGAGCATCCAAACGAAGCATATCTGTACTTCTTCGGGCTGCTTGTATCGAGAGTTACGTAATGACATGGATCAGAGGTTGAACGAAGTCAGGAAGAGGGGTCTATGCCCATGGTCTTCAAGCTTCAAAGTCTATCCAAAGTACTGCCACACATAATAGTCACTCAGGATTGTCATTCCTTGATTGTTGTGTCATTGTTGTATGTTTATATGTATGAAGAATTTGAGACGACGTGTCATTTGTCGGATGAACAAGATGATGCTTGACTCCTTGCCGTGGTTATCGCCGAGTTAAGTTGAAAGTAGACGTTACTCAGGGTTATATCTGAGATTGGACCACTTGTTGATATGCCGCGATATCATCTTGTTGACGTGTTCAGATGACGTTGTGACTCCTCACCGGGGTTATTACCGGTTTAAGGGGAAAGCAGACGTTGCTCATGGTTATCTCTAAGATTGGACTGCTTGTTTGTGTGCCTCACTGTCATCTGTGTATGCTCCTGTCTGAGGTATGTGTGCTTTGACAGGATGTATGTGGTTGAAGCTGATCGCATGTGTTTGAAATAAGCATTTCTGGAGTTATCGCCGGAACTGCGATGGCATCTCTAGGGGCTATCACCAAGGATGGGGTTGCTACTCCCAGTGTTGTCTCTAGGACTGGAACTGAATGTTGCGGTGTTATTGCCGAGACAGAGCTGTTCTCTCCGGTGTCATTACCGGTCTTTTGATTTGTATATCTCGGGGTTATCTTCGAGATTGGAAATGACATGCCCGGTGTGTGTTTCGGGTTTGGATCCTATGCTCCCGATTTGTGTTCCGGGTTGGAGCTGCACTTCTGGTAGTATCCAGAATGATTTGTAAGTTGTCTTTCAGGGTTATCTCCATAAGACGAAACTACCATCCTGCAATGTCAATAATAGGAGTGCAGAAAATTTCGAGTGTCTACACTATTGTTCCACTTTCTTTTTCGAGCGTTACCGGTATGACTATCACCCACCTTATCATCTTCACTCTTTTTTCCCCTCTACTCTTGATTGTATGTCAGTGTATTACCTTCCCTGTCTACGACAATTGTTCTCTCCAACCCTGTTGTAAACGAATTTGGTTGGAACATCGAGATTTGATTATATAGCCAGGAATTCAGTTAATTTTCAAGTGCTCCTACCAGCAAATTTACCAACTACGGCACCGGGTTGGCGTCAGTTTCATTATTGTATATATATTCCTCGGGGGTCTGTTGATGCTGCTGTCTCCTTCTAGGCGGCATCTTATTGTTTAAAACTTGCACTATTAGATCATCGTTCATTCACGCATTAAAATTTTCAAGCTTATCTCAACCACTTTTAAAAAACACATGATATATCTTAATAAATAATAATACTCTATTCATTTATTACTTTACCACATAACAAAATAGCCTCACTACTATTTATATCATGTATCCTGTGATAATAAAATTGTAGGATTACTTCATCATATCCCACTATTTATTTCAAAAGTCAGGATTTACATCTTATTAATTTTCATCATGATTTATATATCATCTTAATGTTTTTTTTCTATAATCTACAAGAACATTCCACGTTGTACAGCTTCATTGCGTTCTTGCTCCATGATACGAATCATCATCCTACGATCCATCACATAACAAAGATAAACCTCAACCTACATAGGAAAGTGGAAGACTAAATTCTAAATTCCATCATTCGCTTGGCACTCTTTGACTTTTCTTCAACATGATCTATGCGTTTAGAAGCCTTCATCCACGCGTCCTCAGCTTTCACCTGCTTTGCTGACTCCTTTCCCAAGTCATTCATGCGCAATCTTGTTAATAACTATCCTCTTTAATACTATAACTGAGATAATCGCTGCTCTACACCTCCCAGTCGTGCGGTAAGGTCTTACGTTTTGATATCTTTTTGCACTAGCGTGGCTTGGCACTCTATGGCTTTCCTAACTCCTCTTACTCATACTTCATCTTTACCTTCTTAAATTCATCTTCACGATCAAACTCAAGCTCATACCCAAGTTCTAGAACAGAAATCAACGGGTATGGCTTTCCCAATACCAACCATACTCAGACTGTACGAACTTCTCAAGGCTTCTAATCCATATCATCCTTCATCAGTCATTCTGACAACAAAGTTTTAATAACTCCCACAACTCGATATGTATAATAATCATGAGCATATAGGTTTGTTAACATATAAGCACATAAAGCCTTTTATCATTTTATGTTCAATGAATTTCCTTAATTCATTCCTTAGAACTCGTTGAGAGTTTATCACCTCTATGTTTTCGATCTCCTAGAAGGTTATAGCCTAAGATTTCCCCACCTAAGGTTTATTGTAAGACCCCAAATTTTATGAATAAAGAATAATTTTTCTCAAAATATATTTTTGAATATTATGGTGTGGATATGATATAATGTTATAGTTGTGGATAATATTTACAAATTTTGCAAGGTAAACAAGTTGTTATAAAATGTTCGATTGGTCGGGAATATTCGTTTTAACAGGGAATATTCATACGACGTCACAATCATTGGTGGACCCCACAACGAAAGTATTGTCGTAGTTAGAAAACGACAGAATTATCTTTTTATAAAAATAACGGTGAAAGTTTTATCGTTAAACTGTTGAACTACCCGATGGTAAAAGTACAATAATATGCGTGGTTGCATAGTAGCACACGGTATTAATTATTGATGCTTACGTGAGAAGTCACCCAATTATACTCAATTATTGCTACAGTAATTGCTATATAATATATCTCATATTTTTGATTCAATTATTGTCATAATATCAATATTTTATATTATTAAATCAATAATTGAGACGACAAAGTTATTCATATTATTATTTACAATATTGACGATGTCTAGAAAGTTCTGTTGATGAGAGGTTTGGTCACCTAATTGCGCGCCAATAGGGAGAAATCCTTATCGAAAAGCCCCCTCTTTCCTGGGAATGATCTGGTTGTGAAATATTGTGAGTTATAATATTAATGATGAATAATTTCGTGTTGATTAAAGATGAAATTGATAGTTCCATTGTGTTGGGATTATTAGTGTTAGTGGTAATCGACATCTATTTCGATAATAATTGATGTTTGGAGGATATATTGACCAATCGGGAAATTAATCGGATAAATGAGCAATTAATTGCTATTAATTCACATGCTTATAACTATTTGTTCACATGTTTGTACTATTGATTCACATGCATGTACTATTAGAGGAGGTGGTGCAAGATTGATAATACTTGCATGACTAAATTAAAAATGGAGGTATAGATTAATGTATTGTACTGTAACTATTTTTTTCACATGTATAGAACTATTGATTCACATAAATGTACTATTGATTCACATGATATACTTGTTGGGTAAATTCTAATTACGCACAACACACAAGTATACGTGGTCAACAAGTAATAAAGTGATGAGTAGAGTATCGTTCCCACAGAGATTAATTATCAAAATACCTATATTTACGATTACCACTCTTCTATTAACCCTAATTTTATTAAAGAAACCAAATCAATAATTTAAATTAACAAACTAAAATTAAGAATAATTAAATTAACACAAAATAACCACGAATATCAAAATCTGAATTTTCAAACAATTGATGGAGAATTAGACTTATGATTTCACCCTAAGCTTCACTTTGATTTTAACACCTTTATTCAAATTCAACTCACTATCCCAGTTTATTAATCAAGAACACGAACGTAGTATTAGCCACCTCTCGATGCACTAATACCATATTAACTTCAATCCACAGTTAAGATAGAAATCCGTTAAACACCTTAATCAACTAACCCACTATATCTCTATGTGAATTACAATTAAAGAAGGTTTAGGATCAAGTTCTCTATATACGCACAACACGCAAGTATACGTGGTCAACAAGCAATAAAGTGATAAGTTGAGTATCGTTCCCACAAAGAATTAGTTAATAAAAATCACCAAGTACTAACCCGTAACCAACTCAATCTTATTTAAACAAATGAATTTCAAATTATATAAATTAAACTACTATTAAATTCCACTAATTAAATTAAGACTATGGAGATTTAAGATCACAACTTCACTTATTGCTTCATTTAAGTTAACACACTTCTCATCAATTATTCTCTATCCCGAATTGTTAATCAAGAACATGAACGTAGTATTAACCACCTCTCGATGCACTAATACCGTATTAACGTCAATCCACAATCAAGATAAAAATCCGTTAAACACCTTAATCAACTAACCCACTATATCTCTATGTGAATTACAATTGAAGAAGGTTGAAGAATAAGTTCTCTATCCGATTACATGCGGCATCAAGCATATCTCTACCTTAACACGAATCAAGTTTAAGCTACTAACAAAATCTTGAACACATGCTATATCAACTAGGTCTAGATTTGAATATCCTCTATTGATTTCATCCAACTCCACAAAGAATTGTTGATCAGGCAATTCATAGATTAAAGCTCAAATCAATATAGACAATCCTCACAATAGAACATAATAATTGATAGAGAAGCATATTAAAATAAACTACACAATAAGATCCATTGTAATCTCAAACAAAGAATTAGTTCATTGAATTAAATCTAAGAATCCTCAATTGAAAACACATTAAAAGATAAGAATAAGAATAAAGTAAAGAGTAAATCTGTTGTCAGCAAATCTCCATCTTCCTCAAGCTATTGCTCTTGATCTTCAATGGTCTCCAAGTTGCTTCAATCTCCAAATCTAATTAGAACTAGTGTTTTGATCTAATTTATTCTAATCTAATCTAATGGAATGCTCTCTCTCCTCTAATCTCTCCCCCTCTTCCTTGTTATTCTCCCCTTTTATAAGCCTTTTTACATGTCTTTAAGTCCTCTTAGAAGTTATTGAGTCAATTGGATCGAAACAATCCTTTCCGAACTCAAATTTAGCCAAAAATGGCTTTTTCTCGTGTACCCAGCCCCCATGCGGGTTTAAACTTGTCAAGGGCCCGCCCTATTGGCTACCATTCATTTTGTAGTTGGTTGGTACCCCTCCCATGGCATCATTTTTCTGTCATAGCGTCCTCTGGTAAAACGGTCATAACTTTTGATCCGGGAGGAGTTACGAGGCTTGTCACCTATCAAATGGAAGATATCGACGAGATCTACAACTTTCAATCTTTGAGTAATCAGAAATTCGGGCCGGACAAAGGTTGAAATTGGGCTGGAAGTGACTTTTATGCAAATGACCACTCAAAACAACGAAGTTCGACGTTCGTTGGTACAACGATCATAACTCTTGCATCCGAACTCCGATTGGAATGATTCAAAATGTTTCGGAAAGCTAAGACGATGCTCTACAATGTAAGCTAAGTTCCAAACCAAGAACATAAAGTAAGCATGGAAGCCCAAATGATGTCCGGTTTGCTTTTCTTTGCGTTTTCTTTGCTTTTCTTTAACAATAGTCGCTCACACCGCTCCCAAACGTATAACCTACAAAATAAACACAAAATGCATGAAAAGTAACTAAGACACATAAATATAAGCAACTAATTCAAGTAAAAGATAGCGGATAAGTGTATATAAAATCCACTTATCATAAGGCGTGGCTTAGCATCCTTTTTCGCTATCAAGTACCGAATCGCTGCATGGTCTGTATAGACTATCACCTTAGTCCCGATTAAGTAAGCACGAAATTTGTCAAACGCATATACCACGGCAAGCAACTCCTTCTCTGTGGTTGTATAGTTCATTTGAGTTTCTGTAAGTGTTTTACTTGCGTAGTATATATAGCGTGAAATACCTTGTCTCTTCACTGACCCAAAATAGCCCCAATCGCGAAGTCGCTTGCATCACACATGAGTTCAAAGGGAATGCTCCAATCCGGTGCAACTATAACATGGGCTGTAGTCAATTTCCTTTTTAATAACTCAAATGCTGTCTTGCATTCTTCATCAAAGCTGAATGTCGTATCTTTCTCTAAAAGACTGCATAGGGGTTTTGCAATTTTAGAGAAATCCTTTATAAACCTACTGTAGAACCCAACGTGTCCCAAAAAACTCTGAAAACCCTTCACTGAGGTTGGTGGAGGTAATTTTTCAATTGTTTCCAACTTTTCTTTATTGACTTCCAGCCCTTGAGCCGAGACCTTATGGCCCAAAATGATGCCCTCTTCCACTATGGAGTGGCATTTTTCCCAATTTAGAACAAGATTCGTGTCCTTGCATCTTTGCAATACCATGACTAAATTCTTCAAACAATTATCAAAGCTATCCCCATACACTGAAAATTCATCCATAAAAACCTCAACGTTTTTCTCCACCATATCCGAAAAAATGGCCATCATACACCTTTGGAAAGTTGCCGGTGCATTGCATAGTCTGAATGACATCCTTCTGAATGCAAAGGTGCCGTAAGGGCACGTAAATGTGGTCTTTTCTTGATCCTCCGAAGCGATGACTATTTGGTCGTAGCCCGAATACCCGTCCAATAAATAGTAATACTGATGTCCTACAAATCTATCTAACATTTGGTCATTAAAGGGCAGCGGGAAATTGTCTTTTTGGGTTGCCTTGTTCAATTTTTTTAATCCATGCAAACCTGCCAACCACTGTTCTGGTTGGGATTAACTCGTTGTCGTCATTCTACACCACCGTCATTCCTCCTTTTTTTGGTACATACTGGACTGGACTAACCCATTTACTATCGGAAATCGGACAGATGATGTCGGCATCTAACCATTTCAACACTTCCTTCTTTACCACTTCCTTCATAATTGGATTAAGCCTCCACTGTTGTTCCACCGTTGGTTTTGCATCATCTTCCATCAGAATTTTATGCATACAAAATGAAGGGATGATTCCCTTTATGTCGGCAATTGTCCATCCAATGGCTGATTTGTGTTCCCGAAGCACCCTCAGTAACTTTTCTTCCTGCAATTCGTTAAGTGCAGCTGAAATAATAACAGGTAAAGAATTTAAATTGCCTAAATTTGCATACCTGGGGTGCTTAGGAAGTGCTTTAAGTTCCAGCTTTGGAGGCTCTTCCAATGATGGTTTCAATTTTTCTGCAGTTACCTCTTCCGTGTGCAATGGTTCAAAAGGTGTTCTAAATCTTCCCAATAATGTTGTTTCTAATGGATCGTTCACCAAACTTTTCCTCATGTCATCACTAATGATTTGCTCGATTAGATCTACTCGAAAACATTCTTCCTCATCTGTAAGGAATTTCATGGCCTTAAACACGCTGAATTTCATTTCTTGATCTTGGACCATCATAGTGAGTTCTCCCTTTTGTACATCAATGAGTGTTCTCCCTGTAGCCAAAAATGGTCTCCCTAGGATAATTGGGATGTTCTTGTCCTCCTCGAAATCCAGAATGATGAAGTCCGCGAGGAATATGAATTTGTCCACTTTCACTAAGATGTCCTCTACTATGCATCTCAGATACGTAACTAACCTATCCGCCAACAGTAGGGAGATGTTAGTAGGCCTTGGATCGGGCATACCTAATTCTAAGTACACTGACAGTGGCATCAGGTTTACACTCGCCCCCAAATCACATAAACACTTGCTGAAATGCCTCTCCCCAATCGTACATGGAATAGTAAAGCTCCCGTGTCCTTGAGTTTTGGTGGTAATTTCTGCTGTAATACTGCACTACATTCCTCTGTTAATGACACCGTCTCAAAGTCATCCCATTTCTTTTTCCTTGATAGAATCCCTTTCATAAATTTTGCATAACTAGGCATTTGTTGTAGGGCCTCTGCGAATGGTATGTTAATTTGAAGTTTCTTAAAAACTTCAAAAATTTTTGAAAATTGCTTGTCTAACTTTTGTTTTTGAACTCTTTGCTGGAATGGTGGGGGAGGATAAACAGCTGGTTTGTTAACTGGGATAATTTTATCCATTTGTTTCTTGTTTCCTTACTTTATCTCACCCCCTGTATTTTCTATCTCCGCTTCACTTTCCTTTGTAATCGAAATTTCTGGCTCTTGACCCACAAGTTGTTTTCCACTTCTCAACATAATGGCTTGACACTGCTCATGATTACCCTTAGGATTTTTCTTGGTGTCACTTGGTAGTGTTCCTTGTGGTCTACCATTCACTGCCAACGCTATCTGACCCATCTGATTTTCTAGAGTCTTGATCGCTAACTGGGTGGTAGATATGAATTTATCCAACTTTTCCTCCAGATCGGGTTTCCTTTCTTGATATTGAACTAATTGTTGCTAATTCTGGAAACCTGGCGGGTATGTTTGACGTGAAGCTTGATTTTACTGGTTGTTACTCCATGAGAAATTCGAATGGTTCCTATTTCCTTGATTATATGTGTTCTAAAAAGTGTTTTGAGGAATTCTGTTGTAATTATCGATGAATTGCACAGCTGCTGGATTAATTGCACATTGCTCCGTTGGGTGTTCTCCTGCGCACAACTCACACACTATTGTCACTTGTGATGCTTGCTGTTTTTGTTGTGGTTGTGCGGCTACCACTTGCTCGAACTTCTTTGACATTGCAGCCATCTGTGCTTGTATTGCTGTCATGTTATCTACTTCTAATACTCCAGCTACTTTTGCCTATGTCATTCTTGTTGTGGGCCACTGATAGTTATTAGCAGCCATGGTTTCAATCAACTCATAGGCTTCCTCGTAACTCTTAGCCATGAATGCTCCGCCCGATGCTGCATCGATACTTGTCCTAAGATTCCCATGTAGTCCGTTGTAGAAGGTGTTCATTTGCAGCCACTGGGGCAATCCATGATGTGAGCATTTTTTGAGCAGCTCTTTGTATCTCTCCCATGCCTCATATAACGACTCCCCATGTTGCTGTTCAAACATTGTGATTTCATTCCTCATCTTCACAGTTTTCGCTGGTGGGAAGAATTTTGCAAGGAATTTCTGAGCTAAATCCTCCCAAGTTGTTATCGAACTGGACGGTAGGGAATGCAACCAACTCTTCGCCTTGTCCCGTACAGAGAATGGGAACAATCGAAGTCTCACCGCCTCATCCGAAACTCCATTAAATCTAAAAGTGTCGCACATTTCCAAAAAGCTGACTAGATGCTTGTTCGGATCATTGTTTGTAAATCCCCCAAACTGAACTGAATTTTGAATCATTTGTATCATCCCAGGCTTAATCTCGAATGTATTATTGCTATTATTCTTGGCTTCGGTGATGCTTGAGTGCGCTGATTCACACCTTGGGTGTCATGAAGTCCCTCAACGCTTTCTGATCTTCGGCCGTCATTACTATTTCCTCTTCCTTTTCAAGTAGTTCGAATTCTTGCCTCGTTTCCTTGATCCACTTACTCAACCTCTGAAACCTTTTCTCAATTTTGTCCTCAAAAGGCAGCAAGTCTGGATTTTGGGACCGAGTTTGCATAAACTATGTCCAACACCTGAAATAAGAAGCATAATGCAAAAATAAAAATGTCTAAGTAAAACTGGATTAATTAAACTGATATTGTAAAAATATTAAGGATTATACTAAAAATATCCCCAGCAACGGTGCCAAAAACTTGTTGGGTAAATTCTAATTACGCACAACACGCAAGTATACGTGGTCAACAAGTAATAAAGTGATGAGTAGAGTATCTTTCCCACGGAGATTAATTAGCAAAATACCTTAACTTACAATTACCACTATTCTATTAACCCTAATTTTATTAAACAAACCAAATCAATAATTTAAATGAACAAACTAAAATTAAGAATAATTAAATTAACATAAAATAACCACAAATATCAAAATCTGAATATTCAAACAATTGATGGAGAATTAGACTTATGATTTCACCCTAAGCTTCACTTTAATTTTAACACCGTTATTCCAATTCAACTCACTATCCCAATTTATTAATCAAGAACATGAACGTAGTATTAGCCACCTCTCGATGCACTAATACCATATTAACTTCAATCCACAATTAAGATAGAAATCCGTTAAACACCTTAATCAACTAACCCACTATATCTCTATGTGAATTATAATTAAAGAAGGTTTAAGAACAAGTTCTCTATCTGATTACATTCGGTGTCAAGCATATCTCTACCTTAACACTCATCAAGTTTAAGCTACTAACAAAATCTTGAACACATGCTATATTAACTAGGTCTAGATTTGAATATCCTCTCTCGATTCCATCCAACTCCACGAAGAATTTTTGATCAGGCAATTCATAGATTCAAGCACAAAATTAATATAGATAAACTGGAGATAGCTTGTTAAATTAGACATCAAAGCTTACAAAATCATCGATTCACTTAAGGATCCATCACAATCCTAAAAAGTGAATTAGTTCATAAATAATGAAATAAACGCTGAATAAATCATAGAAATCATTCTTCCAATTACAAATAATAATCTAACAAAAAGAATATTAGAAAACACCCTTCACGTAGACTAAAGATGCAATCGTCTTGAAAAACTCCTCGAAGTACTCCTCCACACTTCTTCTCTAAAACTCAGCTTTTATCTTTGTAATCTCTCTAATTGTTGTCCCAATTGTGTTTGATAGAGTAGTATATATCTAGCATAACACTCTAGCTGTATTCTCTATCCAATAGAGTTATAATTCCATGCAAATAACTAAAGTTCGTGCCCAAAAAGAGTTTTAACCAATACAGGCCACCCACAATTTTTCCACCCCCTGCCCCGGCAGGGGTTTATATGCCTTGAATGCTTGCCCCGATGGGCCTGCCTCCTGTCTTGATCGAGTGAAGACCCTCACTCAAGTGGGTGTGTAGCTATAAACGCCGCCTCAAATGGGCTTTATCTCTCGTTAATCGACTATGAAGACCCCAGCCTGGGGTTTCATGAACTTATGCATTCATTTCAAATGGGCTTATATTCGTTATCTCGACTTAGCTACATGATCGAAAGTTAATTCCAAATACACTCCATTTAAGTTCCAAATGCACCGAATATCAACAATTGTACGTTAAATGCCGCAACCACCAATCTACACATAAAATGACATAAACAAGTAAAAATGCTCATGATCAAAAGAGTATAGCAACGAATAAGCATGAATTTGATTTTGAAATCGCGTATATAAAATACACTTATCAATACTATTAAGGGAGGTGGTGCAAGTTTGATAATACTTGCATGACTAAAATAAAAATGAATAAAAATGAAGGAAAAGATGAAGGTATTATATTGTAATATTTCGAGCCCCAAAACATGCAATAATTGAAACTATATTTTCCTATAAATAGATGTTCATTCTTCTTTCATTCTCACCAATTTACTAAAACTCACAAGAGCAATTTTAGAGAGAGAAGCTATAGAGAGAAAGAAGAGAAGTCTACTACCTCACTATTCCAGTATCCAGTCTTCTTCTACGGTAAGGGATATTAGTTTTGTTCAGTATTCATAAGGAATAATATTTTCTTCCTTACTCTGTAGTATGTGATTAATATTATTTCGTCTCATATTCCTAATTATACCCTCATTTTGTTAAAGAATTGCTTCTATACTCCGTGAAATTAGTAGAATATCCTTAAAATTTGTGTTTCATCTAGTATCGTTTCACAAGGATATTTTCTGCACATTCTTGTTAAATTTTAAGCTTTTTATGCCAGAGTATTGTCCATGAGTATTATTCATTTATACGGTACTATTCACAAAGTACTATTCACGGGTACTATTCACAAAGTACTATTCATGAGTAATGTTCACAAAGTACTATTCACGGGGTACTATTCCTGAAGTACTATTCACGGGGTACTATTCACCTGGGTACTATTCACTTAGAGTACTATTCATGATAAAAATTAATTTCTTTTCAGTCCAAATCATTTTTGATTCAATATCATTCTTGAATTTTACTCCACAAATTAGTATCATGTTGGAAATTTGAACATTATTGAAATTAAATTATAAATCTTTAAAATTTAACCTTTGCTTTGCTTTCTTTTAATTGAATTCTTATATCTTTGTCATCATCCTCATTCTTATATTGTGATGAAAGTCATTTGTGGCTTACGCGCATAGATGGACTATTGATTGATATGATTATGACCAGGGATCATTCGGTATAATCATAACCCGTAATGTTACAAATGATGTGGTAAAAGTCTTAATTGACCCGTAGTGCATTGATGGACAGTTGTTAGTATGATTATGATAATGAATTATTCGATATAATCATGACCATTGATGATTAAATGAATATCCTTGGCCCGTAATGCAGGGATGATTCGATGATGTGGCTTATTTATTAAGCTGAGTCTCAGCAATAAAGTTGATAAAAAAACTTTTTAAATCATAGAAGATAGTAGATATCATGCTCTACTTGAATCTTCTAATGGATTGCTTGTGCTACGGCAATTAAACTTGATGTTTATTGTATTTGATCAGTTTAACACCATTGAAGGCCAATGATAATTTATTCTGCATTATCTTGGTCGTAATATTTCTTACTAGGCTAGTTGATCTCATCCTTTTACTTTCATTGTTCTCTTCGGGAAATGAGAACGTAGCCGGGACTAGTCGGGGAACGGAGTGATGGTCCGAGATGGTGTTATAGTAGTCCTCACTATTCTACAAAATAGTGTGACAATAAATGTAATGAGGACTCCATTTGAGTTTGGATATTGTCTAGAAGACAATATTAATGTAAAAACTCTCAGCTCATGTTGTATAATTAAGTTTGTATTTGTATTCTGTACCATGTATTTGGAGACCCAAGATTGGTGATGTATACCTATTTTGGGGGTGTCACAGTTGGTACCAAAGCTTAGGGATATGATCCGTGGCTGAGATGTGAGACAAGATCTAGGAGAGAAGAGACGGGAAATTCCTTCGCAAGTATGACCTACCTAAGTTTATTTGGTATTTAATTTGTCGGTCAGAGTATAGGGATAATATGTGACATGTCAATTAACCCTTGTTTTATGGCAGTGTTTGAAAATGGCATCTGAAAATGTTGAGATCATCAATGAAGAACATGAGATCATTGAGTCACCAACGATCAATACCCAGGATAATGTGCATCAGGAAGGCAATAATCCTCAGGAAAACAATACCACTGACCAAATGATGAACGATGGAATGTTCAGAGGCTCTTATGCAATTCATGCAACATCAGGTGAGAATGACTCCTGTTCAAAATGCTGGTGGAAACACCGGCAACTCTCGGACGGTCACCGCTAAGTAGTTCAAGGAGCTGGGATCACCGGAGTTGGGACCATCGGAGTTTTTGGTAGAGCCAAAACCACTCAAGGCGGAGACGTGCATAAAGTAGATCACCAAGATATTTTGTGACGCCCCCAAAATAGGTATACATCACCCATTCTGAGTTGTCAATACATGGTACAAAAACAACTACAACTTTATTATTACAACAGTAAAACTGTGAGTTTAAATACAAATATTATCTTCTAGACAATATCTATACTCAAATAAATCCTCATCACATTTATTGATACATTATTTTACAAAAATGGTGAGGACTACTAAACAACCCTTTCTAAAACCTTCATTCCATACCCCGATTGTACTCGCTTATATTCTTGCCTCCACGAGAAAAATGGAACAAAAGGAAAAGGGTGAGCTTAACTAGCTCAAGAAGAATATTATGACTAAGATAATATACAACAAATTATCGTTAGTCTTCAACAGGGAAAAATATAATAGAATACAATAGACAACAAATTTTAAATCAATATTCGCAGCGGAAATAATAATTCATTAGAAGAGTTAAGTAGAGAATGCAAACTACTATCTTCTATGTATGAATTTAAAGTTCATCGTCTATCTTTTATCCCTGTAACATCAATCAATATACATCTGGAATCAAATATTCATCTTTGCACTACAGGCCAAAGATATTCATCAGTTGGTCATGTTCATTTAAACACTGCTCATCTTTGCACTACTGGGCCAAAGATATTCTTCGAAATCATTCATCTCTCACTCTGAGCCAAAGATATTCTTAAGAAATCATTCATCTTTGCACTACAAGCCAAAGATATTCCATAATATCATCATTTAAGACCGAGGATGATGAAAATATTTTTTAAAGAAACGAATCCAATTGAAACAAAATGACAAGGATTAAGGATTAAGGATTAGTACTTGGTTTTATCCACGCCCAAAAATACTCTCAAAATAATCATAGTGGTGTAAAATTCAAGAATGATCAAAACATGGATACAATCGAGTTAGTATCCGAATAGATGTTTTAGACGAAAAGAAGAAATTTTATTTTTAGGTGAATAGTATCAGATATCGTGAATAGTGTAGTATACGTGAATAGTAACTCCGACACCAAAAGATAGAAATTCCACAAAAACATCTTCACGCTTCATGAATAGTACTCGTGAATAGTAACTCGTGAATAGTAACTCATGAATAGTAACTCGTGAATAGTAACTCATGAATAGTAACCCATGAATAGTAACCCCGACATGAAAAAGTTTCAAATTTGATAAAAACTTCAGATCAACATTTCAGCATAATGATATTGAAGAAATAATATCATTAAAAAAAAAATATCCCTTACCTCGAAAGATCAGTACTTCTAGCTAAAACACCGGATATAGGCTATGACTTGGACTTGCACCGTATAGCAATACTCAAAGTATACTCAAAATACTCACAAGAATACGCCGATAATATAGAGAGAAAACTTGAGCTTCGGTGTGATTTTCAATTCTAACCTAAGCACCTATTTATAGGAAAATGCTTAGAACACCAAAGCGTAAAATTTAATAAAATATATTATTATTAATAAATTTCCACGCCTCTTTGGAAATCAGATCCCAACATTTCCCACATGCCAACCTTCTAGAAAGAAATGATAAAAACCGTTTTTCATAAAATAAATAATTAAAACTTACAAAAATCAATTATTTTGAACTTTGAACTTCAATAATTCATAATAAATATCCCTTTCATCATAAAATTGAATCTCATGAGTTTTATAGGAATTTCAATTCTCTACAACTTTGCAAAAAAAGTTTTTCAAATTCCAAATAGAAATTAACCAAATCCACAAACCAGGCGATTTTACAATTTATAATCAAATTTAGGTCAATAAATGGGGTCCACAGAGCATGTTTAACATGTTTTAAACATTTATTGCAACAAAATACTCTTCCTCCTCGTATACTCATATATCCCACATTCGATTTGTAAAATATCACCATTATTATATTATTAAAATATATTAATATATTTAAATGAATTATTTTATCGAGAAAAAAAGATAAAATATTAATTTTCAACAATTGTCATTTTAAAAATTTTCTCCATCTATATCCACATAAAATCAATATTTTCCTCATCATATAAATCAATAATTAATTATTCACAAATAATATTCTGTAATCACAATATTAACAACCAGTAGGTTCAGGAAGAGGGGCTTTCAATAAGAATTTCTTCTTCTTTGGCGCCGCAATTAGGTGACCAAACCTCTCCTTAGACAGAACTTTCTAGACATTGCCAACAATGTTATCTAATAATATTATTAGGATAATATGAATTATTGCTTTGATAATGAAAAATCGTGTGTAATGACAATTATTGAAACAACAAAGAATATAAAATATCAACGCAAAGAATTATTAACTCAATAAAATATTGAGCGAAGAATTATCGTAACCATTATTGAGTAGTGCCTTCTTCACGTAAGAATCAATAATTGGTGCAATACTGGTGCTCTTTTGTTCAACAACGCGTATTAGTGTGTTTTAACCACCGGGTATTCCAACAAGATAATTGGTAACAACTACGCCAGTTATTTAAAAACAACTTATATTTGTCGTTTTCTTCATCCAATCGCTTTCCAGTTATGGGGCCCACACATGGTCATTCATTGGCGCATTTAATATCCCCGACAAAGCATTTAATATTCCACGACCAAACGAATATTCCCAAGCGATAATGAATATTTTATAACCACTTGCTTATTTTGAAATATTTGCGTATTTAACCCTTAACTATCCACATTAATCAAATCAACCTTTACTATTTCAAAATAATAAATAAAGGAAATTCCTTTTATTTAAAAATTTGGGGTCTTACAACCTCCCTCCTTATGAAATTTCGTCCTCGAAATTGACGTCACGCACTGTGTGTTTGAAAAGGTGAGGATACCTCGCTTTCATTTCCGTTTCCAATTCCTGTGTCATTTCCTCTATAGCATGATTCCTCCACAAAACTTTAACTTGTGGTATGACCTTTCTTAGCGTAGGGACATGCTCCTTCCTATCCAAGATCTTGGCGGTACCTCCTCACACGTTAAGTCTTGGCTATCTAAATGGGTTCTAACTCAATAACGTGGTTGGGTCTTTCACATATTCTGAAATCTGAGGATATGTGAAACACATTATGAACACGAGACATACTCGGAGGTAACGCAAGTCTATAGGCTACATTTCCTACTCGGTCAAGAATTTGAAATGGACCAATAAATCGTGGATTGAGCTTTCCTCTCTTCCCAAATCTTGTAACTCCCTTCCATGGAGCAACTCGCAACAACAACATGATCCCCTACATTAAATTCCACGTCCTTTCGATGAAGATCCGCATAACTCTTTTGTCGATCTTGTGCCGTTTGTATATCGTTGTCGAATCATTTGGATCTTTTCGGTGAGTCATACGTCTTAACTCGGGTCCCAACAATGTTGCTTCACCCACCTCATCCCAACATATTAGAGAACGACATTTTCGTCCATATAATGCTTGAATGGAGCCACACCTATACTTGCACGATAATCTTTGTTGTTGTAGGAGAATTCCACCAATGGTAAATACTTATCCCAACTACCCTTGAAGTTCAGGACACGAGTCTTAATAGATCTTCAAGATTTTGAATAGCCCTCTCTCGATTGTCCGTCCGTTTGGGGATGGTATGTCGAACTAAATCGCAAATCCGTGCCCATAGCTTTTTTGCAAGCTAACCCAAAATCTTGAAGTGAATCTTGGGTCACGATCCAAAACTATGGATACTGGGCATGCCATGCAACCTCACAATCTCATTCACGTCACATACTAGCAAGGCGTTCAAGGGAATAAGTCTCCGTATCGGCAAGAAATGAAGCGAGACTTGGTTAATCTATCAAAATAACCCAAATAGCATTGATGCCTTGAGAAACCGTGAGGAAGACCCGTGAATTGAAATCCATAGTAATGTGTTCCCACTTCCATTAGGAATCTCAAGTGGTTGCAACGGACCCTTAGGTACAAGATGCTCCGCCTTTACACGTTGGCAAGTTAAACACATCGAGATAAACTTTGCAATCTCTCTCTTCATATTGTTCCACCAAAATGTATGTCGAAGATCACGATACATTTTAGTACTTCTAGGATGGATTGCAAATGGCGTATTGTGTGCCTCCATCATAATCTTGTACTTCAAATCAGAGTCGTTAGGAACACAAAGTCTAGAGTGGACTCGAAGTATTCCTTCTTCATCAATTCTCGCTTCCGGAATAGCTCCTTCTTGTACTTTCTTCTTCATACGCATATTTCAAAGATTGGGTGGCTTGAGCAACCTTAACTTTTTCTATTAAAGTTGGCTCTATGCGTATACTTGACATCATCGCACTCGTTCCCGCATATGATCTTCTACTCAATGCGTCAGCTACCACGTTCGCTTTACCAGGATGGTATTGAATAGTGTGGTCGTAGTCTTTCAATAGCTCGAGCCAACGTCGCTGCCGCATGTTGAGTTCTTTTTGAGTGAAGAAATATTTAAGGCTTTTATGGTCTGAATATATCTCCACTTTCTCCCCATATAGATAGTGCCTCCATATCTTTAAGCAAAAAACGATCACGCTAACTCTAGATCATGAGTAGGATAATTCCTCTCATACTCTTTAAGTTGTCGCGAGGCATAGGTTATGACTTTCCCACGTTGCATGAGAACACATCCTAACCCTTTTGCGAAGCATCATTTGTAGATAACAAATCCATCCGAACCGGATGGTATTGTTAGAAACAGTGCCAAAATAAGTCTCCTCTTAAGCTCTTGGAAACTTTTCTCGCATTCTTCGCTCCAAACAATTTTGTATCCTTCCGAAGTTAAATTTGAGTTAATGGAGTAGCGATTCGAGAAAACCTTCCACGAATCTCCGATAATAACCCGCTAAGCCCAAAAGCTACGTGCTTGATCGCCGACTTTCGGTTGCTCCCAACTTTGTATTGCTTCAATCTTGGCCGGATCAACAGATACTCCATGTTTCGACACCGCGTGCCCAAGGAACGCTACTTCCTCAAGCCGTAACTCGCATTTCTTCAATTTGGCATATAGTTGGTTTTCACGAAGTCTTTGGAGTACCGACTTGGATGGTGCTCATGATCTTCACGGCTTTTGGAATATATGAGGATGTCATCAATAAAGACAACAACGAATTGATCCAAATATTCCTTGAATACTCGGTTCATCATATCCATGAAAGCCGCGAGGAGCATTAGTTAGTCCGAAAGACATGACTAAGAATTCATAATGCCCATACCGAAGTTCTCAAGGCGGTCTTTGGAATATCCTCGATTCTAATCTTGGTGATGATATCCGAATCTAAGATCGATTTTAGAAAAGAATTGTGCTCCCTTTAATTGGTCAAACAAGTCATCAATACGAGGTAGAGGATACCTATTCTTGATGGTGACATGGTTCAATTCCCGATAGTCAATACAAAGTCGCATACTCCGTCTTTCTTCTTTACAAATAAAGCAGAGCACCCCAAGGAGATGTACTAGGGCCGAATGAAACCGATGTCCAACAATTTCACGTAGTTGGACCTTTAACTCCCTGAAGTTCAATAGGAGCCATTCGATATGGGGTTTTAGAAATGGGCTTTGTACCGAGTTCAAGATCAATAAAGAATTCAACTTCACGCTCGGGGTAGGACGGGAAGTTCTTGAAATCGTCGGGAAAGTCAATAACAACATGTGAATATTATTCAAATTTGGCGTGTCTTTATTCAAATCCATAACATGGGCTAAGAAAGCTTGACATCCGCTTTTTTAATAAACGAATAGCTTTATGATTAGATATGACGTTGATTGATTTTAATGGTTTAGTTGCTTGAATTAAATACAACACAGTTGGTTAGGAATATGAAAACTAACAACCTTACGAAAACAATCAATTTTGGCATGATGAGTAGTTAACCAATCAATCCCTAAAATCACATCAAAAGTAAGTATCTTTAAAGAGATAAGGTCAATGGTGTAAGGTAATGGTGCCAACTTGAATCAAACAAGATTTATAAGCGGTGGATGTGATGAAAGTTTCTCTAACGGAGTTTCCACAGATAGGTCAAAGTCTAATTTCTCGAGTCAAGTTTAAACGTTGAGCAAGCGGGAGAGATAAATGAATGGGTAGCACCAGGTATCAAGTAAGGTATAAACTTCGCAAGAATTTATAAATAGCTTACCGTGATCACCTCGTTTGGGTTCCTCGCATTATGACCCGATCCACAACAAACGCTCTTCTGGAATCGTTGACTTTGACTTTTTCGGGACGATCTTTTGAGTCACCATCCCATTGAACTAGGTTTCGCCATCGTATAATCTCGGCGATATGTCCTTCCTTTCCACAATTATAGCATACCTTGAAATTGTGGGCGTTTGACCGATATGTCCCTCTTTTCGCAAGATTTGTAGCATACGACCGGTGGTCGTTCTCCTCCTTAGAACCGATTCTAGCGCAAGACTTTCGTCGTCTTCACATGGTCATTGTTAAATCTCCTCTTTTTAAAATCTCCTCCGACTCGCTTCTTCTATTTTCATGGCCATGATTACCACCGGAGTGGTTACCATTTCTGTCCGTCTGCTTTTTCTTTCTCATGAGTTATCATTATTCATTGATCGCTATCTCGACATCGATCCTGGTTGTGGTCCTCGGTTGACCGTACTCGTTATCTCGCTCTAATAATTGAGCCCACATTTACAACATCTGAATAAAGAGAAAATTTATGAGAAATGAGATCTTGACGTATCTTAGGGTTTCAAACCTCTAAGAAACATCCGCGTCATCGTTCCTCATTCTCCACCAAATGAGGTGCAAACACGATAACTCGCAAACTTTGCCTCGTATTGAGACACTTGAGTCATGTTGTTTTGTTCCAATCGATGAACTCTACTTCCTTCATACGACGAACACTTTCAGGAAAGTATTTGTCATTAAATAGCTTCAAACGTCTCCCAAGACATGTTGAAAAGCGGTTTGGATGGGTACGCTTCACAGACTCCCACCGGTTATACGCCTCGCCACGGAACATAAAGGTGGCGAATGGAACCTTCTGTTCCTCCGTGCATCCCAAGACATAGAATATCTTGGTAATTTGTTTGACCCATGTTTCCGCCATGATCGGATCGGCTTTCCCTTAAATTCTGGTGGTCCCACCTCTTTGAAGCTGCCTGGTGTGACAACCCGTGAATTGCTATCATTTCCTCCTGTATTTTGAACACGAGTTTCCTAAATGCGATTTTGCATGAACCGCAAAAACTTCTAAACATCCCTCGTTCATCATCGCTTTCAATGGTGTTGTTCACGGGAGGAACATTGCCCGACTGTTGTACGTTCTCCTCGTTGGTGAGTACAGGCATCTCCACGGTCTCATTTCCATTGTTAATATTCTCATTCGACATTCTCAAATCTTGTCATAAAACAAGGGTTAATTAAGGAAATCAATATATCACATAATATCCCTATATATCTTGACCAACTAACAAATAAGCTTAGGTAGGACACACTAGCGAAGGATTTACTCTCTCTCCCTCCTAGTTCTATTCCCGATCTCATGGAGATCATATCCCTAAGCTCGATACCAACCAAGTGGCGCGCCCCCAAAATAGGTATACATCACCCATTACGAGTTGTCAATACATGGTACGTAAACAACTACAACTTTATTATTACAACAGAAAAGCTGTGAGTTTAAATACAAATATTATCTTCAGACAATATCTATACTCAAATAAATCCTCATCACATTTATTGATACATTATTTTACAAAATGGTGAGGACTACTAAACAACCCTTTCTAAAACCTTCATTCCATACCCGACTTCGTACTCGCTATATTCTCGCCTCACGAGAAAAATGGAACAAAAAGGAAAAGGGTGAGCTTAACTAGCTCGATAAAGAATATTATGACTAAGATAATATACAACAAATTATCGTTAGTCTTCAACAGGAAAAAATATAATAGAATCTGATAGACAACAAATTTTAAATCAATATTCGCAATGAAATAATAATTCATTAGAAGAGTTAAGTAGAGAATGCAAACTACTATCTTCTATGTATGAATTTAAAATTTCATCAAATCTATCTTTTATCCTGTAACATCAATCAATATACATCTCGAATCAAATATTCATCTTTGCACTACAGTGCCAAAGATATTCATTCATCGATTGGTCATGTTCATTTAAACACTGTTCATCTTTGCACTACTGGCCAAAGATATTCTTCAGAAATCATTCATCTTTGCACTCTGAGCCAAAGATATTCTTAAGAAATCATTCATCTTTGCACTACGGGCCAAAGATATTCCATAATATCATCATTTAAGAGGCGAGGATGATGAAAATATTTTTTTAAAGAAACGAATCCGGTGAAACAAAATGACAAGGATTAAGGATTAAGGATTCGTACTTGGTTTTATCACGCCCAAAATACCTCAAAAATAATCATAGTGGTGTAAAATTCAAGAATGATCAAAACATGGATACAATCGAGTTAGTATCGAATAGATGTTTTAGACTTAAAAGAAGAAATTTTATTTTCTAATTGAATAGTACAGTATACGTGAATAGTGCCATATCGTGAATAGTAACTCAAACACTAAAAGATAGAAATTCCACAAAAACATCTTCACGCTTCATGAATAGTACTCGTGAATAGTAACTCGTGAATAAGAATAGTAACTTATGAATAGTAACTCGTGAATAGTAACTCATGAATAGTAACCCATGAATAGTAACCCCGACATGAAAAAGTTTCAAATTTGATAAAACTTCAGATCAACATTTCAAAGATAATGATATTGAAGAAATAATATCATTAAAAAAAAATATCCCTTACCTCGAAAGATCAAGACTTTAGCTAAAACAGGATATAAATTTATGACTTGGACTTGCATCAGTATAGCAATACTCAAAGTATACTCAAAATACTCACAAGAATACCGATAATATAGAGAGAAAACTTGATTTCGGTGTGATTTTCAATTCTAACCTAAGCACCTATTTATAGGAAAATGCTTAGAACACCAAAGCGAAAATTTAATAAAATATATTATTATTAATAAATTTTCTACGCCTCTTGGAAATCAGATCCCAACATTTCCCACATGCCAACCTTCTAGAAAGAAATGATAAAAACGTTTTTCATAAAATAAATAATTAAAACTTACAAAAATCAATTATTTTGAACTTGAACTTCAATAATTCATAATAAATACCCTTTCATCAGAAAAAATTGAATCTCATGAGTTTTTATAGGAATTTCAATTCTCTACAACTTTGCAGAAGAAAGTTTTTCCAAATTCCAAATAGAAATGGACCGAAATCCACAAGCGGGGATTTTACAAAGTTTATAATCAAATTTCGATCGATAAATGGGGTCCACCGACATGTTTAACATGTTTTAAACATTTATTATTGCAACAAAATACTCTTCCTCCTCGTATACTCATATATCCCACATTCGATTTGTAAAATATCACCATTATTATATTATTAAAATATAATAATATATTTAAATGAATTATTTTATCGAAAAAGATAAAATATTAATTTTCAACAATTGTCATTTTAAAAATTTTCTCCATCTATATCCACATAAAATCAATATTTTCCTCATCATATAAATCAATAATTAATTATTCACAAATAATATTACTGAGAATCACAATATTGACAACTAGGCGGTTCCACGAAAGAGGGGCTTTCCAATAAGAATTTTTTCTTCTTGGCAATTGATTAGGTGACCAAACCTCTCCTTAGAGCAGAACTTTCTAGACATTGCCAACAATGTTATCTAATAATATTATTCGGATAATATGAATTATTTCTTTGATAATGAAAATACGTGTAATGACAATTATTGAAACAACAAAGAATATAAAATATCAATGGCAATTATTAACTCAATATAAAATCAATGAGAATAATTCTGTAACCATTATTGAGTAGTGCCTTCTCACGTAAGAATCAATAATTGGTGCAATACCTGGTGTGCTCTTGTTCAACAACGGCGTATTAGTGTGTTTTAACCACGGGTATTCCAACAGTATTACTTGGTAATAACTACTGTGCAGATTATTTAAAAACAACTTATATTTGTCGTTTTCTTCATCCAATCGCTTTCCAGAGTTATGGGGCCCACACATGGTCATTTGCTGTCGTAAATACGAATATTCCCGACAGCATTGAATATTCCACGACCAAACGAATATTCCCCGACGATAATGAATATTTTATAACCACTTGCTTATTTTGAAATATTTGCGTATTTAACCCTTAACTATCCACATTAATCAAATCAACCCTTACTATTTCAAAATAATAAATAAAGGAAATTCCTTTTTATTTAAAAATTTCGGGGTCTTACATATTTGATGTCTTGGGATGCTTCGAGGAACAAAAGGTTCCCTTTGCCACCTTCATGTTGCGAGGAGAGGCAGATTATTGGTGGGAATCTATAAAGCGTACTCAGCCTTCTGCACTAAAGATGTCTTGGGAGAAGTTCCAAGAACTGTTCAACGACAAGTACTTTCCCGAAAGTATTCATCACATGAAGGAGGTAGAGTTCATCAAACTAGAGCAAAACAATATGACAGTGTAGCAATACGATGCTAAGTTTGCTGAGTTGTCCCAGTTTGTGTCACACTTCTTTGATAATGAGGAGAGAATGATGCGGATTTTTCTAAGAGGTTTTAAACCCGATATACGTCAATACCTTATCTCTCACAAACTGTGTTTGTATTCAGATGTTGTAAATATGGCTCAGTTATTGGAGCGCGATAATGAGTTAACCCAACCCAGAGTGAGCAGCCGACAAGTCGATAATACCAGTGGTAGCAGTCATCGAAGTGGTGACAACAAACATGGAGGTAATCAAAATTCCAGAAATGGTAACGACTTCAGTGGTAATAATGGACAAGATAATAAGAGTGGAAATTTCAAAAAGAGGAGATTCAACAATGATGGAAAGACATCAGCACCAGCACCCGTTGATAAAGAAAGAGAACGACCACCGATCGTATGCTTCAAATACGGAAGGGAGGGACACATCAGTCTAAACTACGCGATGCAGTCCAAAGTGTGTTACAATTGTGGAAAAGAAGGTCACCTAGCCCAATTTTGTCATGCATCAAAGTTAAGTCCAGTTGGGATGGAGGCATCAAAGGCCGTCCCAGACAAGACAAAACCGGTAGTTCAAGGGAGAGCATTTGTCGTAACCTCCCAAAAGTGAGAAATTTGAATGAGGTGATCACGGGTAAGCTAATCATAAACTCTAGCAAAGTATATACCTTATTTGAGCGGTTCTACCCATTATTTTATTTCTCCTACTTGCGCTCAACGTTTAAATTTAACTCCGGAGAAATTAGACTTTAATTTATCTGTTAAAACTCTGTTGGGAGAAAGTGAGAAATTTGAATGAGGTGATCACGGGTAATGAAGTCATGTTACGGTAGTTCGATAACCGCATGTTACCTGTCAATCTTATCTCTTTGAAAATACTTGCATTTGATGTGATTTTAGGGATTGATTGGTTAACTACTCATCATGCTAAAATTGATTGTTTTTGTAAGGTTGTTAGCTTTCATATTCCTAACCAACCTATTATGTGAATTCAAGCAACCAAACCACTAAATTCAATCACTGTCATATCAAGCCATAAAGTTGTTCATTTATTGAATAATAAATGTGAAGCTTTCTTAGCCCATGTTACGGATTTAAATAAAAATACGTCAGATTTGAATGATATTTCTATTGTTAATAAATTTCTTGATGTATTCCCTGAAGAACTTCATGGCCTATCCCCAGAGCGTGAAATTGAATTTTGTATCGACCTTGAACCTAATATAAAACCAATTTCCAAAGCCCCGTATCGAATGGCTCCTATTGAACTTCAGGAGTTAAAAACCCAACTACAGAAATTGTTAGACATCAGTTTCATTCATCCTAGTACGTCTCCTTAGGGTGCTCCTGTTCTATTCGTGAAGAAGAAAGAGGGAAGTATGTAACTTTGTATTAATTATCGGGAGTTGAATCATGTCACCATCAAAAATAGGTACCTGTTACCTCGTATTGATGATTTGTTTGACCAGTTGCAAGGTGCCAAATTCTTTTCAAAGATCGATCTTCGTTCTAGATATCATTAATTAAAGATTAAAACTAATGACATTCCAAAGACTGCTTTCAGAACTTGGTACGGGCATTACGAATTCCTAGTCATGTCTTTTGGATTGACTAATGCTCCTGCTGCCTTCAAGGATATGATGAACCGGGTATTGAAGGAATATTTGGATCACTTTGTGGTCGTCTTTATTGATGACATCCTCATTTACTCCAAAAGCCATGAAGATCATGAGAAACACTTGAGGCTGATACTCCAAAATCTTTGTGAAAATAAGCTATATGCCTAGTTAAAGAAATGTGCGTTCTGGCATGAGTAAGTAGCATTCCTTGGGCACGTGATATCAAATCACGGAATATCTGTTGACCCGGCAAAGATTTAAGCAATTCAAAGCTGGGAGCAACCTAAGTTAATGACCGAAGTATGTAGCTTTCTGGGCTTAGTTGGTTATTATTGGAGATTCATGGTAGGATTTTCTTGAATCACTACTCCATTAACTCAGATAACTCGTAAAGATACAAAATTTAATTCGAGCGAGGAATGTGAGAAGAATTTTCAAGAACTTAAGAGGGGACTCATTTAGACTGTTCGACAATACCATCCGCTTGGGAGGATTTGTCAGTATCTGATGATGCTTGAGCAAAGGTTTAGGATGTGTTCTCAGCAACATGGGAAAGTCATAGCCTATGCCTCACGACAACTCAAAAAATATGAGAGGAATTATCCTACTCATGATCTAGAGTTGACAGCTGTTATTTTTGCGCTAAAGATTTGGAGGTATTACCTGTATGAAGAGATGGTAGAGATCTATACGGATTATAAATGCCTCAAATATTTCTTCACTCAAAAGGAACTGAACATGCGACAACGATGATGGCTTGAGTTGTTGAAAGATTACGATCATACCATTCAATACCATCTTGGAAAAACGAACGTAGTAGCTGACGCATTGAGTAGAAGATCTTATGCGGGTACGAGTGCGATATTGTCAACACAAAGGTCCATTTTATATGACCTACAAAGAATGGAGATAGAGTTAAAGACTTCAGGGACCCATGTGATGATGGTGAGTATACGAGTAGAATCGACTTTAATCGATAAAGTTAAAGCTCCTCAAGCTACAGACCTGAACTGATGAGTATGAGGAAGAAAGTTCAAGAAGGTGCTATTTCGGAAGCAAGAATCGATGAAGAAGGAATACTTTGAGTTAATTCCAGACTTTGTGTTCCTAACGATTCTAATTTGAATTATAAAATCATGATGGAGGCGCACAACACACAGTTTACAATCCATCCTAGGAGTACTAAAATGTATCGTGATCTTCGACATGCATTTTGGTGGAGCAATATGAAGAGAGAGATAACCGGGTTTATCTCAAGGTGTCTAACTTGTCAACGAGTCAAGGCGGAGTATAAAGTGCCAAAAGGTCCATTGCAGTCAATTGAAATTCTAGAATGGAAGTGGGATCACATTACCATGGATTTCGTTACTGGTCTTCCCAAGGTTTCTCAAGGCATAGATGCGATTTGGGTCATTGTTGATAGATTGACCAAGTCTGCTCATTTTTTTACCGATACATGAAACTTATACACTTGAACGTCTTGCTCATATGTATATAAATGCGATTGTAGCCAGTATCTATAGTTTCTGATCGAGGCCTAAGATTCACTTCAAGATTTTGGGTTAGTTTGCAAAAAGCTATGGGCACGGATTTATAATTTAGTTCGGTAAATCATCCTCAAATGGATGGGCAGTCGGAAAGGATGATTCAAACTCTTGAAGATTTATTAAAACTCTATGTCCTTACCTTCAAAGGAAGTTCGGACAAGTTTTTACAATTGGTGGAGTTTTCCTACAACAACAGTTCTCAAGCAAGTTTTGGCATGGCTCCATTTGAGGCGTTGTATAGAAGAAAGTGTCGTTCTCCAGTATGCTGGGATGAGGTTGGTGAAGCAACATTGTCGGGACCAGAGTTGGTATGTATGACTACGGAAAAGATTCAAACGATCCGACAACGTATAAAAACCTCACAAGATTGACAAAAGAGTTATGCTGATCTTCATCGAAAGGACGTGGAATTCAATATCAGAGATCATGTGTTATTACGTGTTGCTCCATGGAAAGGAGTTACGAGTTTTGGAAAGAGTGGAAAGCTAAATCCTCGATTCATTGCCCCATTTATAATCCTCGATCGAGTAGAAACTGTGGCCTATAGACTCGCCTTACCGCCAAGTATGTCTAATGTTCATAACGTTTTTCACATATCTATGTTACGTAAATATGTGAAAGACCCAAACCACATTATTGAATTAGAACCGGACGAGATAGCGGAAGATTTAACGTATGAAGAGATACCTGTTAAAATCTTGGATAAGAAGGATCATATTCTACGCTCCAAGGTTATACCTCAAGTCAAAGTTTGTGGAGAAACCATGATGTGGAGGAAATGACCTTGGAGTTAGAATCTAAAATGAAGTCAAGGTATCCTCACCTCTTCGACATACCAAGTATGTACCCTAATTTCGAGGGCAAAATTTCATAAGAAGGGGAGGTTGTAAGACCCCAACTTTTATGAATAAAGAATAATTTTTCTCAAAATATATTTTTGAATATTATGGTGTGGATATGATATAATGTTATAGTTGTGGGTAATATTTACAAATTTTGCAAGGTAAGCAAGTTGTTATAAAATATTCGATTGGTCGAGGAATATTCGTTTAAATAGGGAATATTCGTACGATGACACAATCATTGGTGGACCCCACAACGGAAGTATTGTCGTAGTTAGAAAACGACAGAATTATCTTTTTATAAAAATAACGACGAAATTTTTACCGTTAAACTGTTGAACTACCCGGTGATAAAAATACAGTAATACGCGTGGTTGCATAGTAGCACACGGTATTGATTATTGATGCTTAAGTGAGAAGTCACTCAGTTATACTCCATTATTGCTACAGTAATTGCTGTATAATATCTCTCATATTATTGATTCAATTATTGTCACAATATTAATATTTTATATTATTAAATCAATAATTTAGACGACAAAGTTATTCATATTAATATTTGCAATATTGACGATGTCTAGAAAGTTTTGTCGAGGAGAGGTTTGGTCACATCTTAGCCAGGGATCATATCTCTAAGCTTTGATACCAACTGTGACGCCCCCAAAATTGGTATATATCACCCATCTTGAGTCGCCAAATACATGGTACAAAATACAAATAAAAACTTAATTATACAATTGTCGTGTAAAATACGACAAAACATATGCTGTGAGTTTTAATACAAATATTGTCATCTAGACAATATCCACACTGAATGGAGTCCTCATTACATTTATTGTCACACTATTTAACAGAATAGTGAGGACTACTAATGCTATCATCTGGACCGTCACTCCGTTTCCCAACTCGTCCCAGCTATATTCTCATTTCCTGAAGAGAATAGTGAAAGAAAGGGTGAGCTCAACTAGCCCAGTAAGACATATAATGACTAAGATAATGCAGAATAAATTATCATTAGCCTTCAACAATTTTAAACTGATAAAATACAATAGACATCAAGTTTAACTGCAGCGGAACAAGCAATCCATTAAAAGAGTTAAATAGAGAATAAAATCGACTATCATCTATGATTCAAAAAGTTTTTCATCAACTTAATCGCTGAGACTCAACTTAATAAATAATCCACATCATCAAATCATCCCTGCACTACAGGCCAGGGATATTATTTAATATCACGACCACGAATTATACATGCACTACGGGCCAAAGATAGTTGTGTTTTCATCAACGGTCCTGATCATGCCATAAAACAATTCATCTTTACTCCCTTGATCGAAGAGAATCCATAGCCATAATCATACCAAAAACTGTCCATCAATGCACTACGGGCCAATGAGGACTTTTTCCACATCATTTGTAACATTACGGTCATGATTATACAAGAATAATCCTGGTCATAATCATATCAAGTCCATCTATACTCTGAGTATGTGTCAGATGACTTTCAACAAAATATAAACATGAGGATGATGACAATGATATAAGAATTCAATAAAACATGTTCAAGAATTAAATTATCTAGTAACTAATAATGTCCAAATTGTCAACATGATACTGCTTTGTGGAGTAAAATCCAAAAATAATATCCATGCAACAAAAATAATTTGGACAGAAAAGAATCAATTTTTCGTCGTAAATAGTACCCCGTGAATAGTACTTCGGGAATAGTTCCTCGTGAATAGTACCCCGACATGAAAAGTACTCCAAATACCCGAGTGAATAATATTTGGGTGAATAGTAATTTAGGTGAATAGTAACCCATGAATAGTAACTCGTGAATAGTATTCTGACATGAAAAGTTCCCTGAATACCCGAATGAATAATAGTAGAGTGAATAGTAACCGGGTGAATAGTAACCTGTGAATAGTAACTCGTAATAGAAAATACCAAATATAATGATATTTGATGACGAGTATAGAAGTCAAAACTTTAACCAATTGGGTATAATAAAGAATGGAATAACAAAAGAAATCACCGCAAGCAAGCGGTTGCCATGCATAGGCGAGTTATCCCAATGAAATAATAAATAACGGAAATAGGTCGAGGCGTGTCACACCAAGCGAGGATATTCAAAAAGAATAATAAAGAATGGAATAACAACAGAAATCACCATGCATGCGGTACTTTGCATAGATAGGTTATTCCAACAGAATAATAAATAACGGAACCAGGTCCGGCGTAAAACGCATAGACAGGATATTCCAACAGAATAATAAAGACGAAACCAGGTCTGGCATAAAACGCATAAACAGGATATTCCAACAGAATAATAAAGAATGGAATAACAACAGAATTTCACCATGTATGCGGTACTTCGCATAGACAGGTTATTCTAGCAGAATAATAAACAATAGAATAACAGAAGAATTTCACCAAGTACAGGGTAGACCGCGTATATAGGTTATTCCAATAGAATAATAAAGAATGGAATAACAGAAGTTCTCTTCATGAATATAAAAAAAATAATACCCCTTACAGGTGCAACAAATAATATCCCTTACCTCAAAAGAAGACTGGATACTGGAATACTGAGGTAGCAGGTTTCTCTTCTTATTTTTCTCTATAGATTTAATAATGGCTCTAAAGCTTTAGTGAATTGGTGAGAAATGAAGGAAGAATAAGCTTCTATTTATAGGAAAACATAGTTTCGATAATTGCATGTTTTGGGGTTCGAAAAATTATAGAATAATACCTCCCACTTTTATTTCATTTTTAATTTAGTCCAGCAAGTATTATCAAACTTGCACCACCTCCCCTAATAGTAAATCATGTGACTCAATAGTTCTAGACATGTGAAAATACGAATTACAATATAGTACCTCCATCTATACCTCCATCTTTAATTTAATCATGCAAGTATTATCAATCTTACACTAACTCCCCTAATAGTATAAGAATGTGATTCAATAATATACACATGTGAATAAATAGTTATATAAGCATGTGAATTAGTATCAATTAATTGCTCATTTATCCGATAAATTCCCCGATTTATCAATATAACCCTCAGACATCAATTATCATCGGAATAGATGTCGATTTCCACTAACACTAATAATCCCAACACAATGAAACTATCAAATTCATCTTTAATCAACACGAACTTATTCATCATTAATATTATAACTCACAATATTTAACAACGAGGTCGTTCCCGAGAAAGAGGGGCTTTCGATAAGGATTTCTCCCTATTGGCGCGCAATTAGGTGACCAAACCTCTCCTTGACAGAACTTCTAGACATTGTAAATATTGTAATTTAATAATATGAATAACTTTGTCGTCTCAATTATGGATTTAATACTATATCATATAATGCAGAGGATATTGTGACAATAATCGAATCAATAATATGGGAGATATGGTGCAACAATTACTATAGTAATAATCGAGTATAACTGAGTGAGTTCTCACGTAAGCATCAATAATCAATACCGTGTGCTACTATGCAACCACACGTATTACTGTACTTTTACTACCGAGTAGTTCAACAGTATTAAAGGTAAAACTTCCGTCGTTATTTTCATAAAAATATTTTTGTTGTTTTCTTAATCTGATAATAATTCCGTTGTGGGGTCCACCAATGATTGTGTCATCGTACGAATATTCCCTGACCAATCGAATATAATATAACAACTTGCATACTTTGCAAAATTTATAAATATTACCCACAACTATAACATTATATCAAATTCACACCATAATATTCAAAAAAATATTTCGAGAAATTTAAATCTTTATTCATAAAATCCGGGGTCTCACAATCCCCCCTCATTATGAAATTTCATCTTTGAAATTTACGTACGTACCTTGTATGCCGAACAGATGAGGACACTTCGTCAGATTATAACTCTTGAGGTATAACCTTTAAGCGTAGAATATATTCCAGGATTTTAATAGGTACATCTTCATACATTGAATTATCCGCTATCTCGTCCGGTTCTAAATCAATAATGTGGTTCGGGTCGTCCACATATTTACGTAACATCGATACGTGAAAAATGTTATGAACATGCGACATACTTGGCGGTAAAATGAGTCTATAGGCCACAGTTCCTACTCGATCAAGGATTTCAAATGGGTCAATAAAATCGATGGTTGAGATTTCATCTCTTCATCGATTCTTGCTTCTAGAATAACGCCCTCTTGAACCTTCTTCTTCACATTTATCAGCTCTGAGTATTTAGCTTGAGCGACTTTAACTTTATCGATTAAAGTCGATTCTACTCGTATATTCGTTATCTTCACGTGGGTCCTTAGAGTCTTTAACTCTATCTTCATCATTTGTAAGTTATACGAAATGGGTCTTTGTGTTAACAACTTTGCACTCATAAACGAATACGATCTACTACTCAACATGTCAGGTACCACGTTCTCTTTCTCACGATGGTATTGAATGGTACAATCGTAATCTTAAACAGCTCAAGCCAACATCTTTGGCTCACGTTACGTTAACTTTGGGTGAAGAAAAATATTTGAGGATTTTACAAATGAGTTTTGTACTGGGGTCAATATAAAATTCGATTTCAGGCTTTAAGTAGGCTAAGAAGTCTTCAAGAACACGTCAAGAAATTTATTAACAATAGAAATATCATTCAAAACTATGACTCTCATCCAAGACTTAGATAGCACGTGTAATGAAGGTTTCTCATAACGGAGTTTCTAACTTCTTCGGAGTCAAATTAAAACGTTGAATGCAAGCAAGAGAGATAAAAGAATAGGTAGAACCAGTATCGAATAAGGTATAGACTTTGCAAAAATTTATAATTAACTAACCCGTGCTAACTTCGTTCGGGTTACTCGCTTTTTGAGAAGTCATGAAAAATGCTCTTCCTGAAACCATCGACTTTGTTTTGTCTGTATCTGCCTTTGGTACCACCGTCCCAGCTGGACTTAACTTTGGTGCACGACAAAATAAAGCTAAATGACCTTTTCTTCTTGAAATTTCCACTTCTATAATCTTGGCCATGATTACCACCGAAGTGGTTACCATTCTTGGCATGATAATTTCCCCCACTATGGCCGTTGCCACCGGTACGATTATTATCGTGTTGTTGGTCATTACCTTTTGGTTGAGCTGACTCAACAGTCTCATTCACTCCATTATGAACATTTGCAACTGCCATTTTTAAATAATACCACAAAACAAGGGTTAATTAACATATCACATATTATCCCTATACTCTGACTGACCAATTAAATACCAAATAAACTTATGTAGGTCATACTAGCGAAGGAATTCCCCGTCTCTCCCCTCCTAGTTCTTGTCTCACATCTTAGCCAAGGATCATACCCCTAAGCTTTGATATCAACTGTGACGCCCCCAAAATTGGTATACATCACCCATCTTGAGTCGCCAAATACATGGTACAAAATACAAATAAAAACTTAATTATACAATTGTCGTGTAAAATACGACAAAACATATGCTGTGAGTTTTAATACAAATATTGTCATCTAGACAATATCCACACTAAATGGAGTCCTCATTACATTTATTGTCACACTATTTAACAGAATAGTGAGGACTACTAATGCTATCATCTGGACCGTCACTCCGTTTCCCAACTCGTCCCAGCTATATTCTCATTTCCTAAAGAGAATAGTGAAAGAAAGGGTGAGCTCAACTAGCCCAGTAAGACATATTATGACTAAGATAATGCAGAATAAATTATCATTAGCCTTCAACAATTTTAAACTGATAAAATACAATAGACATCAAGTTTAACTGCAGCGGAACAAGCAATCCTTTAAAAGAGTTAAATAGAGAATAAAATCTACTATCATCTATGATTTAAAAAGTTTTTTATCAACTTAATCTTTGAGACTCGACAATAAATAATCCACATCATCAAATCATCCCTCTTTCTGGGCCGAGGATATTATTTAGTATCACGACCACGAATTATCCATGCACTACGGGCCAAAGATAATCATGTTTTCATCAACGGTCCCCGATCATGCCATAAAATAATTCATCTTTGCTCCCGTCAGAAGAGAATCCATAGCCATAATCATACCAAAAGCTGTCCATCAATGCACTACTATTGATGAGGACTTTTTCCACATCATTTGCAACATTACGGTCATGATTATCAAGAATAATCCACGGTCAAAATCATACCAAGTCCATCTATGCACTCTGGGCCACAGATGACTTTCAACAAAATATAAACATGAGGATGATGACAATGATATAAGAATTTAATAAAACAAGTTCAGGAATTAAATTATCCAGGAACTAATAACGTCCAAATTGTCAACATGATACTGCTTTGTGGAGTAAAATTTAAGAATAATATTCATGCACCAAAAATAATTTGGACAGAAAAGAATCAATTTTTCATCGTGAATAGTACCCCGTGAATAGTACCTCGTGAATAGTACTCTAACATGAAAAGTACTCCAAATACCCAAGTGAATAATATTCGGGCGAATAGTAATTTCGGTGAATAGTAACCCATGAATTGTAACTCGTGAATAGTATTCTGGCATGAAAAGTGCCCCGAATACCCGAATGAATAATACTAGAGTGAATAGTAATCGGGTGAATAGTAACCCATGAATAGTAACTCGTAACAGAAAATTTCAAATTAAATGATATTTCATGACGAGTATAGAAGTCAAACCTTTAACCAACTGAGTATAATAAAGAATGGAATAACAAAAGAAATCACCAGGCATACGGTACTTCGCATAGACAGGTTATCCCAACAGAATAATAAATACTGGAACCAGGTCAAGCGTAATGCGCACCGATGGGATATTACAACAGAATAATAAAGAATGGAATAACAACAGAAATCACCATTGATGAGGTACTTCGCTTAGACAAGTTATTCCAACAAAATAATAAATAACGGAACTAGGTTAGGCGTAAAGCGCATACGAGACGAGGATATTCAATGAGAATAATAAAAGGCGGAACCGGGTCGGCGTAAAATGCTGTGAGCAGGATATTCTAACAGAATAATAATGTAAGACCCGAAATTATTAATAAATTTAATTTAATTTCCTCTATTTATTATTTTGAAATAGTAAGGGTTGATTTGATTAATGTGGTTAGTTATGGGTAAAATGCGCAAATATTTCAAATAAGCAAGTGGTTATAAAATATTCATTGTTGTCGAGGAATATTTGGTTGGTCGTGGAATATTCTTGTTGTCGGGAATATTAAATGCGACAGACCTTGACCTTGTGTGTGCCCCATAACGGAAAGCGATTGGATAAAGAAAACGACAAGTATAAGTTGTTTATAAATAACGGCATAGTTGTTATCGTTTATACTGTTAAAATACTCGGTGGTTAAAACAAAGTAGCACACGGTATTGCACTAATTATTGATTCTTACGTAAGAAGGCACTACTCAATAATTGTTACAGTAATTACTGTTCAATATTTTATTTTATTGATTCAATAATTGCTACGTTGATATTTTATATTTCTGTTATTTCCATAATTATCACTACATAGTATTTTCCATTATCGGAGCAATAATTCATATTATCTGAATAATATTATTAGATAACATTATTGGCAATGTCTAGAAAGTTCTATCTAAGGAGAGGTTAGGTCATCTAATTGCGCGCGATGGCGAAATCCTTATTGAAAAGCCCCTCTTTCACAGGGCTGCTGGTTGTCGATAATGTGATTACGTAATATTATTTGTGAATAATTAATTATTAATTTTTATGATGAAAAATATTCATTTTATGTGGATATAGATGAGAAAATTTTAATGTGACAATTGTTGAAAATTAATATTTTATCTTTTTCTAATAAAATAATTCATTTAAATATATTATTATATTTTAATAATATAATAATGGCGATATTTTTATACTGAATGTGGGATATATGAGTATATGAGGAGGAGGAGTGTTATTGTTACCAAAATATTTAAAACATGTCTTTCATGTTTGTGGACCCCATTTCTTGACTGAAATTTGCGTGTAAAATTGCCCGTTTGTGGATTTCGGTCAATTTCTATTTGGAATTTGAAAAAACTTTCTTCTGTAAAGTTGTAGAGAATGAAATTTCCTATGGAAAAGATATGAGGTTTGAATTTTTCTGATAAAAGGGCTATTTATTATGAATTATTGAAGCTCCGAAGTTCCAGAATAATTGATTTTTGGAAGTTTTAATTATTTTTTTAAAGAAAAACATTTTTGGTGAGTGTCCCACATGTGATAAATGTGTTATGTTGTTAGAATTCAGATTTCAAAGTGGGCGTAGGAATTTGTTTTATAAATAATATTAATTTATTAAATTTTTTGCTTTGGTGTTCTAAGCATTTTCCTATAAATAGGATGCTTATGTTAGAATTGAAAATCACACCAAAAACTAAAGTTTTCTCTCTATTTCTCTCTCTATATTATGGAGCATATTCTTGTGAGTATTTTGATATTTTTAGTGTTGCTATAAGGTGCAAGTTTCCTTCAGCACTATATTCAAAATTCCAGTCAGAAGTACTATTCTTTCGAAGTAAGGGATATTATTTTTTTTAAAATGATATTATTTCTTCTAATATCATTATGCCAGAATATTGGTAATATTTTTCTTGTGAAATTCTTGTCTTTTGGTGTCGGGGTTACTATTCACGTATACGACATTATTCTCGTATACGGCACTATTCACAGAAAAATTAAATTTTCATTTTTGTCCAAAATATTGTTTATGGATACTAGCTTTGATTGTATCCATGTTTTGATCATTCTTGAATTTTACTTCACTGTGATTATTTATGAAGTATTTTTGAACTCGGATAGTTTAAAGTACGAATCCTTAATATTTGTTCTTTTGTTTCACTGGATTCGTTTTCTTTTAAATATTTTTCATCATCCTCAGTCCTAAATGATGATATTACTGAATATCTTTGGCCTGTAGTGCAAAGATTGTTGATTTTATTATGAATATCTTTGGCCCGTAGTGCAAAGATGTACAGGTGTTAAAATGAACATGACCGATTGATGAATATATTTGGCCTGTAGTGCAAAGATGATTATTTGATTCAAGATGAATATTGATTGATGTTACAGGGATAAAATAATTATGATGGACTTTAAAATTCATAGATTATAGTAGATTTCATTCTCTATGTAACTCTTCTATGAATTATTATTTCCGCTGCGAATATTGATCTGAAACTTATTGTCTATTGTATTTTTTCAGATTTTTCCCTATTGTAGACTAACGATAATTTCTTCTATATTATCTTAGTCATAATATTTTTTACTGGGCTAGTTGAGCTCACCCTTTTCCTTTTTGTTCCATTTTTCTTCTCAAGAGGCGAGAATGTAGCGAGTACTAGTCGGGGTGTGGAATGATGGTTCTAGAAGTCGTTTTAGTAGTCCTCATCATTTTTGTATAATAATGTACCAATAATTGTAATGAGGACTTATTTGGGTATGGATATTGTCTAGATGGCAATATTTGTATTTAAACTCACAGTTTTTATGTTGTATTAATAAAGTTGTAGTTGTTTCTGTACCATGTTATTGAAGACTCAAAATGGGTGATGAATACCTATTTTGGGGGCGTCACAGTTGGTATTAGAGCTTAGGGATATAATCTTTGGTGGAGATCGGGGAATAGAACTAGGAGGGGAGAGATGAGTGAATCCTTCGATAGTGTGTCCTACTTAAGCTTATTTGTTGGTCGGTCATAAAATAGGGATATTATGTGATATGATAATTGGTTTAATTAACACTTGTTTTATGGCAGTATTTAAGAAAGGCAACTGAGAATGTTAATAGTGGAGTAAATGAGACCGTGGAGACGCCCGTACTCACCAATGAGGAGAACGTGCAACCGGCCGTTAATTTTCCTCCTGTAAACAATACCACGGAGCAGACGATGAACGATGAGATGGTTAGAAGATTTTTGTGGTTCATGCAAAACCAGACGAAGGAGATTCCTGTTCAAAATACAGGAAGAAACAATGGCAATGCACAGCTGGTCACAGCCAAATAGTTTAAGGAGTTGGGACCACGAATCTGGGGAAAGCGGATCCGATTAAAGGCGAGAGCGTGGGTTAAACAAATTACCAAGATATTCGATGTCTTGGGATGCACGGAGGAACAGAAGGTTCCATTCGCTACTTTTATGTTCCGTAATGAGGTAGATTACTAGTGGGAATCTGTGAAGCGTACCCATCCAGCCGCGCTCAGCATGTCTTGGGAGACATTTGAACATTCAATGACAAATACTTTCACGAAAGTGTTCGTCATATATGAAGGAGGTAGAGTTTATTAGATTTGGAGCAAAACAATATGGCGGTGTCAAAGTCGAGGCGAAGTTTGTAGAGTTATCCAGGTTTGCACCTCATTTGGTGGAGAATGAGGAACGTATGACGCGGATGTTTTAAGAGGTTTGAAACCCAACATACGTCCATATCTCATTTCTCATAAATTTTCTCTCTACTCCGATGTTGTCAATAGGGCTCAATTATTAGGAGCGAGATAACGAGTACGTTCAACCGAGGGACCACAACCAGGATCATCCGGTGTGGTGATCATCGAACAACGATAACCAGCGGAGAAAGAAGAATACAGACAAGAGCGGCAACCACTCTGGTGGTAATCATGGCCATGAAAATAGAAGAAGCGAGTTGGGGGGAGATTTTAAAAAGAGGAGATTTAACAATGACAATGCGAAGGCGTCGACCATCAAAGAACAACCGGTTCTAAGGGAGAGAAAGCGACCCACCGTCGTATGCTACAAATGTTGGAAAGAGGGATATATCAGTCCAAACTGCCCACAACAGTTCAAGGTATGCTATAATTGTGGAAAGGAATGACATATCGCTTGAGATTGTAAGTTAGCGAAACCATGTTCAGCGGGGACGGTGACTCGAAAGGCTGTCCCAGAAAAGTCAAAGTTAACAGTTCCTAGAAGAGCGTTTGTCGTGACTGGTCAAAATGCAAGGAACCCAAATGAGGTGATCACTGGTAAGCTAATCATAAATTCTTGCAAAGTTTATACATTACTAGATACCGGTGCTACCCATTCATTTATCTCTCCTGCTTGTGCTCAATGTTTAAACTTGACTCCGGAGAAATTAGACTTTGACCTATCTGTGGAAACTCCATTAGGAGAAACTTTCATCACATCCACTGTTTATAAATCTTGTTTGATCCAAGTTGGCACCATCACCTTACCTGTTGACCTTATCTCTTTAAAGATACTTGATTTTGATGTGATTTTAGGGATTGATTGGTTAACTACTCATCATGCTAAAATTGATTATTTTTGGAAGGTTGTTAGTTTTCATATTCCTAACCAACCTGTTGTACGAATTCAAGCAACTAAACCATTAAAATCAATCACTGTCATATCAAGTCATAAAGCCATCAGTTTATTAAAAAACTGATGTCAAGCTTTCTTAGCCCATGTTATGGATTTGAATAAAGACACATCAGATTTGAATAATATTCCTGTTGTTATTGACTTTCCTGACGTCTTTCCTGAAGAACTTCCTGGTCTACCCCCAAAACGTGAAGTTGAATTCTTTATTGATCTTGAACTGGTACAAATCCCATTTCTAAAACCCCATATCGAATGGCTCTATTGAACTTGAGTTAAAGGTCCAACTACGAGGAGTTGTTGGACATCGGTTTCATTCATCCTAGTACATCTCCTTGGGGTGCTCCTATTTTATTTGTAAAGAAGAAAGAGCGGGAGTATGCGACTTTGTATTGATTATCGGGGAATTGAACCATGTCACCATCAAGAATAGGTATCCGCTACCTCGTATTGATGACTGTTTGACCCGATTGCAAGGAGCACAATTCTTCTCAAAGATCAATCTTCGTTACGGATATCATCGGTGAAGATTAGGCGAGGATATTCAAAGAGCGCCTTGAACTCGGAACAGGCATTATGAATTCTTAGTCATGTCTTTCAGATTGACTAATGCTCCTATGGCTTTCATGGATATGATGAACCGAGTATTCAAGGATTATTTGGATCAATTCGTTGTTGTCTTTATTGATGACATCCTTATATATTCTAAAAGCCGTGAAGATCATGAGCACCATTTGAAGCTGGTACTCCAAAGGCTTCGTGAAAATAAGCTTTATGCTAAGTTGAAGAAATGTGAGTTCTGGCTTGAGGAAGTAGCATTTCTAGGGCACGTGGTGTCAAAACATGGAGTATCTATTGACGTGAAGATTGAAGCAATACAAAGTTAGAAGAGCAACCGAAGCGGTGGATCAAATGCACGTAGCTTTACAGGTTTATTTGGTTATTATCGGAGATTTGTGGAAGGATTTTCTCGAATTTCTACTCCGTTAACTCAGCAGACTCGGAAAGATACAAAATTCGTATGGAGCGAGGAATGCAGGAAGAGTTTCTAAGAGCTTAAGAGGAAACTCATTTCGACACCTGTTTTGACAATACCATCTGGTTCAGATGGATTTGTTATCTACAGCGATGCTTCAGGCAAAGGGTTAGTATGTGTTCTCATGCAACGTGGGAAAGTCATAGCCTATGCCTCACGACAACTTAAAGAATATGAGAGGAATTATCCTACTCATGATCTAGAATTGGCAGCAGTTGTTTTCACACTAAAGATCTGGAGGCACTATCTATATGGAGAAAAAGTGGAGATATATTCAGACCATAAAAGCCTCAAATATTTCTTCACCCAAAAGGAACTTAAAATGCGGCAACGACGTTGGCTCGAGCTATTGAAAGACTACGACCGCACCATTCAATACCATCTTGGAAAAGCGAATGTGGTAGCTGACGCATTAAGTAGAAGATCTTATGCAGGAACGAGTGCGATGCTATCGACACAAAGGCCCAATTTATGGGATTTACAAAAGATGAAGATAGAATTCAAGACTCCGGGGACCCATGCAATGATGTCAAGTATACACATAGAACCAACTTTAATCGATAAAGTTAAAGTTGCTCAAGCCACAGACCCGGAGCTGATGCGTATGAAGAAGAAAGTGCAAGAAGGTGCTATTCCAGAAGCAAGAATCGATGAAGAAGGAATACTTCGAGTCCACTCTAGACTTTGTGTTCCTAACGATTCTGATTTGAAGTATAAGATCATGATGGAGGCACACAATACACCATTTGCAATACATCCTGGAAGTACCAAAATATATCGTGATCTTCGACATACATTTTGGTGGAACAATATGAAGAGAGAGATTGCAAAGTTTATCTCGATGTGTTTAACTTGTCAACGTGTAAAGGTGGAGCATCGAGTGCCTAAGGGTCCATTGGAACCACTTGAGATTCCGAAATGGAAGTGGGAACATATTACTATGGATTTCGTTACGGGTCTTCCCATGGTTTCTCAAGGCATAAATGCTATTTGGGTTATTGTTGATAGATTAATCAAGTCTGCTCATTTCTTGCTGATACGGGAGACTTATTCCCTTGAACGTCTTGCTAGTATGTACGTGAATGACATTGTGAGGTTGCATGGCATGCCAGTATCTATAGTTTTGGGTCATGACCCAAGATTCACTTCAAGATTTTGGGTTAGCTTGCAAAAAGCTATGGGTACGGATTTACGATTTAGTTCGGCATACCATCCTCAAACAGACGGACAATCAGAGAGGACTATTCAAACTCTTGAAGATCTATTAAGACTCTGTGTCCTAGACTTCAAAGGGAGTTGGGATAAGTATTTACCATTGGTGGAATTCTCCTACAACAACAGTTATCAGGCAAGTATAGGTGTGGCTCCATTCGAAGCATTGTATGGACGAAAATGTCGCTCTCCACTATGTTGGGATGAGGTGGGTGAAGCAACATTGTTGGGACCCGATTTGGTACGTATGACTACGGAAAAGATCCAAATGATTCGATAACGTATACAAATGGCACAGGATCGACAAAAGAGTTATGCGGATCTTCATCGAAAGGACGTAGAATTTAGTATTGGGGATCATGCATTGTTGCGAGTTATTCCATGGAAGGGAGTTACAAGATTTGGGAAAAGAGGAAAGCTCAATCCACGATTTATTGGTCCATTTTAGATTCTTGACCGAGTAGGAAATGTAGCCTATAGACTCGCGTTACCTCCAAGTATGTCTCATGTTCATAATGTTTTTCACATATTTGTGCTTCGTAAATATGTGAAAGACCCGAACCACGTTATTGAGTTAGAACCGGACAAGATAGCCGAAGACTTAACGTATGAAGAGGTACCTGTTAAGATCTTGGATAGGAAGGAGCATGTCCTATGCACAAAGGTCATACCACAAGTTAAAGTTTTGTGGAGGAACCATGCTATAGAGGAAATGACCTGGGAGTTGGAAACAAAAATGAAAGCGAGGTATCCTCACCTTTTCGAAACACCAGGTATGTACGTTAATTTCGAGGACAAAATTTCATAAGGAGGGGAGGTTGTAAGACCACAAATTATTAATAAATAAAATTTAATTTCCTCTATTTATTATTTTAAAATAGTAAGGGTTGATTTGATTAATGTGGTTAGTTATGGGTAAAATGCGCAAATATTTTAAATAAGCAAGTGGTTATAAAATATTCTTTGTTGTCGGGGAATATTCGGTTGGTCGTGGAATATTCTTGTTGTCGAGGAATATTAAATGACGACCAAGTAGCGACCTTGTGTGTGCCCCCATGTGAAAGCGATTGGATAAAGAAAATGACAAGTAGCACACAGTATTGCACCAATTATTGATTCTTACGTAAGAAGGCACTACTCAATAATTGTTACAGTAATTACTGCTCAATATTTTATTTTATTGATTCAATAATTGCTACGTTGATATTTTATATTTCTGTTGTTTCCATAATTATCACTACATAGTATTTTCCATTATTGGAGCAATAATTTATATTATCTGAATAATATTATTAGATAGCATTATTGGCAATGTCTAGAAAGTTCTGTCTAAGGAGAGGTTAAGTCATCTAATCTAATTGCTTGGCGCCGATGGCGAAATCCTTATTGGAAAGCCCTCCTTCACAGGAAGCGCTTTGGTTATCGATAATGTGATTACGTAATATTATTTGTGAATAATTAATTATTAATTTTTATGATGAGGAAAATATTCATTTTATGTGGATATAGATGGAGAAAATTTTTAATGTGACAATTGTTGAAAATTAATATTTTATCTTTTTCTGATACTATAATTTATTTAAATATATTATTATATTTTAATAATATAATAATGGTGCTATTTTTACAATGAATGTGGGATATATGAGTATATGAGGGGGAGGAATGTTTTTGTTACCAAAATATTTAAAACATGTTTTTTATGTTTGTGGACCCCATTTCTTAACTGAAATTTGATTATAGCCTGTAAAATCGACCGTTTGTGGATTTCGGGCAATTTTTGTTTGGAATTTGGAAAACCTTTCTTCTGTAAAGTTGTAGAGAATGAAATTTCCTATGGAAAGGACATGAGGTTTGAATTTTTCTGATAAAAGGGCTATTTATTATGAATTATTGAAGCTCCGAAGTTCTAGAATAATTGATTTTTGAATGTTTTAATGATTTTTTTAAAGAAAAACATTTTTGGTGAGTGTCCCACATGTGATAAATGTGTTATGTTGCTAGAATTCAGATTTCAAAGTGGGCATAGGAATTTGTTTTATAAATAATATTAATTTATTAAATTTTCTGCTTTGGTGTTCCAAGCATTTTCCTATAAATAGGGTGATTAGGTTAGAATTGAAAATCACACCAGAAACTGAAGTTTTCTTTCTATTTCTCTCTCTATATTATCGAGCGTATTCTTGTAAGTATTTTGATATTTTGAGTGTTGCTATACGGTGCAAGTTTCCTTCAGTACTATATTCAAAATTCTAGTCAGAAGTACTATTCTTTCGAGGTAAGGGATATTATTTTTTTTTAAATAATATTATTTCTTCTAATATCATTATGCCGGAATATTGGTAATATTTTTCTTGTGAAATTCTTGTCTTTTGGTGTCGGGGTTACTATTCACGTATACGACACTATTCACGTATACGGCACTATTCACGAATACGATACTATTCACAGAAAAATTAAATTTTTGTTTTTGTCCAAAATATCGTTTATGGATACTAGCTTTGATTGTATCCATGTTTTGATCATTCTTGAATTTTACTTCACTATGATTATTTATGAAGTATTTTTGAACTCGGATAGTTTAAAGTACGAATCCTTAATATTTGTTCTTTTGTTTCACTTGATTCATTTTCTTTTAAATATTTTTCATCATCCTCAGTCCTAAATGATGATATTACTGAATATCTTTGGCATGTAGTGCAAAGATGGTTGATTTTATTATGAATATCTTTGGCCCGTAGTGCAAAGATGTACATGTATTGAGATGAACATGACCGACTGATGAATATCTTTGGCCTATAGTGCAAAGATGAATATTTGATTCAAGATGAATATTGATTGATGTTACAGGGATTAAATAATGATGATGGACTTTTAAATTCATAGATTATAGTAGATTTCATTCTCTACGTAACTCTTCTATGAATTATTATTTCCACTACGAATATTGATCTGAAACTTGTTATCTATTGTATTTTTTCAGATTTTTCCCTGTTGAAGACTAACGATAATTTGTTTTATATTATCTTAGTCATAATATTCTTTACTGGGCTAGTTGAGCTCACCCTTTTCCTTTTTGTTCCATTTTTCTTCTCAGGAAGCGAGAATGTAGCGAGTACTAGTCGGGGTGTGGAATGATGGTTCTAGAAGTCATTTTAGTAGTCCTCACCATTTTTATAAAATAATGTACCAATAATTGTAATGAGGACATATTTGGGTATGGATATTGTCTAGATGGCAATATTTGTATTTAAACTCATAGTTTTTGTGTTGTATTAATAAAGTTGTAGTTGTTTCTGTACCATGTTATTCACGACTCAAAATGGGTGATGTATACCTATTTTGGGGGCGTCAAAAATAAAGAATGGAATAACAACAGAATTTCACCATGTATATTGTACTTCGCATAGACAGGTTATTCCAGCAGAATAATAAATAATGGAATAACAGAAGAATTTCACCAAGTATAGAGGCGAATGGCGATATCTGAGTTATTCTAATAGAATAATAAAGAATGGAATAACAGAAGTTCTCTTCATGAATATAAAAAAAAAAATACCCCTTACAGGTACAACAAATAATATCCCTTACCTCAAAAGAAGACTGGATACTGGAATAGTGAGGTAGCAGGCTTCTCTTCTTCTTTTTTTTCTATAGATTTCTCTCTCTAATAATGGCTCTAAAGCTTTAGTGAATTGGTGAGAAATGAAGGAAGAATGAACTTCTATTTATAGGAAAACATAGTTTCGATAATTGCACATTTTGGGGCTCGAAATATTATAGAATAATACCTCCCACTTTTCTTTCATTTTTAATTTAGTCCTGCAATTATTATCAAACTTGCACCACCTCCCATAATAGTAAATCACGTGAATCAATAGTAAATCATGTGCCTCAATAGTTCTAGACATGTGAAAATATGAATTACAATATAGTATCTCTGTTTATACCTCAATCTTTAATTTAATCATGCAAGTATTATCAATCTTGCACCAACTCCCCTAATAGTATAAGAATGTGATTCAATAGTACACACATGTGAATAAATAGTTATATAAGCATGTGAATTAGTAGCAATTAATTGCTCATTTATCCGATAAATTCCCTGATTTATCAATATAACCCTCAGACATCAATTATCATCGGAATAGATGTCGATTTCCACTAACACTAATAATCCCAACACAATGAAACTATCAATTTCATTTTTAATCAACACAAACTTATTCATCATTAATATTATAACTCACAATATTTAACAACCAAGTCGTTCCCAAGAAGGAGGGGGCTTTCCAATAAGGATTTCTCCTTATTGGCGCGCAATTAGGTGACCAAACCTCTCATTGCAGAACTTCTAGACATTGTAAACATTGCAATTTAATAATTTGAATAACTTTGTCGTCTCAATTATTGATTTAATAATATATCATATGATGCAGAGGATATTGTCACAATAATTGAATTAATAATATGAGAGATATGATACAACAATTACTATAGCAATAATTGAGTATAACTGAGTGACTTCTCACGTAAGCGTCAATAATCAATACCGTGTGCTATTATGCAACCACGCGTATTATTGTACTTTTACTACCGAGTAGTTCAACAGTATTAACAGTAAAACTTCCGCCATTATTTTCATAAAAAAATTTTTGTCGTTTTCTCAATCCGACAATAATTCTGTTGTGGGGTCCACCAATGATTGTGCCGTCGTACAAATATTCCCCGACCAATCGAATATAATATAACAACTTGCATACTTTGCAAAATTTATAAATATTACCCACAACTATAACATTATATCAAATCCACACCGTAATATTCAAAAAAATATTTCGAGAAATTTAAATCTTTATTCATTAAATCTGGGGTCTCAAAAATGTACTATTGATTCACATGATGTACTATTAGGGGAGGTGATGCAAGTTTGATAATACTTGCATAACTAAAATAAAAATAAAGGAAAAGATGAAGGTATTATACTGTAATATTTCGAGCCCCAAAATATGAAATTATTGAAACTATATTTTCCTATAAATAGAAGCTCATTCTTCTTTCATTCTCACCAATTCACTAAGACTCATAAGAGCAATTATAGAGAGAGAAGCTATAGAAAGAAAGAAGAAGAGAAGTCTGCTACATTACTATTCAAGTATCTAGTCTTCTTTTGAGGTAAGGGATATTATTTTTGTTCAGTATTCATAAGGAATAATATTTTCTTCCGTACTCTGTAGTATGTGAGTAATATTATTTTGTCTTTTATTCCTAATTATACCCTCATTTTGTTAAAGTATTACTTCTATACTCCGTAAAATTAGTAGAATATCCTTTAAATTTGCACTTCATCTAGTATTGTTTCACAACGATATTTTCTGCACATTCTTGTTAAATTTTAAGCTTTTCATACCGGAGTACTGTGCATGAGTACTATTCATTTATACGATACTATTCACAAATACTATTCACAGGTACTATTAATAAAGTATTATTTATAAAGTACTATTCACGAAGTACTATTCACGAAGAACTATTCACGGGGTACTATTCCTAAAATACTATTCACGGGGTACTATGCATGACAAAAATTGATTTCTTTTCGGTCTAAATCATTTTTGATACAATATCAATCTTGAATTTTACTCCACAAAGCAGTATCGTGTTGGCAATCTGAACATTATTGAATTCTGGATAAATTAAATTGTAAATCTTTAAAATTTATCCTTTGATTTCTTTTAATTGAATTCTTATATCATTGTCATCATCCTCATGCTTATATTGTGATGAAAGTCATCTGTGGCTTACGTGCATAGATGGACTATTGATTGGTTTGATTTTGACCAGGGATCATTCGGTATTATCATAACCCGTAATGTTACAAATGATGTGGTAAAAGTCCTCATTAACCCGTAGTGCATTGATGGACAGTTGTTGGTATGATTATGATAATGGATTGTTCGGTATAATCATTACCATTGATGATTACATGAATATCCTTGGCCCATAGTGCAGGGATGGTTCGATGATGTGGTTTATTTATTAAGTTGAGTCTCAGCAATAAAGTTGATGAAAAACTTTTTAAATCATAGAAAATAGTAGATATCATGCTCTTCTTGACTCTTCTAATGGATTGCTTGTTCCGCTGCAGTTAAACTTGATGTTTATTTTATTTTATCAGTTTAACACTGTTGAAGGCTAATGATCTGCATTATCTTGGTCATAATATTTCTTACTAGGCTAGTTGAGCTCGTCCTTTTGCTTTCATTGTTCTCTTCAAGAAATGAGAACGTAGTCGGGACTAGTCATGGAACAAAGTAATGGTCCGAGATGGTGTTATAGTAGTCCTCACTATTCTATAAAATAGTGTGACAATAAATGCAATGAGGACTCCATTTAAGTTTGGATATTATCTAGAAAACATTATTCGTGTAAAAACTCTTAGCTCATGTTGTAAAATTAAGTTTGTATTTGTATTCAGTACCATGTATTTGGCGACCCAAGATGGGTGACGTATACCTATTTTGGAGGCGTCAAATTTATAACCTAAAGCTTTGATACAAACTTGTGACACCCATAAATTTGGGTACTTTAATCCCACAGATTTGGTGTTCACTGTGTAATTAAATCATAACTAACTACCCATAAATTAATAATATAATTAAACTCAAAAGTTTAAATAATAAATCTCCCATTATTAGGTTACATAATCTTAAATAAATCCCAGGTCATCTAACCTTTATTATTACAATCATCAGCGGAATACTAAAACATAATTATAATCAAATCTACTACATAAGCTTTATAAACAAATGGTAAATTAAAAGTCTTCTAATCAAGCACTTTTCCCATGTCATTGCTTGTAGAAAGCTCTTCAAACTTCTTAACTTCATCTGTACTTTTTTGTGCAAGAGTGCGCAAACAATTGCCTACAAGAAGGATAGTATACAACAACATTCTATGAATGACAATTAATTGAGCTTTCAATGGTAAAGTACTCTTACCGTAACAATAAACTCTAATTCAAAAGCTACGAGTTCAAAGGTATATTGAATTTTAATTTAACAACAGATATCAACATCAAAAGAATACACTGAGGGTCACAAGACCATGAACTATGTTCTAGGTTGTCAAGTATTTCTACTTTAACCTTTAACAGTCTAAAAGACAATAATCATCATCTATGTCCTAGGTTAACAAGTGTTTCTAATGTAATCTTTAACAGTCTAAACGACTATGTGGACCATCATCTCGTACTCCAGGTGATAAGCCCTTTGTATTATATATTATGCAAACATTTTAACGCTATCGCGTAGCTCTAAAATAATCCCCTGATATAGTGTTGTTCGTCTCAACTTAAATTATCAGGTTCTGTACCAAAGGACGTTTGGTTTGGAATTAACTTCAAAGGAATTCTAAATCTTTAGAACGCTCCTCAACCAAGTACTGGTTGAATCAATTAGGGATCAATAACTATTCAAGAGTTTGGTTACAATCGAATTATGTCAATGTATCAATAAGAAATAGGGTATCAATGGTTTATCAGCTGAAAAAATATTACTCATCGACTATACATTTTTAAAACATTCATCAACTAAGGATTAGTTAAATCAATAAAGAATCGATAGTCAACTAAGAGTTTGGTATAACAATATAAGATAGTGCAATGACATTGCTGATCAGAAATTGAACAACAGTTAATTTTAGCTGAACAAATGTTTTTCAACAAGAACAAGCTTTCAAAAATAGTACATAATTTGAATAAACAAAACAACCTTACTTGAAACGAAGGAGTAAAGATTAATTACTAGCTCATGGAAAAGTGTAGTTTAGAAACTTACTCAACAATAATTTAGAGTTAAGGAATATGCATAACAATAACAAGTTAGGAACAAGAACTTGCATAATGAAAGATTAAAGTTAGAGAACTTGTTCAATTGAATAATAACTTTAAGAAACTTTTATAACGTAAAAGTAAGGTTAGGAAACTTGCCTAACAATAATAGCTTAATTGCTCAATAAGATATTAGAGATAGAAAACTTGCATAAGTATAACATGACAGTGAAAAGTAAACCTTGTTGAATAATAAAGTAGCAAAGGTTATGGAACTTGCCTCTTGCGTAAGCTATACAATTACAACTCACGTACTCCAATATCCTACTCATACCATTAGGATTATCACATCAATTAGCTATATACATATTATCCTCGTAAATTCAATTCTCATCTTAGTTAAGTTATAACCTTTAGCTTAAGGTTTAACCATATTAATCAACCACATAACACGAATCTGAAAACTCACTAACATATAACATAAGACTTTTAGAATCCAAACCATATTCTCAACTCTTACATCATTGAGTTTCAATCTAATATAACTTATTAATCAATACTATATTTCTTCTTAGTCAAACTCGAAGTTCATTCAAGTGTTTAAGTCATCCTATGACTCCTTATTGGTTTTATATTAATCACATTCCATGTCTTATAATTTTCATTTCATTTTAATTAAAACACTTTTTAAGTTCATTAACACTTGTCACGACATTTTGACGTTCATTCATTACGTCGCTTTTAGATTAAATCTCGCTTGCCATATGACTTTAGTATGCTTATACAACTTATCTAATACATCATGTATTAATGTTAAACATCATTATATTTACTAATATTCATGTTTTATAACTTAGAACAACATCTTTTATCGTCAAAAGCACTACACTTGCATACGTGCATGCCCAACGCCTTCCGATTGCCTCTGAATACACATCAGTCCCACATATGGTCATTTTTACCCATGTTCTCGACCTCAAATCGAAGCATTTAAATAATGAAAGTTGTATGTCTACTCATTATCTTTTCGAATCATCCTGAATCGCCTAAATCGGAGCTTGTATGAAAAAGTTATGTCTATTTTACTAAAGGATATCAAAACAGTCACATCTGACACTACATGAGCGCAGTTACACCAAAATAAGCCTTGGGACCAGTGCAGCTACGCCCCAAGAGACTTAGGGCACAGCGCAACTGTGCCTAATAGCAAAACCAGAATTACCAGTTTACTTTTCGTGCGATTTTTGACCCTTTTTCTCCTACCAATCTTCATAACTTAAGCTATACACATCCAAATTAGTCCATTTTTGATTCTATGGATTCGTAATTCATAGAACTACAACATATGAAATAATTAACAATTTAAAATAACATTAACTAACCTAAATCTTGACCCAAAACTCATGTTTATACTAATTTTTTATGTTTTAACATGTTTAGCGAAGTCATTCGCTACGAATTCGTTTCTTAACCAAATTGATTCATTCAACTTGCATTATTTTTGTATCAAAAGATGGTATCATTAAGAACTCTTAATTTTCAGATTTATACATGATTGAATCACAAATTTTTGACTCTAAAACAAGTTAAAACATATATTTTCCACAAGAACGCAAATTCTTCATTTAAAACTTCTTTCATGATTATTTAATTTTTGAAAATCGTTTATAGCATTCATAAAACATATTATAGTCATCTACCACCATATATACCAATTATCCAAAAATTCAACCACTAAAACTCTAATTTTCATGAAAAACCAAGAACACAAAGGATTAAGAACAAAGAGTTGAATTACTACCTTAATCCTTGATTATGCTCTGTTAGATGATGATTAGAGAGGCTTTGAATTATTATTCCTTCCCTTGATTCTTCTTGTCTTGACAAACTATAGAGAATTCACAATTTCCTCTCCTAAGCTTTCTCTTCACTCTATATTTTCTCCAACTCTCTACTATGTTCTTTCACTTAGGCTTAGAAATTACTTAACGTAAAAAAAACATAAGCTGACAATTATTATACATATAATTATATCATTAGTTATAAAATCATCAGTTATAAAAATTTTAAAAATCAAAAGCCATAAGGCTTTCTTTGGCAAAATAAAATAAAATAAGAATTTAAAAAGCCTTAAGCCTTGTTTGGTAAAACCAAATTTAAACTCTTTTAATTTATTTTAATAACTCACTTTCTATATAATTTAATTGTCACCCTATTTAATTAAATTCCCAAATTCAAATTTAATTAAATTAAAGCTAACAACAACTTATTAAATTAATTTTCCACATAATTACATTGCCACAAAATTATAATTTCCTTGTAATTTTATTTAATAAATTAGTACATTACTTTCATTACTAAATAAAATTAAAACCATATTATAGCAATTCATTTAATCCTTATCAACTATCTAATTTAATTATTAAATTAAATTAGAATATTACTACTATGTAACATAATAATTAGTTCAACACTCATTTAATTTATTTAACTTCAAAATACCATAATACCAATTATCAATGTAATTAATAAATTAAGCTAATTCCCTCAACTCATAAATTATTTATTTAATAATAAATAATCAAATCAAATCAAACAAATATTTATTTAACAATAAACACATCAATTAAAATATTTATATAATTAAATAAATATTTGTAATTATACATAAAATTCTAGATTATTCTGATTACTTGTTAAGTTTGGGGAGTTTTATTATAGTTTAGTTTTTCATGTTTTAGCATTTAGTTATGTCATATGTATGTTAGTTTGCATAAGTTAGTTTTCATGTTTAGTTATATCATATATTTTGTCATTTATGTCATGTAGTTTGCATTTGCATAGTAGTTTATTATAATAGTTTTTAATGTATTTAGTTTCTTGTTTCTTGTTAGTTTAATAAAAGAAAAAAAAAGAGTGAAAAATTGAAAAACCGCAAAAATACTAGTTAGAATATTATGTTTATGTTGCATTTAGTTCATCTTGCATGATTCCAGCTATTAAGATAGTTATTGTCTATTTTGGCCAATGATGAGACTGGAATTGAGTAGACAAGTATAGTACTGATTATTAGAGTTTTGATGTGATTTCTTATTATTAATCAAATCTTTTTCTGTTTGAAACCGGTATAATAAGGATAGCACAGTAAGAACAACTATGTTGACCGACTGAGTTTAAATTGATACATAATGGATCTCTAAAGGATAATGCTAGTTTGAATGAAAGAATTACATGAATATGCAGTGATGGCTAAAGTTAGACAAGAACCTAAGTTTGGGAAAACATTTTGGGGTATATAAGCTATATAAAAAATAAATATAAATAAACACTATGGATAGTCTAGTTTCGTGGCATTTGTTACTTGAGTAAGTAAGCCCGAGGGGATTGTCTTTACACCTAGCGCCCTAAGGCCTTAATGGTTTGGGAGTCGTTGGTCGAAAGCTCGTTAAGGTAGCATTGAAAAACCGAAGGGAATTAGAAATTGCACATCCATATGTATACAAAAAAGAGAGAATAAAATGGGAACTAAGAGCAAAAAGCCCCCGTAATTGGAAAATAAAGTATAAGTACCCTATTTGGACCCTTGATATTGGTAATTATTTGATTTTAGTTGGATCTTGACTATTTTTGGATTTCTTGAGTTTACGCTGTATGATGCCTTCTAAGAGACCTATTATGTGTTAAATTTGATGTTATGTCAGTTGACATAGTTGTTGAGCACACACGCACTATATCAGTGATAATAGTCTAAGATTTGATGATTGATGAGGAATTTACTAATTGGTTTTGATATGGAGTATTATCATGTTTGCTTGATTTCGCTGAGGCCAGTTGAACAGACTTATTTTTGTCATTAGTGCTAAATTTGAGGCATGTAATTTAATTCCATTCTAATCTATTGTATTGCATTTTGTTTTGCTTTGTGCTCGAGGACTAGCACGATTTTAAGTTTAGGGGAGTTTGATGAGTGAGTTTTATACTTACGAATCAGCTTCTAATTCAGACTTAAATGGCGTTGATTATGTATATTTCTATTCATTTTTCCTTGTTTTGTGTTTAGGATTGTATTATATGGCATGGGGGAATAATGGCAGCATTACGACTAGACTTGGCATCAAAAGGCAAGAATTCGGTTCTGCAAGAGTACCCCCCGCTGGGGCGGGCACATTTACAAAGGAAACCCCCACCGGGGCGTGGTTACATAGTCTAACTTCAGTAGCACCCCCTGCCGGGCGGGCTTCATTAGTACAAAAACCCCCCACCGGGGCGGGGATGCAGGAAGAAAAAGGAGTTTTTCAGAATTTGATTTCAAGAAAGATTGGTTTGAGCTGATTAATCAAGGACTTCCAGGAGGATTAAAAGACATATGAAGAGGCATATAATAGGAGGAGAATCACCAAGATTAGGGAGATGATTCCACTAGATTAGATTAGATTTAGGTAAAACTCTAGTTCTTATTAGTTTTGAACACTAGATTAGATTAGATTGAGGTAAAACTCTAGTTCTTATTAGTTTTGAAGATTGAAGCAACTTAGAGACCATTGAAGATCAAGAGCAAGAGGTTGAGGAAGATGAAGATTTGCTGACAACGGATTAGTTCTTCATTCTACTTCTATTTTTGTCTTTTAATGTTTATTCAATTGTGGATTCTTAGTTTTAATTCATTAATCATGAACTAAATCTTTTGTTTAAGATTACAATTGAGCTTATTGCTTAGTTTATTTTTAGTATGCTTCTCTATCAATTATTATGATTATTCTTGGATTGTCTACTATGATTTGTGTTTATTGTTTAATTTCCTAGCTAACAATTACCGTGATAATCTATATGAACTCGAGAGATAAATTATAGATTTTGATTTGATCATAATAACATGTTATTGTGTTTTCTGCATGATGTTGGAATTCATAATTTATGTATAGGATAGAGATATACCTATACATTGCATGTAATCTGATAAAGAACTTGTGCTTATTATCCTCTTTAATTGTAATTCACATAGAGATATAGTGAATTAGTTAATTATGGTGTTCTACTTAATTCTATCATCTATGGATTTAAGTTGATTTGAGTATGATGCATGTCGACGTTGGGATTTTTACTGTCCCTTTTCTGTTCTTGTCTTTTGGTGTTCTCATGTTAGATGAGATTTGTTTGAAAAAACAAGTTATGAAAAGGTCCGATTGGACTGTAAGAGTCGCTAGTTGGTATTTTTAAATGGTTGCACCAACTCAACCGAGAAAAGGTTTGCACATTGACCCAGTGATGTGACACTGTTTAGCAGGTCTATGAAACCGAGATTCTTTAGGGTCTGGGGGATTGATTATGCGGAGGGAAGGTGTTAGGCACCCCCCGACATCCGTGTTACCACGGTGACCGCCACTTTTTAATTAAAATGTTATATGAATATGTGTGTGTGTGTGGGGGGGGGTCAGTGTGCAATTATCTGGAAGTAGTGCTATGTCTCGTTTGCACTTATATACAAAGGGTTTAAATTTTGTATAAAAGTTCAGTTTTAACAAGATATAGCAATGATGTTTTGCAAAAGTTGTTTTTCAAACCCTTATGCTCAATAGTAATTGAGGCCTTTGAAACTTCCATTTTATTTTGTGTCCGGCTTGATTACTTTTATTTTCGAGATGCGAGGCATCTTCGAGAAAATATATACATAGCAGTGCCAAACTCCTTGTGGGAATGAGAGCCATCTAAGGAAATTCAAACACTGTGAATAATGTACAAGCTCGTTACAGCCGAAAATATCCATCACGGGAACCAAATCTATATTCAGGAGACTAAATATGTGATCACAAGATTCCTAGGCTCACATGATGTAACAGTTTCTATGAAAGCTGCAAGCAGTTATATATATAAAAGATGTATATATATATATATATATATATATATATATATATATGAACGATCAACCACCACGAAGCAACTCAATGGGGGATTGGAAATGTAAATATATAAAAGCTGTAAAAATATATATAGAAACGATCAAAGCATACTTAAGAAAACTCCAGCCTGACGAGAGATGTATATATATATATATATATATATATATATATATATATATATATTATCATCAAACTCTATTTGATTGAGCTGGATATAATATCGATGCATTTTTATATATATATATATATATATATATATATATATATATATATATATATATATATATATATATATATATATATATATATATATATACAAACAATAGGATGTAAATCCATACTCATCAAATGAGTTCGACAATGATTTATATATATATATATATATATATATATATATATATATATATAAAAGCAATAAACGCTCCGGACGTGAGTCCAGTGTGACACCCCCAAAATAAGTATACATCACCCATCTTGGGTCGCCAAATACATGGTACTGAATACAAATACAAACTTAATTATACAAAATGAGCTAAGAGTTTTTACACGAATATTACCTTCTAGACAATAACCAAACTCAAATGGAGTCCTCATTACATTTATTATCACACAATTTAATAGAATAGTGAGAACTACTATAACACCATCTCGGACCATCTCTCCGTTCCTCGACTAGTTCCAGCTACTTTCTCATTTCCTAAAGAGAACAATGACAGCAAAAGGGTGAGCTCAACTAGCCCAGTAAGAAATATTATGACCAAGATAATGAAGAATAAATTATCATTAGCCTGCAACAGTGTTAAACTGATAAAATACAATAAACATCAAGTTTAACTGTAGCGGAACAAGCAATCCATTAGAAGAGTCAAGTAGAGCATGATATCTACTATCTTATATGATTTAAAAAGTTTTTCATCAACTTTATCGCTGAGACTCAACTTAATAAATAAACCACATCATCGAATCATCCCTACACTACGGGCCAAGGATATTCATGTAATCATTAATGGTCATGATTATACCGAATCATCCATGGTCATAATCATACCAACAACTGTCCATCAATGTACTATGGGCCAATGCAGACTTTTACCACATCATTTGTAACATTACGAGTCATGATTATACCGAATGATCCCTGGTCATAATCATAACAATCAATAGTCCATCTATGCACATAAGCCACATATGACTTTCATCACAATATAAGCATGAGGATGATGACAATGATATAAGAATTCAATTAAAAGAAAGCAAAGGATAAATTTTTAAGATTTATAATTTAATTTATCCAGAATTCAATAATGTTCAAACTGCCAACATGATACTGCTTTGTGGAGTAAAATTTAAGAATGATATTGTATCAAAAATGATTTGGACCGAAAAGGAATCAATTTTTGTCATGAATAGTACTCCGGGTGAATAGTATCCCGTGAATAGTACTTCAGGAATAGTACCATATGAATAGTACTTTATGAATAGTACTTGTGAATTAGTACTTCATGAATAGTACTTTATGAATATTACTTTGTGAATAGTACTTCATGAATACTATTTTATGAATAGTACCCATGAATAATACTTTGTGAATAGTACTATATAAATGAATAGTACTCGTGGATAGTACTCCGGCATGAAAAGCTTAAAATTTAACAAGAATGTGCAGAAAATATCCTTGTGAAATGATACTAGATGAAGCACAAATTTTAAGGATATTCTACTAATTTCACGGAGTATAGAAGCAATACTTTAACAAAATGAGGGTATATTTAGGAATATGAGACGAAATAATATTACTCACATACTACAGAGTATGGAATAAAATATTATTCCTTATGAATACGGAACAAAAATAATATCCCTTACCTCAGAAGAAGACTGAATACTGGAATAGTGAGGTAACCGACTTCTCTTCTTCTTTCTCTCTATAGCTTCTCTCTCTATAATTGCTCTAGTGAGTCTTAGTGAACTGGTGAGAATGAAAGAAGAATGAGCTTCTATTTATAGGAAAATATAGTTTTAATAATTGCATGTTTTGGGGCTCAAAATATTATTGTATAATACCTTCATCTTTTCCTTCATTTTTATTTTAGTTATGCAAGTATTATCAAACTTGCACCACCTCCCCTAATAGTACATCATGTGAATTATTAGTACATTCATGTGAATCAATAGTTTTATACATGTGAAAAAAATAGTTACAATATAGTACCTTCATCTATACCTCCATTTTTAATTTAGTCATGCAAGTATTATCAATCTTGCACCACCTCCCCTAATAGTACATGCATTTGAATCAATAGTACATACATGTGAACAAATAGTTATAAGCATGTGAATTAATATGTGACGCCCCCAAAATAGGTATACATCATCCATCTTGAGTCGCCAAATACATGGTACAAAATTCAAATACAACTTAATAATACAACTGTCGTGTAAAATACGACAAAACGTAAACTGAGAGTTTTATTAAGAATATTGTCATCTAAACAATATCCACACTCAAAAGAGTCCTCATTACATTTATTTTCACACTATTTAACAGAATAGTGAGGACTACTAATACTATCATCTGGACCGTCACTCCATTCCCCGACTAGTCCCGACTACGTTCTCATTTCCTGAACAGAACAGTGAATGAAAGGGTGAGCTCAACTAGTCCAGTAAGAAATATTATGACTAAGATAATGCAGAATAAATTATCGTTAGCCTTCAACAATGTTAAACTGATAAAATATAACCAACATCAAGTTTAACTGCAGCGGAATAAACAATCCATTAAAAGAGTCAAGTAGAGAATAAAATCTACTATCTTTTATGATTTTAAAGGTTTTTCATCACTTTTATCCCTGAGACTTAGCTTAATAAATAATCCACATCTTCCTTGCACTACGGCCGAGGATATTCATTAGTATCACAACCACAAATTATCCATGCACTACGGACCAAGGATATTCGTGTATTCATCAATGGTCATAATCATGCCAACAACTGTCCATCAATGCACTACGGGCCAATGAGGACTTTTTCCACATCATTTGTAACATTACGGTCATGATTACACCGAATAATCCCTGGTCATAATCATACCAAGTCCATCTACGCTTTCTGAAGGCCCTGAGATGACTTTCAACATAATATAAACACGAGGATGATGACAATGATATAAGAATTCAATAAAACAATTTCAAAAATTAATTTATCCATGAACTAATAACGTCTAAATTGTCAACATGATACTTCTTTGTAGAGTAAAACTCAAGAATGCTCAGAAGAATATTTCCATGAAAAGATACTGGATGAAGCACAAATATCAAGGATATTCCAATAATTTCATGGAGTATAAAAGTCAAAACATTAACCAACTGAGTATAATAAAGAATGAAATAACAAAAGAAATCACCTGGCATGCGATAGACCGCACAGATAGGTTATTCCAACAAAATAATAAATAACATTACCAGGTCATACGTAAACGCACAGATAGGATGTTCCAATAGAATAATAAATAACGGAACCAGGTCATGCGTAAACGCACAAACAGGATGTTCCTACAGAATAATAAAAAAATGGAATAACAGAAGAATTTCACCATGTATGCGGTACTTTGCATTGACAGGTTATTCCAACATAATGATAAAGAATGGAATAACAGAAGAATTTCACCAAGTATAGGGTAGTCCGCGTATACAGGTTATTCCAACAGAATAATAAAGAATGGAATAATAGAAGTTCTCTTCATGAATACAAAAGAAATAATACCCCTTACCTTAGTAGGAAATTGGATACCGCAATATTGTAGTAACAGAAGATTCTTCCTCTTTCTATCTTATTCTCTTTATTCTTTCTCGCTCTATAGCTTTAGTGAATTCGTGAAAAATAATGAAGGAATGAGCTTCTATTTATAAGCTTGGTAGAGTAAGGGTAAAATAGTCTTTTTGCCATAATTTATGAAACCATCGCTTACATCATCGATCATATGACATCATTGCTTACATCATCCTTCCAATGATATCATTGCTTACCTCATTGTTCCGATGACATCATTGCTTACATCATCAGAATTCAAATTCAATTTGTTCTCTTCCACCTCATTTTACTTTTATTCCATGAATTTACTATAATAATGTTACCATTCAAATTATAAAAAAACATAATATCATATAATCACATCATACTACTATAATATAATATTATAATAATATATTTAAATGAATTATTGATTTGATAATTTGAAATACTGTATAATGACAATTATTGAATCAAAAATATCAACGTAGCAATTATTGAATCAATAAAATAAAATATTAAACAGTAATTACTGTAACAATTATTGAGTAGTGCCTTCTTACGTAAGAATCAATAATTCAAAAATATTGTACAATACCGGGTGCTATTGTGTAACAACACGTCGTTGTCGCATGTTGAGTTCATTTTGAGTGAAGAAATATTTGATGATTTTATGATCCGTAAAGATCTCCACTTTCTCCCCATACAAATAATGCCTCCAAATCTTTAGTGCAAAAATAACAGCTACCAACTCTAGATCATGAGTAGGATAATTCCTCTCATATTCTTTGAGTTGTCGTGAGGCATAGGCTATGACTTTCCCATATTGCATGAGAACACATCCCAACCCTTTGCCCGAAGCATCACTATAGATGACAAATCCCTCCGAGCTAGATGGTATTGTCAGAACAGGTGCTGAAATGAGTCTCCTCTTGAGTTCTTGAAAACTCTTCTCACATTCCTCACTCCAACCGAATTTTGTCTCCTTTCGAGCCAGCTGAGTTAGTGGAGTAGCGATTCGAGAAAATCCTTCCACGAATCTCCTATAATAACCAGCTAAACCGAGAAAGCTACGTACTTCGGTCACTGATTTAGGTTGCTCCCAACTTTGAATTGCTTCAATCTTTTTCGGGTCAACAGATATTCCATGACTTGATACTACGTGCCCAAGGAATGCTACTTCCTCAAGCCAGAACTTGCATTTCTTCAACTTGGCATAAAGCTTATTTTCACGAAGCTTTTGGAGTATCAACCTCAATTGTTACTCATGAACTTCACGGCTTTTGGAATATATACGGATGTCATCAATAAAGACGACCACAAAGTGATCCAAATATTCCTTGAATACTTGGTTCATCATATCCATGAAGGCAGCAGGAGCATTAGTCAATCCAAAGGACATGATTAGGAATTCATAATGCTCGTACCGAGTTCTAAAAGCCATTTTTGGAATGTCATCGGTTCTAATCTTCAATTGGTGATATCCGGAATGAAGATCAATCTTTGAAAAGAATTTGGCTCCTTGTAACTAGTCAAACAGGTCATCAATACGTGGCAATGGGTACCTATTTTTTATGGTGACATGATTCAACTCCCAATAATTAATACAAAGTCATATACTCCCGTCTTTCTTTTTCAAGAATAAAACAGGAGCACCCCAAGGAGAAGTACTAGGACGAATAAAACCAATGTCTAAAAATTCCTGCAGTTGGGTCTTTAACTCCTGAAGTTCAATAGGAGCCATTCGATATGGGGCTTTGGAAATGGGTTTTGTACCAGGTTCAAGGTCGATACAAAATTCAATTTCACGCTCTAGGGGTATGCCAAGAAGTTCTTTAGGGAATACGTCAGGAAATTTATTAACAATAGAGATATCATTCAAAATTGACGTATTTTTGTTTAAATCCGTGACATGAGATAAGAAAGCTTGACATCCGTTTTTTAATAAACGAATAGCTTTATGGCTTGAGATGACAGTGATTGATTTTATTGGTTTGGTTTCTTGAATTTTCATAATAGGTTGGTTAGGAATATGAAAGCTAACAACCTTACGAAAATAATCATTTTTTGCATGCTGAGTAGTTAACCAATCAATCCCTAGAATTACGTCAAATGCAAGTATTCCAATGAAATAAGACCGACAGGTAATGTGAGGGTACCGATTTGAACCAAACAAAACTTCTAAACAATGGATGTAATGAAGGTTTCTCCCTATGGAGTTTCAACAGATAAGTCAAAGTCCAATTTCTTCGGAGTCAAATTTAAACGTTGAGCGCAAGTAGGAGAAATAAAAGAATGGGTAGAACCGGTATCAAATAAGGTATATACTTCACTAGAGTTTATGATAAGCTTACTCGTGATGACCTCGTTCGGGTTCCTTTCTTTCTGGGAAGTCACGACAAACGCTCTCCCTTGAACTACCGGTTTTGTCTTGTCTAGGATGGCCTTTGATGCCTCTATCCCAACTGGACTTGATTTTGGTGCACGACAAAATTGGGCTAGGTGACATTCTCTTCCATAATTATAGCATGATTTGGATGGCATCGCGTAGTTTGGACTGATGTGTCCCTCCCCTCCACATTTCACTACTATAAAACAGTAAATAGACAACACTTAAACTACAACATTTTCATAAAAAACATTGTAGTATTTTTTTTTCACAACGTTTTCATAAAAAACGTTGTAGTATTTTTTTCACAACGTTTTTTAATGAAATGTTGTAGATATATATGAAAAAACGTTATCTATTTAAGAGCTGCAGTTTTTAGTTTTAATTAAATAACGTTTTTTTTAAAAAAACGTTATCTATGTAAAATATGGAGAAAAAAAACCGCGTTTAGTGAAACTTAATTAAAAGACATACTATTTATCTTTCTCTTCATTTTTTCCTTCCGTCTCCAGTTTTCCTCCTCTCTCTTCAGTTTTTCTTCTCTCTATCTGCTCTTTGATTGTGTTCTTATTTGGTGTACGTTCGATCTGAGGCAAAGAAGAGGAGGGAGACCGAATCCTCAATCGGGTCGGAGCCCGCCAGGACCTCCGTCTCATCCCCATCCTACTGCTAAATCTGGCCCTCGCTACGAACCCGTCGATCGCGAAAAGGTCACCTTCCCTTTCTCTTTGTATATATGTGTGTATCTATGTGCTTATCTATATGTGAGAATTTATATCTATGCATAATTATCCATACATCTATATACTCACACGAATATATTGGTTTGAAATTTTCATCTTTTAACTCAGCTCATTCAGTCATTTGCAGATTTGGTATACTGGAAAAGTGTGTCTTTACATGAATAGTTTAATGGTGTTGCTATAGTGTTAATTTGGGGGCTTGAGGGCAGCTAATTTCCCCAGTTAGGGAATTTTTTTTTAAATCCAAGTTTAGGATCCAAGTTTTAAAAAATTATGTATTTATGCCGGTGATACAAAGTTTTGCACATTCCTTTTGATAACTAGATAGATCATATGCTTTCTTTAACAATTACATATATGCTTATAATATTGGCATCGAGTATTGCTCAATTCTAATTCCAATTGCTTGTAATTAGAAATCGTATTTAATGTTTTAGTTCCATAAGATTGGCAAAAGGCATGCCAACTGCTTTTCTATATTTGTGTGAATATTCTTTATTTTAAGAGTTGGAAGAAATTAAGAGTAGTGGGTTTTCTTTACGGTCATTGGGTAATTTTTTGTGACAATTTTGTCGTCACAAAATTGTGGCGACTTTTAAAAGAAAAGGCAACTCTAAAACCCGATTGATGTCACTTTGTTAATAGTAGATTGTTTTGTCTTTGCTAGAGTAAATCGAATCGCATTTCTACTTCTCACGGCAAATTAACAATTGCTTTCGCTCTTTGTTTTGAGACTTATCCCATGTGTTCTCCTCCGTTAGAAGAGATCTCAATTTTATTGATCATACTAGTGATCTTGGATGGAAAGAGTAGGCAAACACGGTTTTGCTAGTTATGTCCATGATTTTGTTGTATATATCTTTCGTCGAGTAAGAATTGATTTATGTTATATTGTTGCAGAGGTCGAGGTTACGCCGATTGTGGTTGACCTGGGGCTTTACTTAGCTAGGAGAGTTCAAATCTTTCATGCCACAAAAAGCGAAAAATACCCGATGCTTTCAAAGTTTTCACAGCAAAAGTTTCTTCTCTATATAATATTATTTTGGATCTACAATAATGGATATTGTTCTTAATTAAGATATTTCACTAGTTCCCAACTATGATACTTGAAAGTAGAAGTCGGGGATGTGAAGGTAGACAAGAGAGCCACTTTGTGATCGAGCAATCCAGAAAAGATGGGCGGGGAAGAATAAGAAAGGTTCATTGATGTAATAAAAGCTATTAAATATATTCCTATAATTAGTTTAGGGAGTAATTTACTTGATCAAATAAGGTAGGAGAATAATGGATAATATTTAGCTTGACCTATTTTCTTTGAGTGTTGTTACCTTGTTGAGCATTTTATTTGACCTATTTTCTTTGAGTATCTTTATATTAAATAATTCCACTATGTAGAAATCTCACACCGATTTCCATATCAAGCGACTCCAATGAATTACGCACTAAAGGAAAAGTTGCATAAGCGGGAGAGAAAAACTCACACCGATTTCCATATTGAAGAAGGCGCTCCAATCAATTTCTCCACAGTGTATCTGTGGTTACCGCTTTAACTTTTATGTGTTTTTATATATTATACATAATCCTTCCTACTTAACCATGGTCCTCAATTCCCTTTGAATGAAGCTTGTTTAAACCGATTGTTGAGATAAGAAAACCAAGCTTTGATTATATTATGCGATTTCTTATTTATGAGCTTGGATGCAAGCTTAATGATCTAGCGCTAGATGAATCCTTATCGTATGTTGTCAAACATTGGTTCATTTTATATCTAGGCCTTAACTTGGCATGTCTATTATTGTTGTTGTTCTAATCTTATTATAAGTATGTCCTGTGGCAGAACTTGCAATGTGGAGAGTGTGTGACAATTGAAGGCCAAACTTATACTATTTCAGCTGTCACTCATAGTTACCAACGTCGGAAAGGCAAGTATGAACCTAGTGAGAAGAGGCTTGATGTTCTGTCTACAAGAAGATACATTATTATTATTATTATTATTATTATTATTATTATTATGTGATTACTACTGCTTGTTTGTTGATGGATTTATATGACTGATAATCCTGTTCCATCAATGTTGAGAGAGTGTGACAACCATTTTGTCAAGTGGTTATGTTCTGCTTGTCTAATTTTTTAGTTCCTACTGTTGTTTATAGGGATTGTGAAGGAACTTTTGGGCATGTTGCCTGAGCTTTGTAAATCATGTGATTACTCAATCACTAGACCCCTGTATTCAACTGCAGAAAAGGATCATTTGGAGGTAGTGAATGCCATATTAGATGCAGATGTGAGGTCGATAAGAATAGTACAGAAGAACGGAAAAGCGCATGATCGCACATCTTGCATGCGATATGGCCGCCTTCATGTGGTGAAAGCACTTCTAGACAGAGATCCAAAATTGTTTCCATCAAAGATATGAAAGGTCGATTGCATTTCATATGGTAGTAAAACGTCAGGATACTTACATTATAGAGGAGTTATTGTTTTATGATCATTCCATATTAAATGAACGTGACAACAAGGGTAATCTAATGTGCACATCGCCACAAGGAAATGCCATCCATGGGTATGTGTGTCTTGACATTTTATTGTGTGGATAATTTCACTTGCTTGAATATCATCTTCTTCTTTTGATCTGCAATAGCCTGCATTGTTTCTCTTGGTTCTATGGTTTACATAAATATTCCTTTCCAATTATGTTTCTAATCGTATATATTACTCTAATTATAATGAGGTATTAGGTTTCTTATAATTGTTTTTCGAGTTTTTTCCCTCGATATTCCACCTCTCTTTCGGATAGTAACCCTTTTGCTAAGCTTTACATACATCAACGCGTCAATGCCATTAATAATCATCGAGAAACCGCAATGGATTTGGTGGATAAAATCAATTATGGAGAACCTGCTTTTGAAATTAAGGAGGCTTTAACAGAGGCTGGTGCCAAGTATGCTAGGCATGTTGAGCAACTTGATGAAGCAATGGAACTTAAAAGGACCGTGAGTGATATATAAAGCACGAGGTGTACTCCCAACTCATACAAAGTGAGAAAACCCAAAGAAGGGTCTCTAGTATTGCTAAAGAACTCGAGAAAATTCACCAGGAAGCTGATCAAAATTCACCAGGTGCAGTGACTCATTCAGAAGTGAGGAAGATAAAGGATGAACTGTGACGCCCCCAAATTCGGGTCTCTTCCAACCCGACAGATGGTGCTACACGGTACTACCATTCATTCATTCATTCCATTGAACAGTCTAAAAAGGACTAATATAACTTATATATATATATTCGAAATAATATTACATTACTTAGGTTCTTTGTAACCCATTCGTTTGTTCTTGTCATAATATCAAATATATTACAATCGTACCTATACTATTACATAAGTAATCTAGGGGTTCGTCTTCGCCTTGCCCTTGTCCTTGCCCGAGCCTTCGGTCCGCTCGATCTTGGCTGTGTTCATATGGTTCAAGAAAGAGTGAGCATGACTAGCTCAGCAAGTACTACAATTTTAATAAACAATATGCTTGAAACATAGAACTAATATATCTTCAATAACTGAACAATAGTTACGAATTACTATCGATAATTCAAAATAGCACTTCATTTCCTTCAAAACGTTTTCCAACAATATTCAGTAGAATATCAACTAAGGCTCAAGGTTAAGAGCATTTCATAATTCTTTTGAAAAGGACAACCCGACACTAAGTCCATAAGCCCGATATAGCTTACGAGCACTTCTGGGTGATCAGCCTATAGTACTCTATGTTGATCAACACTACATTCATTAAACGTGTGTACGTTTAAGTTGTGGCAACCTCATGTGCCTGTTGTTAAACGATAAAAACATTTTAGCATACTTGGTCTTCGATTGAAAACCATGCCAATATAACTCGGTAACATTAATCATGCTTGATAGATTCATAATATAAGTCTAACCGAAAGAATTGGCTTTAGACTTCATCGTTAAAAACTTCATGCGAAAGAATACATGAATTACACAACTTGTCCAGACTGAACTGGAACAAGGGTTAGAATACTTCCCAAAGATCTCGCCATTGATTAACACACGTACACTTTAAGTCTCTATGATTCACAATACATAATCATATAACGTACCACATTAGGTCATACATAATCAAGTATGTTTATTATTATATCTTACCCTTCATCTCAACGCAATTCCTGACTTAGAATCGTTATTAGGGTTTCTGACTTTCATTACGTCATTCACATTCCGCTCATCTTCAATTGATTATTAACTCTTAATCAACATGCATTAGTGTCTTACAAGTACCTTACAATGTCTTAACCATGTTATGATTACATCTTAATTCATTACTAACAAGTTCTCTTTCCTTCTACACTTGAAATCTTTCTTTTCAATCATTTTCTTGATCAGCCATGCATGGCCAACAATCACTCTGTATCTCTGATCATGCTGATGAGTTAGCGATTAGTGTGTAAGGTTCTGGCCTCGCGCTGCGGTGCGGGATTTTAGGCTTGGAGTCGTGCGGCTGACGGACTGCCTCGAATAGTTTTGTGATTTGAAAATTTAGCGAACTTCCCGGACGCATAACTTCTTCGTTTTAAGTCCGAATTGGTCCGTTCAAAAGCCTACGGTTCACAAATTTCATAATCTACACATTCATTCAAGAATTTTATCTATTTGACTTCATTTACTAAAATTTCACCTATGAGTTCATTTTTAACAAAAACGATAAACTTTCGTGAACGTTCAACGCTCGTTTCTTCGTTTCAAATCGGAATCCGATCATTTTCGAGTCTGCAACTCTATAATGACCAATATGACTTGTCTCCATTGAAAACCAACATTTTCGACTTTAAACACAAAATATGACTTCCATTTCAAGAATTTCACGAATTCGACGATAATCGTCTAATCATATGAATTCCGTCAAATCTTCATTACTAAGTGTTCTAAATGGATTTTAATCAACATAAGATCATTACAAGTTATTTACTACACCAACTTATAATCAAAGTAGGTTTTGACTCATTTTCATAAGTCATTGTCTTATTTAACTTATGAACTACAAATTCTCATGTAAATGACTAACTATAAACTTAAGTTCACTAATCAATGTTCTCATGATATAATCAACATACTAATCATCATATGACAACTTATGATAAGTTCTTCAGGGTTCTAGCAACTTATTAATGTTCAAGTTGCTTATACAAATTATTCGGCTTAAGTTCATTCCTTATTAATCTATTACTTGATCTTAACATACATGTTCATTAATAACACTTCCCTTATCATCCTATTCTAATAGAAATGAAAGAACTTTGGACACAAGATCATTACCTTTGAAGTCTAACTTCTTCTTCTTGGAAAATCTAACTTTGACTTAAAGGTGCTTATTTGCTCTACCAAATAAGTAGTTTATATTTGAGAGGAGCTAGATGAAATTTGATCAAGCAACAAAATGAAATGAAGCTTGGTATTTATAGGCTATCAAAAGCTAGGGTAGAATAGTCTTTAAACCATCCACCTCCTTATTCCACCTCCTCATTCTCCACCTCCTTACTATTCCTTTCTTGACTAGCACAACACTTGCTAGCCACTTCTCTTGATCACCACAACACTTGGTCACCACACATAAATCTTGCCCATCAAGTCTACCCACTTACACTTGGATCGCTCCATGGATCATGGCTAAATCATTGGGCTTGCTAGTTAATCTAACTACATTTTTAATGGGCTTGTGCTACATAATTTGGACTCATGATATATCAAACACTTGGGGATAGATTGTCACATTATATTGGTCTCCTACTATTAGGTTTATAATCCTACAAGTCCATTCCCTTTAATTCAATAACTTAACATACATACCTTACGTATAATTCTAGTATACTAGCTCGTATATTAATTCTTAATATATGTTATCTCATTCTTCATACATAATAGTACAATACGTCATATTATACTTACATTCAATACTTTCATATAATAAATACATATTATACGATCACAACTCACTTCCTTTAACGCTTAATAACCTAACGTTCCCAAATTAAGTCCACATGCAAAAAATTACATTTTCCATACATCGATTTTTATTACATAATCAATATCGCCTCGATATTATAACATTTTGTATTTCTCGGAAGTTCAAAAATAATTCCTGAGCAGAAATCGATGAATAGTGTTTTACAAAAAATTTCTCGAAAAACTTTTATTTTTGTTTTAGAAATTCAAACACTTTAATTCTCCCACATAGTTAAAATACTACGACGTTCTGACGTTTCTAGGTTATAGAACGACCTTTGTCTTCTCAACAGGCAATAATAATAAATAATATTATTTTATTCATTATTAAAAGTAATTACAAAAGGTTCGATTTTCCTGGGCGTTACACTCTCTCCCCCTTATAAGGATTCTATCCCTAGAATCTCGCTATATAAAAAAAAATTACACAAATAAATGCGGATAATTCTTTTTCATCATTTCTTCTAACTCCCATGTTGCTTCTTCTGCATCGTGGTTCTTCCATATCACCTTCACCGAAGGTATGACTTTATTTCTTAGAACTTGTTCTTTTCTATCGATAATTTGAATATATCGGCGTTTCCTCATACGTTAAGTCCTTCTCGACATGGATAGGCTCATATTCTATGACGTGCTCATAATCTGGCTTATAAGGACGTAACACGGATACGTGAAATACATTATGTATTCGTTCTAGGTCTGGAGGTAACGCTAACATATAAGCTACCTCACCTACCCGTTTTTAAACCTCAAAAGGTCTTATAAACCTTGGACTTAACTTTTCCTTCTTTCCAAAATGTATCTTTCCTTTCTAGGGAGATACTTTTAGAAATACGTACGAACTTACTTCAAACTCTCGATTCTCTCTATTTGATCCATAAACTTCTTCTGTCTGTCTTGAGCTGCTAGAAGATGCATCTGAATCTTTTAGACAATATCCGCTGTCTGTTGCACCAATTCTAGTCCGAACATTCTGCGTTCTCCTACCTCATCCCAATACAGTGGCGTTTTGTATTTCCTCCCATACAAAGCTTCGTAAGGCGGCATACCTATGATTGCATGATAACTATTGTTATACGCAAACTCCACTAATGGTAGATGATCATCCCAACTACCCTTAACCTCCATGACGCAAGATCTTAGCATATCTTCTAACATCAGGATTGTTCTCTTATTTTGTCCATCTGTTTATGGATGATACATTGTACTCAGCTTCAACTGCGTTCCCAACTGCTCTTGTAAACTCCTCCAAAAGTTCGATGTGAATCGTGGATCACGATCTGACACAATCGATACTGGCACTCCATGTCTAGAGATTATTTCCTTAATATAAAGTCTAGCTAACTGGTCTAAGTTATACTTAACCCTAATTGGCAAAAAGTGAGCCGACTTCATCAACCGGTCCACTATTACCCAAATCGCATCATACCCCTTCTGTGTAGTCGGAAGTCCTACCACAAAATCCATCATGATATTCTCCCATTTCCACTCCAGAATTTCTAATGACTGTAACAAGCCACCAGGTCGTTGATGTTCGGCCTTAACTCTCTGACAAGTCAAGCACCTACTAACGTACTCGGCAATCTCTCTCTTCATGTTCGGCCACCAGAAACTCTATCAAAGATCTTGATACATCTTAGTGCTACCAGGATGAATCGAAAACATTGAACTATGAGCCTCTTGTAGAACCTGCTGCTTTAATTCCGTCTCATTCTAAACCAAAATTCTTCCTTTAAATCTCAATAACCCCTCGTTATCAAGACTGTATTTACTATCTTTTTCATTGGTCAGCCGCTCCTTCATACGGTCACACTCATCAATTTTGAGTTGTACCTCCTTAACTCTCTCTATGATGGTAGATTGCATCTCCGTTTCAAACAACATTGGTCCTCCTTCACTTGGCAGCTTCACTTCTAACTCCATCCTAGCCATCTCTGTTATTAACTCAGTTTGAGTCGTTAACAAAGATAATTTTTCCCGACCCTTTCTACTTAAGGCGTCGGCAACTACATTGGCTTTTCCAGGGTGATACAGGATTTCACAGTAGTAATCCTTTATTAACTCCAGCCATCTCCTCTGCCTCATATTTAACTCCTTCTACGTGAAGATATATTTTAGACTCTTGTGGTCGTGTATATCTCACATTTTTCTCCATAAAGATAATGTCTCCATATCTTTAGAGCAAAAACTACTGCGGCTAGATAGAGATCATGAGTAGGATAAACTTTCTCATAGTCCTTCAACTACATAGATACATACGCAATGACCTTTCCATGCTGCAAGAGCATGCAACCAAGTCCTCTATTCGAAGCATCGCTATAAACTATAAAATTTCCTGTGTCATCGGGTAATGACAAAACAGGCGTTTCACTCAATCTTTTCTTCAATTCTTGAAAACTGTCTTCACACTTATCAGTTCACACGTATTTCACCGTCATCCTTGTCAAGTTAGTCAACGGAGTAGCTATCTTTGAAAAATCCTGGATGAATCTCCGATAGTAACCCGCTAAACCTAGGAAACTCCGCACCTCAGTCGGCGTTTTTTAATTTACAACGTTTTAAAAATGTTGTGTGAAAGTTCCTAAACGTTTTCTGATATATTAAACTACAATGTTTTTATCCAGAAAACGTTGTAGAATCATACATTCTACAACATTTTTAAGCCTCTGCTAATTTATGAAAAACTAATCTACAATGTTGTTTTCTTAAAAAACGTTGTGGAATGTGCTTAACTACAATGTTTTTAAAACGCTGTGTAAGGGTGTCAAATAGATGACACCCTTAACCACGGTGTTTTTCTGACTGAAACCACAACGTTTTTTCTGCGTTGTCTATTTACTGTTTTATAGTAGTGTTTGAAGCATATGATAGGTGGTCGTTCTCCTTCCTTAACGACAGGTGCTGATGCTGACGTCTTTCCATCATTGTTGAATCTCCTCTTCTTGAAATGTCCATTCTTATTATTTTGACCATGATTACCACCAAAGTGGTTACCATTTCTAGCCTATTGATTCCTTCCACGCTTGTTGTCACCGCTTCGATGACTGTTATCACTGGTATTATCATTTTGCCGGCTGCTCTCTTTTGGTTGGGTTGACTCATTATCGCGCTGCAATAACTGAGCCCTATTAACAACATCAGAATACAAACACAGTTTATGAGAGATAAGATATTGACGTATCTCGGGTTTCAAACCTCTTAGAAACATTCGTGTCATTCTCTCCTCATTATCAACCAAAGGGGACGTAAATCGGGACAACTCGGCAAACTTGGCTTCATACTGCGACACGGTCATGTTGTTTTGCTCCAGCTTGATGAACTCTACCTCTCTCATGTGAAAAATACTTTCGGGAAAGTACTTGTCGTTGAACAGTGCATGGAACTTCTCCCAAGATATCTTCATTGCGGCAAGATGAGTACGCTTTACAGATTTCCACCAGTAATCTGCCTCTGCCCGCAACATGAAGGTGGCAAAGGGAACCTTTTGCTCCTTGGAGCATCCCAAGACATCAAATATCTTGTTGATCTGCTTAATCCACGTCTCCGCCATAAGTGGTTTTGGCTCTCCAAAAAACTCGGGTGGTCCCAGTTCCTTGAATTGCTTAACGATGACCGTCCAAGAGTTGCCAGTGTTTCCACCTACATTTTGGACAGGAGCCGCTCTTGCCTGATGTTACATGAATTGCATAAAGCCTCTGAACATTTCATCGTTCATCATCTGGTCCGTGTTGTTGTTTGCCTGAGGATTGTCACCTTCCTGATGCACATTATCCTGATTATTGATCTATAGAGACTCAACGATCTCTTGTGCTCCATTGATGTTCTCAACATTCTCGGATGTCATTTTCAAATACTGCCACAAAACAAGGGTTAATTAATATATCACATATTATCCCTATACTCTGACCGACCAATTAAATACCAAATAAACTTAGGTAGGTCATACTAGCGAAGGAATTCCCTGTCTCTCCCCTCCTAATTCTTATCTCACATCTTAGCCAGGGATCATATCCCTAAGCTATGATACCAACTGTGACGCCCCCAAAATAGGTATACATCACCCATCTTGAGTCGTCAAATACATGGTACAAAATTCAAATACAACTTAATAATACAATTGTCGTGTAAAATACGACAAAACGTAAACTGAGAGTTTTATTAAGAATATTGTCATGTAGACAATATCCACACTCAAAAGAGTCCTCATTACATTTATTTTCACACTATTTAACAGAATAGTGAGGACTACTAATACTATCATCTAAACTGTCACTCCATTCCCCGACTAGTCTTGGCTACATTCTCATTTCCTGAAGAGAACAGTGAAAGAAAGGGTGAGCTCAACTAGCCCAGTAAGAAATATTATGACTAAGATAATGCAGAATAAATTATCGTTAGCCTTCAACATTATTAAACTGATAAAATATAACCAACATCAAGTTTAACTGCAGCGGAACAAGCAATCCATTAAAAGAGTCAAGTAGAGAATAAAATCTACTATCTTTTATGATTTAAAAGGTTTTTCATCACTTTTATCGCTGAGACTCAGATTAATAAATAATCCACATCTTCCCTGCACTACGGACAAGGATATTCATGAGCATCACAACCATAAATTATCCATGCACTACAGGCCAAGGATATTCATGTATTCATCAATAGTCATAATCATGCCAACAACTATCCATCAATGCACTACGGGCCAATGAAGACTTTTTCCACATCATTTGTAACATTATGATCATGATTACACCAAATAATCCTTGCTCATAATCATAACAAGTCCATCTATGCACTACAGGCCACATATGACTTTCAACATAATATAAACATGAGGATGATGACAATGATATAAGAATTCAATAAAACAAGTTCAAGAATTAATTTATCCAGGAACTAATAACATCCAAATTATCAACATGATACTTCTTTGTAGAGTAAAACTCAAGAATGCTCAGAAGATTATTTCCATGAAAAGATACTGGATGAAGCACAAATATCAAGGATATTACACTAATTTCATAGAGTATAGAAGTCAAAACTTTAACCAACTAAGTATAATAAAGAATGGAATAACAAAACAAATCACCAGGCATGCGATAATCGCACGCATGAGTTATTCCAATGAATAATAAATAACGGAACTCGGTCGTGCGTAAGCGCACGTATTGGCGAGGATGTTCCAACAGAATAATAAATAATGGAACCGGTCATGCATAACGCATGCAGACGGGATGTTCCAGCAGAATAATAAATAACGGAACGTGGTCGTGCGTAAGCATACGCACAAGATGTTCCAAATGAATAATAAAAAAAATAGAATAAATGAAGAATTTCACCATGTATGCAGATTCAGCCAGATGAGTTATTCCAACATAATGATAAAGAATGGAATAACAGAAGAATTTCACCAAGTATAGAGTAGTCCGCGTATACAGGTTATTCCAACAGAATAATAATGAATGGAATAACAGAGGTTCTCTTCATGAATACAAAAGAAATAATACCCCTTACCTTAGTAGGAAATTGGATACCGCAATATTGTAGTAACAGAAGATTCTTCTTCTTTCTCTCTTATTCTCTCTATTCTTTCTCACTCTATAGCTTTAGTGAATTCGTTAAAAATAATGAAGGAATGAGCTATAAGCTTGGTAGAGTAAGGATAAAATAGTTTTTTCGCCATAATTTATGACATCATCGCTTACATCATCGATCATATGACATCATTGCTTACATCATCCTTCCGATGACATCATTGCTTACTTCATTGTTCTGATGACATCATCGTTTACATCATTTGAATTCAATTTCAATTTTTTCTCTTCCACCTCATTTTACTTTTATACCATGAATTTACTATTATAATGTTACCATTCAAATTATAAAAAAATATACTATCATATAATCACATCATACTACTATAATATAATATTATAATAATATATTTAAATGAATTATTGATTTAATAATTTGAAATATCGTGTAATGACAATTCTTTGAATCAAAATATCAACGTAGCAATTATTGAATCAATAAAATAAAATATTAAGCAAGAATTATTGTAACAATTATTGAGTAGTGCCTTTCACGTAAGAATCAATAATTTAAAAATACTGTAATAATCTTAAGGTGCTCATGCTGCAACAACGATGTTCTTGTATTTTAACCACTAGGTATTCCAACAGTGTTAATGGTAACACTTCCGCCGTTTATTTTCATAAAAATATTTTTGTCGTTTTCTAACTCCGACAATAATTCCGTTATAGGGTCCACCAATGATTGTGTCATCGTACGAATATTCCCCGACAAAAAGAATATTCCCCGACCAAACAAATATTTTATAACAACTTGCTTACTTTGCAAAATTTATAAATATTACCCAGAACTATAACATTATATAATCTCCACGCCAGAATATTCAAAAATGATATTTAGAGAAAATTAATCTTTATTCATAAAATTTGGGGTCTTACATAATAGCAATTAATTGCTCATTTATCCGATTAATTATCCGATTGGTCAATATATCCTCCAGACATCAATTATTATTGAAATAGATGTTGATTTCCACTAACATTAATAATCCCAACACAATGGAACTATCAATTTCTTCTTTAATCAACACGAACTTATTCATCATTAATAGCATAACTCACAATATTTAACAACCAGATCATTCCCAGTAAAGAGAGGGCTTTCCGATACGGATTTCCCCCTATTGGCGCACAATTAGGTGACCAAACCTCTCCTCGACAGAACTTTCTAGACATCGTCAATATTGCAAATAATAATATAAATAACTTTGTCGTCTCAATAATTGACTTAATAATATAAAATATTGATAATATGACAATAATTGAATCAATAATATGAGAGATATTATGCAGCAATTACTGTAGCAATAATTGAGTATAACTGAGTGACTTCTCACATAAGCATCAATAATCAATACTGTGTGCTACTATGCAACCACGCGTATTACTGTACTTTTACCACCGGGTAGTTCAACAGTTTAAAGGTAAAACTTTCGCCGTTATTTTTATAAAAAGATAATTCTGTCATTTTCTAACTACGATAATACTTCCATTGTGGGATCCACCAATGATTATGTCATCGTACGAATATTCCATGTGAAAGCAAATATTCCCCGACCAATCGAATATTTTATAAAAACTTTCTTACCTTGCAAAATTTATAAATATTACCCACAACTATAACATTATATCATATCCACACCATAATATTCAAAAATATATATCGAGAAAAATTATTCTTTATTCATAAAAGTTGGGGTCTTAGATCCAGGCTTATCGAACAGAGTTCGACAATAGTTTATATATGAGTATATATATATATATATATATATATATATATATATATATATATATAAGCTATAAAAATCCATGGATGAAGTCTAGGGCATATTTACACAACACGACTCTCAACGTGAATAATTGTGTGTGCAAAAAATGGAGAAAGGCTTTAAGAAATGTAAGAAGTCTTACAGTGGGCTGCCAAGAAGACTTCAAATGGCATTAATGGAATTAACACACTACAACAAATGGGCCTTTAGCAACAATTTTTCGGGCAATGACTTTATAAGTCGTTGCTAAAAGTATATGTTTAGCAACGAAATTTGTCATTCGTTGCAGATTGTGTTAGGCTTATTATTATTATTATTATTATTATTATTATTATTATTATTATTATTATTATTATTATTATTATTATTATTATTATTATTATTATTATTATTATTATCACACAATTAGTTATGTATGTTTATGTATGTACGTAACAGATCTAAGGAAATGAGATCTGTTTTAATTTGGGGAAAATAATTTGTTCAGTTATAAATACTAATCCTTGCAAAATAATAGCAATTAGGCCCATGTGCTCGAGTGGTCATTGGATCAATATTCCAAGCTAGAGGTCTTAGGTTTGAATCTGTGCATTAACATATTTTTTTGGGATAAAGTTCAATATTCGCCACGTCAGCCAGTTCACGTGTAAAATAAAATAAAAAATGCCCACACAGATTTGCCATGTAGGTGCCACATACGCAGGTCAACACACATGTGGTGCCTGGGGCTCAAAGACCAAATTTTTTAATAGAAAGGGGCTCAATTTGCGTTGACCAAAAGAAAGGATTAGGCTTATATAATCTTTTAGAGTTTCTATTTTCGGTGGTATTTTTTTCTTTGTATTGACTGTTCTTTTGTTTTTTCTGCTCATTTTTGGCAATGTAGGAAACTTTTGCTTAAGTACACACCAGGTAATGACTTTTGAGAGGCCCTTTGTTGAGTGGGGTGGCATATCTTGAGCAGGTTGTGAGCGGAGAGAAAGGTAAGAATTTGAAAAGCAAAATGGTTGGACAATAAGAACAATAGAGAGAGAGAGAGAGCCTTCACCTTTTAGGGATAAGTATGCCCCTATGATTTTCTCTCAAGAAATAGTTTCTTACATTGAATCACTTGATATGATGTCAGGAGAGGTAATTAGGTTAACTTTTTCAATATAATCTTTTGCTAAGTCATTCATTTCTCTATTTTCTTAGTTTTATTTGTGAAGTTCTCAATTCTAAAGATTAGATTTAATGGGTTTTTCATTTCAACTTTTATGTGTTTTCTATTTGATACAGGAGGACTATGAAAACATATTAAGGGCTAGGAATATTGGGAAAGTAGTTCTTACAAGCCCCTTCCGATTGTTGGGTTCTCATCATCTTGGGGTTATATTGACATTTCCTGTTTACAAATTCAAGTTGTAGGGTATTACCTTTGTATGGTATTCATTCTTAACATTTACTCTTTACTTTGTATTTTGAGAAGTTTTCAGAACTAAATCATATGATTACTATAATCTGACCTAATAAAAAGATGTCTTACAAGCCCAAGATCTGCATGGAACCACTTGAGCTATTTAGTTACATAATTCTTTGCTATTATTTGCATCACTGATATGACTATTTCCATTCTCTAGCATAAAGGTTTTAGTAGTGCAACCTAATGAAAAAAGATTTAGCAATTATCCTCTTTCTTTATAATCTATAATGAAGTTTTTAACTTTACCGCATTGATAAGATATAGCCCTCTAATACATTTTTTCTATTAAGTACACCACAACTTTGCTTGTTCTTTATGATGGACTAGAAGTTCCTTATGTAGCTTGATGGTGGTTTGATACTCCTGGTACTGCTGCTTTTTGTACAATAGTATTTTATTAGTTATATTTCTTGGAAAGATTAGAAGGGATTCTATAAGAATTTAGAAAATAGGAAATGATAGTAATTGTATACTGCATTATTTGAACTTTATTTGATTAAGAATTTACTATTTGTTTTATATGTTATATTATACAGTTCAACACAGGAGCTAGGTTCATTGAGTTCTCCATTCCATCGGTTTGTGTGTGTAAATAAAGAAATGAAAAAAAAAGTTTTTTAGCCAATAGGGAGATGTCTGGAAATTTCCATCTTACACCTAGAAGAACATTGTGAGTAATCCCTTATTGCTTTATGTGTCTTGCGTGAAAGAATCCTATAAATGCTCCTTTTAGTCCTTGGTACTAAATCTTGTGTACCAATGTTCTTCCTTTTTTACATACATTTCTTTGTACCAAATATGATCTTATATACTCAATTTTTCCACACACTATAAAGAAAAGTAGGTACTAGGCCTTTATTTTTGTTTCCCTTTTTCCTTTCTGAGATGTTTTACGTTCTTGTGTGCAATTGTGCTTTGATTTCAGTTAAAAGCTTTGGGCATTGATAACGACTTGGGCTTTGATTGGCCAGCATCTCCATCGCCTGAAGCAATGATCAGAGCACTTGAAGTACTTTATTCTCTTGGAGTGATTGATGACGATGTCAAGCTTACTTCTCCTACTGGATTTCAAATTGCCGAAATTAGTTAGTATGTTGCTTTATGCTTATTTTTCTCTCTCTCTCTCTCTATTTAGTACGATGTGTATACACACAAACTACAAAAGCATAATTACATTGGCTATAATAGCGTGGCGTAGTAGCTCGATTTAGAATTGCTTTAGGTTAAGAGCTGAGTAGTTCAGATTTAGAACTACAAAAGCATAATTTTTTCCCATTTTATTTTTGGCTGTAATAGCGTAGTAACTTAGATTTAGAATTTCTTTAGGTTCTGTTGTTTTAGCGGCGGTGTAGTATTATTGTAATGAATCTGAATAATTCTGTTGAATATCGTATATAAATTTTTACCTAGTCTAACATTGATAGACCATATTTATTTGTAGCTACTTTTCCAATATGTCCTTGGAAAGTTTTGTTCTGTGCATATTATCGAGGGCAAGTCATCCAGCCTTGCAGTGAATACAAGTGTATAGAAAGCCCATATATTCAAAATTCTGATATGATATATGGCAATTGGGAGAGATCATTAGGAAATTAACAAATGGAATGGTCTCTTTTGACATTCCACCGAAGGTGCAGTTATTCTTGTGGAAGATTTTGATGGATGCTTTACCTTTAAATTTAAAAAGATATCGTCTTGTGAATCTTATTTTCCATTTCTTCTACCTTATTGCAGCGTAAGATTAATAGCTTCAGCTTTCCTAGGATAGTAAACAACTTTATCATGCATTGTTCTGGTATTTGCTCTCAAATGTTAATTGTCTCTTTAAATTGCATTTCCATTGAGATTATACCTTCAACTTTTCAAGGATGGTAAATAATTTTCAATGCATTTTTCGGATTTACCCTCAAATTTGAGTTGCCTATTTAGATTACATGTTGAAGTTAAAAAATATATAAAATAATATTTCTACTTTGTCCTCTTGTTAGTTGCATCTTTTATATGGTGCTGCAAGCCATTAGAAGATTAAAAACAATCTTGTCATACTTGCTGTATAATTTTTTCGTAGTTTTTCCTTAGTTGTTTTGTACGTTGATTACACAACATTTTTGCTTATCGTCTTTGAAGAAATAGTGTTGCAGAAAAAGATAAAAGAAAAAAAAAATTATAGTCCCTCTTAATTTTATCCTTTCTTCATTTCTTTCCTTTCACAGGCTTTAAATCACTGATTACTATCCACTTATTAGTATAGGATCATGGCTTTTGGCACCATCAATCGTATCCATGACTTTATTGAGCCAGGTCATAAAATATTTTGGCTTTCAGTTCTCGATGTTGGGATGGCTGCACTTATGGTTAATCCTTTTACGAAGGACAATCTTTCTCTCTATAATATTCATTTTCTATCGACGTATTGGTGTATCATTGGCAAGTCACTGGTCAGTGTATTTGGGTACTCCATTTGTGCTTTTGTAGTTTGTGTGTAGGCAATGCCTCATTTTATTTTTATTAGGGGTAGTTATAAATTAATATGCCTTATATTATCTTCTTTTACAAATCAATCTTAATATTTATTGAAATAGAAAGAATACCGATTAGTAATCGGAACTCCAATTTTATGTAGGATCCAATGATCTTAGCTTCAAATGAACTTGGATGTTCTGAAGAGATCATAACAATTGCTGCTATTCTTTCTATACAGGTGAATATTCTTCCGCCTTGTATCATTATTTTTTCTTAATTCTTAAGATTGGATCAGATTGTTGGAATAACTTTGAGATTAGTTCTTAAATGTATTTATGTATTAGTAATGTAGATTTTCCAGAATTCTATAAGTATTTTGAGTTGTGAAAGAAAGTGCACATGTAAAGCTGACTAGTAATTCACATTTACATTTCCTTTTTACCCTTTTGTAGTCTATTTGGGTATCTTCTAGGGGATCTGAGAAAGAGCTAGATGAAGCCAGGATGAGATTCGCTGCTACTGAGGTTTATAATCTTAATTCTTATTTGATTTATATAGCCAAACTTGGCAAAACAAGCATTATATAATTCCTATTTGATTTCTTTTTTACAAATGAGCTTGGTTTTTTGCCATTTATTTTGCATGCATTAATTCCTCTTTTGTTTACGATTCATTTTGCATCCATTCATATATGTGAAATATAATGTAGTTATCTGCCTCATCTTTAGGTCCTTTTGGCATTTGAAACATGAAGGATTCCTTGAATATGCTCATATGCATTTTTTAAATTCCTTGAATATCCCCTCCACTACACTTTTCGCCCAATTCCCCCCAATACACATTTAGTGACAAAAGATTTAAATTTACTGTGAGTGGATACAATTTTGTTTGCATGTTCAGAAAAGAAAGCCAACCCAGCACATGTTCATTTTGCCTTAATCCTGAAAATTTTATAGCTCATTCTCTTTAAACTTGAGTCTTTTTTTAAAAAAAAAGTTTTGTCAATTACAACATAATGTTTGAAGTAAGAACAACAAAACCTATCCGACTTCGAGGATCTAAACACATCTTGGGCTGAATATTTATTCTACCATATAAACTGTAATATATGCTAGTTTTTGACAGGCACAGATAATGTGACAATGTTCTTTCTTATCATGACGCTTTTTTTCCACCTATAATATTTCTTGATAGTCATGGTTTTGTATAATACATTACGTTTGAGTTCATGAAGGAAGAAGATTTCATTCTCGGAGCACCTAAATATGAAATGACATCAGTGGTCTTGACGACTTTAAAATTTTGCACACCTGGCATGAGCGTATATACATTACCATGATATAGGTGGAAGCTTTAGATGGTTAATTGTAAAGATAATGAATGATTATGTAGTGGATGATTTTATTAAGTTAATAATATTTTAGTTTTTTGTATTTTTGTCATTATTTGCTATGGGGACATTGATACACAAAAAGAATGTCAAATTTTGATTTGGCAACAATAAAATTCGTTACCAAAGCATTGAATAAGTTTTAATATAGCAACAATTTTTTATACATTTAGCAACAATTTTTCGTTGCTAATGACATTAAAAATATAATATTTGGCAACGAAAAATTAACCTAATAACAACGGAGATGATATTATTGCTAATACTAAAATAAAATGCAACATTTTTTATCGTTGCAAATCATATTAACTTTCGTTGCATATATAAAGAAACGACAACATATAATATCGTTGCTAATCGACGACTTTCGTTGCTATTGAAAAATAAACACCAACAAACATTTTCGTTGCTGATTCAACATAATGTCATTGCCAAATAATATAATCAGCAACGAAAATCGTTGCTAAAAAATTTACATTCCGCAACGAAAGCAAGCTTAGGCAACAATTTTCATAATTTACTGCAACGAAAAATATCGTTGCAAAATGGTGTCAATTGTAACGAAAATTCATGCTCATTGCAAAAAAAAAGTTAATTTCGTTGCCAATTAGCAGGCTTTTGCAACAAAATGGGGTTTTTAGCAACGAAATTTTAATTATTCTGTAACAATACATTTTGTTGCTAAAGGGTCGATGTATTTGTACGAAAGCCAAATTTTGTTGCAAAATGTATTACTTTTGGCAACGAAAAGAATACGTTCGTTGCGGAATAATTAGCAACGCTCATTGCGAAACGAAAGACGCAACGACAGTAAAGTCGTTGTGAAAAACCTTTAGCAACAAAATTTGGCACCTTTAGCAATGAAAATCGGTTGTTGCTGAAGCCCCATTTTTTAGTAGTGACACTCAGTTTCCACTGGTAAAATATAGCACAATATAAGCTCACAAGTGTTTAAATTAAGAAAGCACTCAGTTTATAGTGTGTACACAGCAAATTGGTCAGGGCTTCCTCGCCTTTTCTCTCTTTTAAAAATGGCCACCCCAAGCCCTCTTTTTATAAGGGGGAACGACAGGTGTACCTGCGGTAGCTGCAGATGCACCTGTGGTTTCCCGGAGTGCCCCTGGCTCTACGGGTCCCGCCGTCTTAAAGTACGTGCACGCATGCAACGCGATGTCCGCTCGAACTTTTAGAACTTCAATCCGGGCATCCGATTGAGGTGTATAAGACCTTTTTCGGAATGCCGTTGTCGAGAGTTACACAAATGATATTGGATTAGAGGTTGTACGGAGTCAGGAAGATGGGACCATGCCCAGGTCTTCAGGCTTCAAATTCTATCTGGTGTGTTGTCTTGTGTAATAGTCACTCGGGATTGGAGTTCTGGTTCTTGTAGAACATTGTTGTGTAGAATGTATGTTGAAAAGTTGTATAGATGACGCAATGTGGGATCGAGGTGGCAAAATGATGATTTTGCCCCTCACCATGGTTATTTCCGGTTTGGGCTGATGTAGCAGTCGTTGCTCAGGGTTCTCTCTTAGATTGGGCTGATGAGAGTGCAGAATGTCCTCAGGGTTGTCTCTGAGGTGTGCCTGACCTCCCGGGGTTGTCTCCGGGATTGGAACTAAGTGCCTCAGGGTAATCTCTGAGGTTGAAGCTGACTGCAAAGGGTTGAAATGAGCATTTTCGGGGTTGTCTCCAGAACTACAACTGCACTCCTCGGGGTTGTCTCCGAGGTTGGAACTGGAAATCCCGGGGTTGTCTCTGGGACTGAGTATCTCGGGGTTGTCTCTGAGATGGAAAATTGATAATTTTGGGGTTATCTTCGGAACAGGAAATGCACTCCTCAGGGTTGTCTCTGAGGTTGAAACTAAAAATTTTGTGGTTGTCTCTAAGACTGGAACTAGTTATCTCGTGGTTATCTCCAAGATGGTAAGACTGATAATTTTGGGGTTGTCTTCGGAATTAGAGATGTTTTATCCTGTAGGGTTATCTCAAAAAGACAATTCTGCCCTCCTGCAATGTTAGTAATAGGAATGCAAATTTTTGAGTGTCTACAATGCATTGAGAGATGGTCATATTTACTTATGTGTTCTTGATTAACAATTCAGAATAGTGAGCATAATTAATAAGAAGTGTATTAATTTAAGTGAAGCAATAAGTGAAGTTGTGATCTTAAATCTCCATAATCTGATAATTAATTAGTGGTAATTAGAATTAGTTTAATTAAATAATTTAATTTATAACATTAAATTGATTGTGTAAATAAAATTAGTTTGGTTAAGAGTTAGTATTTGGTAATTTGTATTAATAATTTCTCGTGGGAACGATACTCTACTTTCACTTTATTACTTGTTGACCACGTATACTTGCGTGTTGTGCGTAACTAGATTTTACCCAACACACATTATCACGCAGACAGTGCTTGCGAAGAACACAAAATAAAGCCAAATTGGCCTAATACTTCACTCAAACAACAAATTTAACATATACAAGTTACATAAACTTTACAGAAACATAGAATAATGTTTCTAAAATTATTTTAACCATTAAAACAATATAAACACACAAATCGAAACCTTTAAATTCACTATTTTTGCTATTTCTTTCCTTTTAGAAATTATTAACGAAACAAATCACTGTAAATCCGTTTTACAACCAAAACAGTCGGTTTAAATCACATTGTTTTCATTTCTTCATATATTTTCATAATCAACAATCAATTTACAGCTTATCATATAAATTGAATATCAATTTTAACATCACACAAGCCATATTCTTGTATATATCATTGTAAACTCATTGTAATATGATTTTATTCATATTTATCATATTTTCATGAATTAATCTACTCTAAATCATATACAAATCACATAAAAATAGTTTATGTCAACAAATTAATATATTTTAGTCATATATTTAAGAATCATCCATAAAAAATAATTATAGAAAATTTCTAGAAAAAAAAAATCATAACTTTAAAACTGAGAATTATATATTTGCTTTTTTGTTTAGGTTAGTTAGGAGATAAGAATTAGCCTCTCCTCCTTATTTATCTCTCAAAATCAAAGTCACAGAACTTCTTCTCTTCTTTCTTCTCTCTTTTGTCTCTGTTTTTTCTTTCCTATATCTATATTATACGTAGTACATATAAAAATGAAGTCAGGAAAAATTCAAGACCTAGCCGCTCTTAAATCAGTTGATGAGCACATCCAGTCCGGATCTTTTAGAAACAACCCCCGGAGGGTCCATAAAAAGAAAGAGGAGAATGTTTCCTTGATACTACAAGGCAAGAAAGGCAATCAGAACATGCCTATACAGAGGAGAACCTACTCCCCTTTCCAAGAACAGTCTTCAAACCCTCCATTACCCAAAAGTTTAGAAGTAAAGTGCCCTCGAACGTTCACATCCTTAGGGGACTCGCTCGAGAATATTCTTGCTCTTCTGACTACTCAGAAGAAAAGTACACGTCTTTTTCCACCAGCCAACCCTAATGGCAGGGGTTTCAATGCTACTCGAAAGTGTGTTTATCATGCCGGAGCACCTGGACATGATACTCAAGATTGTTGGGCCTTGAAACACAAGATCCAAGATTTAATAGACAACAGTGAGATTGTGGTCACCAAACCAGATCAACCTCATGTGCAAGACAACTCTCTTCCTCAGCATAAAGAAGAAGAGGTCAACATGATTAGTTAGGGCACTGGACAGAGTTCCAGTTTTAATGGTGAATCATCCCAGACCATCAAAGACTGTGTTGACAGATGAGATTATGCAAAGTTCCAATTTGCTATGGAACGAAAGATGAAAGCTCTTTGCAAGCAAATTGAGCAATTGGTAGAACTGGTGACCCCCATCATCAAGTCACACGCCAATTAATCAGCCAGGAGCATGCTTATCTCCTTCCTTTTGTTATGAATGCTCCACCATCACCCTCAGAAAGCGAAGCTATGGAGGATAAGGTTGCAAAGAGAGCAAATGCTAAAGCCCGTCAGGATTTTGCCAATCAGAGGGAATTTACCTATCTGGGCCAATCTATGGAGGAGATATTTCAAATGTTGATCAATGAAGGAAGAATTACCTCCCTTCTGCCTCCATTCAATCCTCGCTCAAGACGGTTCAACTCCAATGGAGTATGTCAATATCATTTACATTCTCGCGGTCATAGCACAGAAGAATGCTGGGCACTCTGCAATCTCATTCAAAATCTCATTGACAGCAGTGTCCTGTTGTCAGCTTACACAAAGTTCCATGGAATTATGGAGAAGCTGAAGGATCCACATCTCATACTACTGCTACAGTGTCGAATGCAAATCCACTGTATCTTCCTCAGAGGGTGATGAAGCCTACCTTCAAAGCGAAGTGAAAGATTCCCATTAAGAAGATTGAAAAATTCCTACGCATTATAGGTCATAACGAAGCCAAGGTGGTTTTAAGCTAAAGAGAAGCTCCACATCAAATATCAATACTGGACTTGGTTTTCTCTTTCGACGATCACTGAAATATCTTATTGAAGGTTTTGGAAGAAGCTTACTTACCGAAATCAGGGGATGTGGAAAAATTTCAACATATGGTTGATCACATTTTCAACAACAATGTGATATCCTTCACTGATGACGACATACCGCCCGAAGGGACCGGTCATTGCAAGCCATTCCATATTGCAGTTTTGTCCTTCGGATATATGCTAGCTGGAGTTTTGATAGATGGAGATTCATCTCTGAATATCTGTCCTTATGCAACCTTGGTAAAGATAAATGTCAATCTCAAACGGATCCAAAGTAGCCATATGGTTATCAAAGCTTTTGATGGATCCCAACAAAATTCCGTCGAAAAGATTGAGCTGCCAATTGATATTGGTCCAAATACATTCAATGTATCCTTTCATGCTCTCAAAATAGACTTAGGATACAACCTGCTATTGGGGAGACCATGGATCCACATGGTTGGAGCCGTTCCCTCCACATCTCATCAACAACTCAAATACATTGTTAACAACAGTCTAGTCACTGTCAACACTGAGCCGGAATGTCCTGAACAAGGAGATCTGCCAATCATCAGCTTGAACTCAGAAATTGAGCCGGCCAGTTTTCATACCTTGGAAGTGAGTAACATACAATACCAACCTATTTGGAGCACCACTTCCCAGGCCCATGATTTCTGCCGAGGTTATGTCGGCCACTCAAGAAATGATGTCATTGGGTCATTAGCCTGGACAAGGGCTTGGTAAAAATCAGTAGGGTATTAAGTACCCTATTCAAGTGTCCAGTCAAATTAGGACAGCCGGACTAGGCTATTCTACCAGCTCCAGTCATAGGAATCTTCATAAGCATAAGCAGCTTCCTCAAGCTTCTGCCAGAAGGCAATTTTTTCCATCTGTACCGCATGAGCTAATACAGTCTCCAGTAAAGCTGTTAACCCATGTTATGGCTATGCTGTTTCCTAAACCAATACCATTCAAAGTAAAAGAGGTGCTGATTCCTGATCCCGAAGTGGAAGAAAAGGAGCGGAAACGTAAACACGACATCGCCTTGATGATGTCAAGCATACACATCATTGTCCATGATGAACATACAAATAGATATACCCTAGACGATGATTGCCCAGATGTCATGGTTATCATTCGGGAGAAGGAGGACAATGACAATACCTCCATCACTTTAGTCCATCAGGACTTTTCCCTCGACAATTAGAGCAGCACTCCATGCATTGGTCGACGAGGGTAAAACTGGCATAAAATCCCTCTGCCATGTAGATAACTTTAATTGCTTACTTTTCTATACAGTATTAGCAGTTATTTTATTAGTACATGCTAACACTTTTGTATGATTAAACAGTTTCATATATTAATTGAAAGAATATTTTGTTTCAGGACTCTGAATTTAGATGTGCCTGTACTTGCTGATGTGGTGCCTTCTCTCCACAAGGGCTGTAACTTTGATGCAAAGTTGGACACAGACTTGATGGAAATACAAGAGGATATTGAGACACCTCAGGAGATTAAGGAATGGGTCACAGACAAACCTAAACCCAACCTTGACCAAACCACTTCTTTCAATCTTGGAACCTTAGAAAGCCCTAAGTTAATCCAGATTGGTTCATACCTCACCCCAAACCAATGGAATGACGTGGTTGCACTATTAACCCAATTCCAGGATGTGTTTGCATGGTCTCATGAAGACATGGTGAGTTTTTCCACTGACATTGTCCTTCGTCGCCTTCCCATTAAAGAGGGATTTAAGCCAGTCAAACAGAAACTCAGGTGATTGAAACCTGAGTGAAGTTTAAAGGTTAAAGAAGAAATTGTGAAACAATTTCAAGCTGGCATTATCATGGTGTCTACATATCCGGAGTGGATATCCAACATTGTTCCCGTGCCTAAACCAAGAGGAAAAGTGCGAGTTTGAACAAAGCTTGCCTTAAAGATAGCTTTCCCGTACCCTTTATCCACATTCTCATTGACAATACTGCTTAATATGACATGTACTCCTTTGCGGATTGCTTTGCGGGGTACCATCAGATTATGGTCGCTGAGGAAGACCGTGAGAAAACTGCTTTCATCACGCCTTGGGAACCTTTTTCTATAGATGGTTGTCATTCGGCCTCATCAATGCCGGGGCAACCTATCAGTGAGCTATGATGGCTCTTTTCCACGATTTAATGCACAAGGAGATAGAGATCTATGTGGATGACATCATTGTCAAATCCTGAAAGGAGGAAGACCACTTAGACCATCTCAAAAAGCTTTTCAATAGGTTGCGTAAGTACAACTTGAAGCTGAATCTAGCCAAATGCGCCTTTGGTGTTAAATCAGGCAAGTTGCTAGGTTTCCTAGTCAGCCACAAAGGGATTGAGCTGGATCCCACAAAAATCCAGGCCATCAAGGAAATGCCCATTCCTCAGACAGAGAAGGAAATACGGGGATTTTTGGGAAGAATCAACTTCATTAGTAGGTTTATCTCTCAACTCACAGCAACCTGTGAGCCCATCTTCAAGTTGTTAAGGAAGAACTCCTCCGTGAAATGGAACAATGAGTGTCAAAAAGCATTCCTTACCATTAAAGAGCAACTAGTTAATGCTCCTGTTTTGGTACCACCCAGGGATGATGTTCCCCTATTCATGTTCCTGTCCATTAATGATAATGCCATGGGCTGCATGCTGGGGCAAAAAGACGATAGAGGCCAAAAACGAGCTATCTATTACCTCAACAAAAGATTCTACAGTAGTGAACACAAGTACACTCTGATTAAGAAGACTTGTTGTGCTTTAGCATGGGCTTCCATGAGGTTACTTCATTACCTCCATGGTCACACAACCCATCTCATATCCTGCGTGGATCCTCTCAAGTACGTGTTTAGTAAGCCAATACTGAATTGTCGACTGTCCAGATGGCAGTTGATCCTATAACAATTTAACATCGTCTTCGTGACGCAAAAGTCTGTCGAAGGTCAAGGAATTGCGGATCAATCGGCCGCAGCTTTTGCGTAGGGATTACAAACCCTTAGAAACATACTTCCCGATGAAGGGGTAATGATTCAAAGAACACCATCAAGACAATGATGCCACACATGGAAAATGTATTTTAATAGAGTCATTATCTGTAAGGCTCTGAGTGGGAGCGATTCTAATATCCGGTATGGGGGAGCAGTATCCCGTCGCCGTCAAATTGTAGTTTGTCAACATAAATAACACAGCTGAGTATGAAGGCTGTATCATGGGGCTAAAACTTGCCCGCTCAATGGGGATCAGGCGGTTAACTGTCTTTGGGGATTCTGAATTGGTAATCAAACAATCCACGAGAATCTATCAAACCAAAGAATTACATTTGCTGCCTTATCATTGGCAAGTTTTACAGATGGCTCTGGAGTTTGAAGAAATCTCCTTTCTTCAATTTCCTCATAATAGGAATGATTTTGCAGATGCACTAGCAACGTTGGCCTCCTTGATTCACATACCTGACAAGGAAAACATGACAAGCATCACATTTGCCCTGCAACAGGCCCCAGCTTATGGGAACTATGTTGGAGAAGTATCAGATGAGCTACCTCCCATCCACAACCCTTGGTATCAACATATCAAGGAGTATCTGCGAGATGGATCTACACCCGCTGAGGCGAGCCTGACTGAAAAAAGGCGGATCCATTGACTTGCTATGAGATTCTACCTGAGCGGAGATGCACTCTACAAGAGAGATGTATGATTAGGTCTCCTCAGATGTCTGGACAAAGACCAAGCTCAAAGGCTCATAGATGAGATCCATGGTGGAGTATGTGGTCCACACATGAGCGGACCCCTACTTGTCAAGAATATCCTTAGAATAGGGCATTATTGGCTTACGCTCAAAGCTGACTGTGATGATCATGTCAAGAGATGTTATCAATGCCAAATTCATGGGAATGCTATCCACGCCCCTCCAAGGGAACTCCATAATATGAGTTCGCCATGGCCCTTTTCAATGTGGGGAATGGACGTGATCGGGCCCATCAAGCCCAAAGCCAGTAATGGACATCGATTCATATTCACCATAATTGACTACTTCACCAAATAGATAGAAGCAGCCTACTTCCCCAGGGTTACTAAAGAAGTCATCATTCCTTTCATCAGAAACAATATCGTCTGTCGATTTGGACAACCAGAGGTCATTGTGTTTGTGATAACCCGGGATTTTGAATAATCCAAATTTTTACGAATAAATTTATTTATTTTTATTATTGACATTGACTGTTAATATTGTACTGAGAATTTGTGAAACAAGTCTTAAGAAATGGTCAAATTAGGTATTGACTGAGAAAATAGAGTAGAGTTGTGCTTAACAGCTTTAGAAACCCTAACCATAATTTCCGGATAGGGATTCGATAGAAAATATGATTAAGTAATTGTATTGTGGAATATGCGTTTGGATTGTATAGGAATGTTGACCAATGATTGACTGGATAAGATTTAATATTAATAAACCCTAATAAGGGATTAAAAACCCTAATCTCAGATATAGAAACCTTAGGAAACCTAATTTAATTAGGAAACCCTAATTTTAGTTTAAAAATTTTAATTTTCTATTTTATAAACCCTAATTAGAAAATAATTGTAGAAATTAAGGTTGTAAAATTCTAGGGTTAGAACCTTAGGGTCAAACCCTAAGGGTTAAACCATAAGGGTTTGGTTATTGTCCAAGAATGCCATTATTTGTATTTTAGAAAAGACCAAAATGCCCTTTTTATTATTTTAGTAAGCTAACTTGCAATTTTGGCTGAACTTTAGTTGGTCACCAACTATTTTGACAATTGTGACTTAAATATCAGCCAATTTAACACTCCATTTGACAGCTATCATGACCCATACATGAATCTAGGCAATATATATTAGTTTGGAGAGAGAGAAAGTTAATAATTTTTGTCATTTTACTTGAAAGCTCTCACCAACTCCCATTCTCTCTCAAACCTACGAAAATTAGAAGTAGATTAGTCATATTTCCAGCCCCTAAATCAACCCATAACAACTTGGAGAGTATTGATCAAGATTTGGGCTAGAAAGGTATAAATCAAAATTTGACTTTTTTTATCTTAGTTGCTAAGAAAAATTTTATGTTTAAGTGTTTATATTTGTGTTATAAGGTGTTTTTAGTTGATTTATGATGATCCATGATGGATCCATAGCATCAAATGGCTTTAAATTAGTGTTTTTTCAAAACTGTCAAGAACAACTTCTGTGGTCTGACAAGCTAATGTCAGGAGCCACAGATTCATGTTCGTTTGTTGTTTGTGATTTTTTATTGTTTGAATCTATAGCCTGGTATGTATTCTTTAATCTGGAAGTGGTAGTGCAGCCATTAGATAGCTAGATTTAAAGTTATTTAAGGTTAAAAAACGTTATACGATCGAGGTCGACAGACGTAAAATTTGGGCAACCTGTAATTGGAAAACCAAAAGTCGACAAGTTTTGTAGCGGTTCGATCTGTCAGGTTTTGTGATGTTTGTTGATGTTGTTGTAATGAATCTGTATCCTGTAATATAGACTCCAAGTACATGCATTTATCTTCCATAAACAGTTAACATATCGAATGTATCAAGCAGACAAAGTAGCCTACTCGGCATCCATTTTCTGAAATATCCAGAAAACGTATGAACTCAGTTTTTTTGTCAAAGTTTGACCGGGCCATACATTGAGATTCTGTTGTTTTTAAACTGAGTTATTGTTTTTAAATGTTCTATGACATAAGTACTATAACTTGGAACCATTAAACGTTATAAATCATGAGCAGAACCGCTAAATATTGCGATTGGAAAATGGCACCACGATCAGCCTGGGTTTCTGGGTTACCCAGAAAAAACCCAGGAACGGTTTGTCAAAAAGTTTGAAGGCCTTGATTTCTTTGTTGTTGTGTTGTTTGAGTGAGATAAAAATTGATTCCTCTAGTATTACATATGAACTACAGAATCAAAGTCTTAGATTGCCCAGATCATGAATATACTGAGATTAAAGGCTGGTCAAACGTGCACACTTGTGATTGGTCTGACAGTGTTCTTAAGGTTCAAGAACACCTAAGACGACAGATAAGTGTCGCTATAGGCTATAGCGACGGTTTTCATTTATTATAATTTTTGATTTTCAAGAAATTATTTAAAAATAGAAATAAATTATAAAAATTATTAAAAATGCTTTTAAAAATTATTTTAAATTATGAAAAATAATTTCTGATTATTTGAAATATATTTCATTAATATTTATAATTATTTGAATATTAATGGTATTTAATTTATTTAATTAGTATATTAAATAAATTAGAGAAAAATGATTTAATATTTTGAAAAATCATTTTAAATAAGATTAATGAATTTAAAAAATATTTTAAGTTATAAAATGTAACTTTTAATATTTTGGAGAATTTTCATTAATAATTTAATATTAATGATATTAGATTTATTTGATTATTAAATTAAATAAATAAGATAAAATAATTTTAATGATTTAAAATCATTTTAAATGAGAATAAAGTGTTAGAAAATATTTTAAATTATAAAATATAATTTTCAATATTTTTGGAGAATTGTCATTAATAAATTAATATTAATGATGTTAGATTTATTTAATTGTTATATTAAATAAATGAATTAAAAATAATTTTATTGATTTAAAAATCATTTAAAATTGAGAAAATGATTTAAAATATTTTAAGTCATAATTAATGACTTTTAATATTTTGATGATAATTTCATTAATAATTATATATTAATGGTGATGATTTAAAATGATTTTCATTACTTTAAAAATCATTTAGGTAGAATATTGATGATTAAAAAATATTTTAAGTTTAATATTTTGGAATGCATGTTATTAATATTTTGATATTATTAAATATTAATAATGGTAAGATTATTTGATAATTAAATCATTTAAAAATGATTTTGATGTTTAAAAAATTATTATAAATTATAATAATTGCTTAGAAATTATTAAAAGCTTCTGAAAAATATTATAAATGATATTTGACTTATCTAAAAATAATATTGAAGCTTAGAGACCAAGTTTAATTGACAATAACTATATTAATTGTCGGATAGGGTGACCAGAACACCGAGAATGGACCGAAGTCCAACCAGACTGAACTAGTTTGACTTTTTAAGTGTTTATATAGGTTATAAACACTAATGTGGCTATGTGGTAATATGCCAAAGAGAAATTTGAATGTAGACTGTGTTGTGAGTTATAAATGATTGTGCTAATTGTGAGATCGACATTGTTGATTATAGGTCTTACGAACGCAGTTAATTATATTGTGTAGCTGTAGTCAGCGGAAGAGGCAAGTTCCCTAACTCAACCTTGAGTTAATATTGTTTAATTATTATTGGTGGTTAATTATTCTTTGATTAGACCACGCCCGAGATTTCTTGTGTTGATAATTCGTAGTTAGTGCATGCTTAATAGTTCAAATTGAATTATTGATTCAAAAAATATATATTCATAGAATTACTATTGCTGGATATTCATATCTGTAGAAGTTAGAATTGACAGTACAGATAATTACTGTTTATTGTCAAATTACACTGAGAAATGTCTTAGCTAATTATTCTAACTAGACAAACATTTGTTTGAACTTGATAGGTTCGAAAAGAAATTTCAATTATTATTGACAGATCGATGCCAATTATTTCGGCTAGACCGAGAAGTAAATAGAATTTAAAATCCTAGTATTTCGTTGTTAAATCAAAATCTTGATTCTAAAACTGAGAAGAACAACTTTTTATATAAAGGGAACATTTTATTAGTCGTGAATTCGACCTTTGCGCGCGTTTTAAGTATTATGCATAATATAGGGTACAAAGAGTTGGCCGGCTCAGGGTACTTGCATAGGGGTATGATTTAATCTTTATGGTTATCTAATACACCTGAGTATATATCAAAGTAAATCTTTGATAGATACCCGAGAATATAAGTTCAAGATCTGGTGTGATCGCTCAGTATAAATCTGGAAAATATTTCACTTTGCTATCTCGTAGAACTGATTCTTGATTATTCATTAGAATAGTGTAGAAATTTTGAAAGCGTTGTACTATTTCATTATTGAATTATTGTGTTGTATAGAATACGAGAAGACTTGTTATTGAATAACGATTTGTTCAGCTATTTCAAAGTTCCCCGAACTTTGGTTTCTTTCTATCAAAATAGATAGTTTATTATTTTGAATTCTTATACATTTATTATATGTCTTAACTTGTGGGGCAAATTAGTTGCACACCCTTGCTAAATAAAACTTTTCAGCTAGGGATGAAGTTGCAAAAGGTGTTGTGAAGAAGAACAAGGGAAAAGGCATAGTTATAAACTAGTATAATGAACAATATTAATTATATTGTTATAATGTAAACCCTTTTTGTATATCTAAGGGGTATGTTTGTAATGTTAAGGTTACCAGACCTGGGATTAATTTATTAACAATGTATGTTAATGTGGTATATATTACTATTCATATAAAAATGTGTAGTTAGATGCTATTATATTGTGGATCATGAACACTAAACTCGGGGATCAGGTAACCCGGATTTGGGGGTGTCACAATGTCAGACAATACTAAGAACCTCAACAACAAAATGATGGAGGAGTTATGCAGTAAATTCCATATCAAACACCTTAACTCCATCATCTACCGTCCAAAGATGAATGGTGCTGTTGAAGTGGCTAATAAAAACATCAAGAAGATCATGCAAAAAAAGTCCGCCAATCACAAAGGATGGCCTGACCTCTTGCCTCTGACTTTATTAACCTACAAAACTTCAATGCGTACTTCCACTTGGGCAACCCCTTACTCATTAGCCTATGGGATGGAAGCAGTGCTCCCCATAGAGGTGGAAATTGAATCCCTCAGAGTATTGATGGACGCTCAGTTGGATGAAGAACAATGGGTACAAGACAGGTATCACCAATTGGTTCAAATACATGAAAGGCGAACCACAACTATCTTCTATGGTCAGTTATATCAGCAAAGGATCGCACGATCCTACAATAAAAAAGTCTGGCTATGGCAGTTCAAACAATATGACTTGGTTTTGAAAAAGATCATTGACAACGAAGATCAATCTAAGGGAAAATTCGCTGCTAACTAGGAAGGCACGTTTGTTGTCAAGGAGGTATTGACAGGAGGTGCTCTCAGACTACAGGAAATGGATGGTAATGAATTTCCACAGCTTATCAACTCGAACACCGTTAAACGGTACTATGTCTGAAGTTACCATCAAGCAAAAATCCTGGTATTGATAATCCAATCACCAGTCATTCCAGTTTTGAACCCTCTTTTTAACAAATTCTTCTACCCCTCAGGGAAACATACACTTCAAACCAGCAACCTGGTTTTACCTCATTTCAAACAGTTCATATAATTTCGGTTATCCTGCAGATGGGATTGAACATTTCACATCTGTCGTTTATCCTGAAGACGGGATTAAACTTTTCTACGTTTGCAGTTTATCCTAAAGACGGGATCAAACTTTTTCCACACTTGCAGAATGTCCCCATCATGGGATCAAACTTTCTTCTCTCCGTAGTATAGCTTGCACATGGGATTCACACTTCTCTTTGGCTGTAATTTGTCCCGAGGGGCGAACTACGTCGACCTGATCTCCCTGATACCCGGGAGTACATAGGCAACCATATTCTATATGGCCCGGTTGCAATAAACAAAAAATAACAAAAACATTTTTGCCATTTCTCTACAAAAACAAAAACAACAAAAATACTTCTACACCCTTCTTCATCAATAAAGCTTCTACACCCATCTGCATTTCACATTCAACGTTGAACCTCTTACACCAGGTTCGAACTACGCAAACTTGATCTCCTCTTTAATAGGAGTACGTAGGCATCCATGTATGGTTCAGTCTAACCCCCTACTAGAACAAAAATATTTGTCACACGGTACTTCGATCAACCTTTAATCCACTACATTGCATCGGCTTTAGACCAAAGGGATGGAATTATCCAACCTCTCCTCAAAAATAGGAGATTCGGTGACCATCTAAGCTGCGGTTGTGCCTCGAAGAGCAACACCAATCCATAAGAGATGGAATTAACTATGCTTCTCACAAATAGAAGTACTGGCGACCATCTATGGTACGTTAAATCTCAGAGAGGAAAAGCCACACTCCTCTCCATATTTCCATACAGAAACCAGTCCCAAGAAACCAAAGATGGTAGGGATACATACAGATCGATGATCAGTTCTGAGAGATCCTGTGATGGCTTAATGTCCACATATCAAGGATGAGTCCAGAATGCATCAAGATCATAAGCCCTGTAGAAACAGGCAAATATCAAGCAAGTATCAAGGCACAACTGAAAGGGAAGTAAATCAAAATATATTTCTCTGCCATATATAATATTGTTTGATATATACATATGTGCTGTACATGACAAAATAGCTAAGCTAGTCATGCGGGAAAAAATACGGGCTAGCTACGGATCTGTGTGTATGCGGACTATCAGATCTAATATAGCATCCCTCTCTGAAGAAGGAGGTAAAGCTGCAAGCTCCTGCCCAATGGTATCTACACGAGCTAGCAGATCAGAGAGCTAACTGCATAGTGACATGATGCTCATCAATGTATGCACTCATATCAGCAAGGATGCAAGTCGTATGGGATCTAACTGAAGTATTGTCTGCAATGGCCACATCCCTAGCAAATAGGGCGGCATCCCGCTCCACAATCAATGTATCCCTAGCTGATCTAGCCTCAACCCTCTCTAATAGAGCGACGTCTCTCCCATCAAGAGCTGTCAACATCGAGGCCCTAGCCTGATCTCTATCATAGGTCATCAGATGTAGGCTCTGCTCCAAATGCTGTGTTGAAAACTGAATAACAGTGGCACTCGGGGTGGGAGAATCCATCACAAATGTTGGAAGCCCAACAATCAAGTCCCCATCAATGGGAATGTTAGCCTCCTCCATAGGCTCCTCATCGTCGGAATCAATATCCTGCACTGTGGATACTACCATAGTCGATGCAGTCTCTGTCTCCATCCATGCTGAATACTCTGCAGAATAACCCGGATGACTGACAGAAAACTCAGCTAGCTCTCGATGGTTCCAACAGGCATACAACCTGGATCTGTCCGCTGATGATAAGTGGTGAGAAGCGAAACACTAACTCAATGCCCCCTCAAATGGATGGAAATCCTGAAACTGGTCAATCTGACACATCACGGCCAGTGGGTGGTAGGTGATCATCCCTCTCAAACCAGCTAGAGGAAGATAATCCATGCCCGGAGCATGAGTAATGAAGCTGTAGGGTGAACTAAGCCCTGAACACGACAGTATAGCAAACAGATCTCCAATCCTTTCCAGGAAAGCTGACCAAGATGCAACATCAGTACACTCCGCAGGCTTAAAGGAGTACGACATGGCTATATCATGGGTGAAACAATACATATGCCGTCTGAATGTGCCAATTGGTCCCAAGTGTGACATAAACCACACGTACAGCATGACCGAGCTGCCTATGAACACTCCTGCCGGATAAGTGCAGCAATATGTGGCCGACCTCAGAGTCTCTACTATAATCATCGGTATGATGGTGTGACCCTCCCTGAGAGCTCTCACTGCCATAATGATGCCAATGTCCAACTCATCCATATACCGTGGCATGTAGACGTATTGTCAATGTAGACGTATAACAATACGCATAGTAGCAGTACATCCACTCTGGCAAAACGTCAATGATCCTCTGGTGTGGTGAAATCCCCAGAATACCGTGCATAACTATCCTCAGAGCCAAATCTGTCAAATAGAAAACGCTGGGATATCACGTGGCCAGATGTAATCTCATCCTCTACCACCCTGTGCCTCAATCCGGTGAGGGTTATGAACTTCCTACTCATGTCTCCAATCTCCATGTGCACGCAAGGTCTGTCCAACGACAAAGATCGCTAACCGCATACTCCTCCAAAGTAGAGTCAACTCCACGGGTTAGAATCGGAAAACTGCATCACTCCGGCATTCTATGTTCTAGCATACCCTCTGTGACACCCCCCAAAATAGGTCCACATGACCCATTCAGAGTCGCCAGATATCACTCTATAAAAATCAAATACAAACTTCATTTATATAACTGTTGAACTATCGTGCAAAGTACGACAATAGATAAACTGTGAGTTTTAATACAATATTATCTCGTAGACAGTATCCAAACTCAAATTGTTACAATGCCATATAAAATACAGCAGCAAATATTTTAAGACCCCAAAGAAGAACGAAAAGATTACTATCATATTCATTCTAATGAGGTGCACTTTTGACGCTTTCAAAGTCGGGTTCTCATCACCCTATTGTTGTTCGCCAAAATCAATTATTAAGTGACGTATAAAATATGACACATACATCTTAGGTCCTCAATACAATTATCTATTGCATGTCATGTCATTTTATAATGTATTGAGAAACTTCGATAGTCTTGGACCATCACACTATTTCCCTGTTATCCCCACTTGACCCAGCTACACTCTTATTACCTAAAAGGAATTCTGAAGCAAAAGGGTGAGCACAACTAGCCCAATAAGAAATATTAAGACTAAGATAATGCAGAATAAATTATTATTAGTCTTCAACAATGTTAAACTGATAAAATATAATAGACATCAAGTTTAACTGCAGCAGAATAAGCAATCCATTAGAAGAGTCAAGTAGAGCATGATATCTACTATCTTATATGTTTTAAAATGTTTTCATCATTTTTTATCCCTGAGACTCAGCATAATAAATAAACCACATCATCGAATCATCCCTGCACTACGGGCCAAGGATATTCATTAAATCATCAGTGGTCATGATTATACCGAATAATCCCTGGTCATAATCATACCAAAAATTGTCCACCAATGCACTACAGGCCACTGAGGACTTTTACCACATCATTTATAACATTATAGGTCATGATTATACCGAATGATCCCTAGTCCTAATCATACCAAGTCCATCTATGCACGTAAGCCAAATATGACTTTCATCACAATATAAGCATGGGGATGATGACAATGATATAAGCATTATTCAAATGAAAATAAGGATAAATATTAAAGACTTTAAATTTGTCCAAATATTATCAATCACTTTAATAAACTCATCATCTAATATTATTAATAATATAACAATATTTTAATCACTTCTTAAACTTATAAACAATTTATTTCAATTGTTTACACTTTACCAAATAATGCTTTTAATCATTCAAAAATGCCATACTCATAAGATTTCATCACCAATGATCAAATCCCTCATCGAAAAATCTGCATATACCCTATATAGGATTCCCAAGCCATAAAATACTATTTTCCAATTTTGTTACTTCACATAACATATTTAATTCATTTACTCATAACTAGTTCATTTTCTTGAAAAATACCAAATCAGTCTCAAAAATATTTCTTTTCGGGGATTTAGTAGAATATAGTCCCATATTGAACATATATTTTTCTCAAAATGTTTAAAATTCATTTACTATTTTTCATATGGCCAAAAACGCCGAATATTTAGACATTTATCATACATTGTACTTTTGTCCAAAATTTTCAAAATTTACAGGGTGTACTCCTATTATATACATGTACTCCCAATAAAAATTTTACCAATTTTGGAGTTAACCACAAAGAGTTATAAGGGTTTACTTTTAAAATAGTCTTTTCCCATAAAATCCATCACTCTTAATCTATACATCCAAAAATCGCCATTTTTGGACACAATCTAGAAAACTCATCAAATTATCATTTCAAATATTTCCAGAATATTTTAGGGTCAGAAAAATTACGAAAAATGCCCCTGGCAGAAACCCCTTTTGAATGAAAATACTATTCATATGAATACAAAGGATCATTCACCATGCATGCGGTAATCCACATAGACAGGTTATTCCAACAGAATAATAAAGAATGGAATAACAGAGGAATTCACCATACATATGGTAGTCCGCGTAGACATGTTATTCCAACAGAATAATAAAGAATGGAATAACAGAAGAATTCACCAGGCATGCGATAGACCGCACAGACAGGTTATTCCAACAGAATAAAAATAACGGAACCAGGTCATGTGTAATTCGCATAGATAGGATATTCCAACCGAATAATAAAGAATGGAACCAGGTCATGCGTAATTCGCACAGAAATGATATTCAATGAGTAATAATAAAGAATGGGCAAGGTCATGCGTAATAATGCATGCACAAGATATTCAAATGTAATAATAGAAGAATTTCACAATGTATACGGTAGTCCGCGTATACAGGTTATTCCAACAGAATAATAAGGAATGAAATAACAATAGCTCACTTCATGAATACGAAAGAAATAATACCCTTTACTATAATAATAATATCTCTTACCTTAGAAAGAAACTAGATACTAGAGTAGAGAGGTAGCAGACTTCTCTTCTTCTTGATCTCTATAATTTCTCTATATAATAATTGCTCTATAGCTTTAGTGAATTGGTGAGAAATGAAGGAAGAATGAGCTTCTATTTATAGGAAAATATTGTTTTGATAATTGCACATTTTTGGGCTCGAAATATTACAGTACAATACCTTCAACTTTTCTTTCATTTTTAATTTAGTTCTACAAGTATTATCAAACTTGCACCACCTCCCCTAATAGTAAATCATGTGAATTAATAGTTCATTCATGTGACTTAATAGTTATAATCATGTGAAAATACGAATTATAGTATAGTACCTCCATCTATTCCTCCATTTTTAACTTTGTCATGCAAGTATTATAAATCTTGCACCAACTCCCCTAATAGTAAATGAATGTAAATCAATAGTACACACATGTGAACAAATAGTTATAATCATGTGAATCAATAGCAATTAATTTCTCATTTATCCGGTTAATTACCCGATTGATCAATATAACCTCCAGACATCAATTATGATCGAAATAAATGTCAATTTCCATTAACACTAATAATTCCAACACAATGGAAATATTTTTCTCAAAAAATTCATTTTTGAAATTTTGAAGTTAGACTTTTTTTGAAAAAGTCAACTGTTGATTTTTTGACAAAAAAGTCAACCCGATAAATTTTGTGTTTATAGTCTATTTCTACTAATTTCATCGTTCTGGACTCAAATATCACGTCCGCATCTCCAAATTCAACTCCGAACTCAAATTCGATTTTCTTATAACATTCATCATTAATATTATAACTCACAATATTTAACAACCAGGTCGTTCCCAAGAAAGATGGGCCTTTTCGATAAGGATTTCTCTTTATTGGCACGCAATTAGGTGACCAAACCTCTCCTTGACAGAACTTCTAGACATTGTCAATATTGTAAATAATAATATGAATAACTTTGTCGTCTCAATTATTTATTTAATAATATATAAAATATTATGCAGATGATACTGTGACAATAATTGAATAAATAATATGAGAGATATGATGCACCAATTACTGTAGCAATAATTGAGTATAACTGAGTGATTTCTCACGTAAGCATCAATAATCAATACCATGTGCTACTATGCAACCACGCGTATTACTGTACTTTTACTACCAGTTATTTTATGACAACTTGCTTACTTTGAAAATTTTTCAAATATGACCCTAAACTTTAAACTTTTATCAATTTAACTATTTACCAAAATAGAAAAATTGAATACTTTTATTTCATAAAATTCGGGGTCTCACACCCTCTATGAATCCTATGGGAAATTGAAACATCAACATGGTCATAGTATGCTGCAACAAATGATCTATGGTCACCCTGTCTGGTGGTGACATACTATTATACCACGAACACATACCAGATGCCACCAAAAATGGTGGGGTATGATCAATACGGCTAACTGTCGAAGAAGACATCTTTACGGATCATGTCATAAGACCATCCAGGGGTCAATGCTAAATATCTCTGGACATACATACATATGCATAACATAATAACATGCATGATACAATAGATGGCAATGTGATATAGGGAATGGAAAATTGTACATACATTCCTAAGTATATAATCATCTAAAACATCTCTGTACAGTTAAAATACAGGGAAATGGGGCGAAGCTACCCACCATCTAATAGAGGCCTATTAAAAGATATAGCGAGAATGGGGCGAACCTACCCAGCATCTAACAGAGGCCTATCAAAAGAGATAATGAGAAATATACATCAGAAGAAGTTAATGGTATCGATATCTACATCGTCAATCCTGTCCACTTGATGTAACTCCTCCTGAGTCACTGGATCTCTATCAACAGGGATGTCAGGCATATACAAGGGAGGATCTGCACTGGAAAAACCATATGGGTCACCTGAGGGGACAGAGCCAGAGCTGGAAGGATCAAAAGTATATGCCTCTAAAGGATCTCTGCCCAAATGCCGAATAAAGAAATGTGCCCGGTCCAACTACCGGGTAAAACTGTCAATCTGTGTCACATAAGTTGGATCTCTGACACAGGATAGCTAATCCGTCATCATCACGGATCCTGGAACCATATCTCCCATAAACTGTTTGGTCCGGGTCTGAGCTCCAATGGTATGAGGGAACCACCAATGCTGGAACATCTCCTAAGTGCAGGAACCCTCTGATAATGTGAAACCGTCAATCCCTAACAATGGGATATCAATGACGGGTGACTGCGAAATAGGCCAATAATGTCTGGCAGGAGGCAAGATCGGCATGCGAATCTCTCCTGTAGTGCTCCTGATAGCAGAATCTCCTAAATAGAGCTCTCATCCTCCATCTTTGAAGAGAGGAATCCTATGGGTGAAAATCATGTACTCGACCCCAGTCGAGTACCCATCATTAAATCCAACACTCAAGTGCTCCCCAAAATAAGGAACCCATGTGATGACATCCGCTGTCAAAAACTCCAGCTGTAGGCGACAATGAGTGAAACCCTTAGCTACAGGGACCTCTGCCAGTATGGAATGATGCCATCTCCGTCGTCATGGATAGGTGTCTAAACCAAGCACGCTCACAGGACACAAACATGGAAGCCTCTCAAAGGCCCAAAACTGCCAACACAAAGGCAAACATCTGCTATCAGTCAACGCTCTTAACCTGTACATGGGAAAAGATAAGAGAAATACTCACCAGCAAAAATAGGTAGATTCGTAAACAAGCCTCGGTCAAGCCTTGAGATCGTATGAACCTTCCCCTGAGGAAGTAGGCAAAGGTGTAAGAACCCCAATCATAGTCTCCTATACGGTCCACGTGTCGAGTGGCACTGACCAAAGCAAAGGACACCGTAAAAAAGTTATCTGTTATGAAGCAGCCCCTAATGATCATCAGGAACTATCACTGGAGAATGCGACCCCTGACTCTCACATCATCGGGTATAGGCTCACTCAACAGTCCGCTCATAACATCTATGCTCAAAGGACCTGTATGTATAGTCCTACCCTTGAGCGCCTCTTCTGAAACTCCCAACAAGGATTTGACGGCAGTAGGGGTTATATTCGCATTACAAGGCACTGGATCCCCTCCAAACTCCATACATGTGATAAACCACTAATCCATCGGTATCATCATCACCTCACAGTATAGCAAATGGAGTGATTGAGTCTGGTGAAACCACCACTCAGACAATGCCCTGAGGTAACCCCAAGGACATCAACGGGGAAAAAATGGAAAAGAATGTTCCGAATCCCCAGACATCTACAATCGCTCTATAGTCATCGTGCAAAGCCTGATACATAGAGTGGATGCTAAACCAATTCCCTCGAGGCTGTGTAAAGCCAAGAACCTACATCAAATGCAGATCAACATCATAATCCTTTGCTCCTCATCAATAGGAAACAAAGAAGATTAAGATCTAACTTCATACATCGTTTGCATACAGGTAAACTGAAGGATGCCGACTCAAGTCACCTAGAAGATCTGGGTTCGCCACTTGAATACCTGGCAGATCCCTATGGGGAATACGTGCAGCAGGAGCAGAAACCTCAATCGGTACATCCTCGTCCTCATCCTCGATATCCGGCACTTCAACTCGGATAGGACGTATAACCGCCTCTACCAAACGACGAGGTTGTCTAACAGAACGGGGTCGAGGTACTTCAGAAGCCCTTCTCCATACACCAGAAGTGGTCCTGCGGGAACTACTCGGCTGATATGAATCCATAATATCTGGACAACAAGTCTCCAAATCACCTCAGAAAGGGTGTGGTAAATTCTTACCTAGAGCTTTTCAAAATGCATTTTATGATTACATGCATGCATGCATTGCTTTAACATACGTCTATAGTAGATTTAAAAATGCATGACTACCCAATGCTTACATTTTGGAAAAAAATTTCCATAGCCCCCTTTGTAAATGGGACTATCCATATGCACATAGGCATGACTAGGTGGCCATTCAGTAGCACACCTACCAACTGTCATATACATCCTAAATGCATTTAATACATCACAGTAAAAAATCTATAAGTGTAGTCTAATTACCAGGGTTATTTTACTTTTCCACCTTTACTCATTTGTCCTCAAACAGGATAAGAAATGACAGTAAAAGGTACCAATTTGACTATTTCAAAAGTCAAAATTTTTAACATTATTATGTTTAGCATGGTTTAATACTAACATTTACTATGTTGAATATTTTTTGTAAAGTCATATCAGCATGCATATTCACTATTATGTGTCTAAATGCATTTCATGTGATAAGTCATTTTCCAACGGATAGAAACTTTAAAAGAATACATGCATATGTTACTAGGATAGTGAAGAACGCTTGTACAGTGGCATAATATGTAGATAGTTGCCCGAACTCAACAGGTCTGAAGAAAAGTTCTCAGATTTCCTTTGTCGCGCAGCTTAAAAATGACTTATGAAAGCAACCTGTAGGCTTTACATAGCCACAGTTGGCCGCAGGTCCACATGCGGCTACTGTAGGTGTACTTGCGGCACCCCTATGTGGGTCCCACATGATCGAGTCTATCCAGTTAGAGTTACAAAGGAGGTCTCACAAGCTGAAAAGGCCAAATTAGGAATAAAAATGCTACACGATTGAGTGGAATAGCCTGGAATCCTGGTTTTCATGGACCAACTTTGGTGCCACGTCTAACTCATTGGTATTCGCCTGCATACAAGGTATACTATACCAATGGCCTCAACTTTTACAAATCATGCTCGGCAATACCTCACAAAGGTCTGATGTCGTCAGTGCAGGGTCACAACCCAAAGAAGTATCCCCGGCGGGGGTTAGAATGCCGAAGTTATGAAATACTGAAGTATCCTCGGTGGGGTTTACAATGCCGAAGCTGCAAACTAATGACGTATCCCCGGCGGGGGTCACAATGCAGAAATTTCAAACATCTACGTATCCCCAATGGGGGTTACAACGCAATTCAACCATTGATATACACATCAGTGAAGGTCAAGCAACCTTGACGTTATCTCAGCATGTGGCAAGTAAACCAATCGAAGAAACTTATCCAAGTAACCCCAGAGGGGATCACAACGCGATGCAACCATTGATACACATCAATGAAGGTCAAGCAGCCTCGACAGTTTTCCCAACAGGGATCTATCCGGTGATACACACATCAGCGGAGGTCAGGCAGCCCTGATAATACATATTGTTGGAAGTAACTCCGACAAGATGGTGGGATATGTTATACACATCCTTAAATAGACAAAGCTTTCTCCCCATAGATCTCTTGTTGGGATAGAAATCAATGATGTCTTGGACATGCGATCCTAGTCTTCAAGGATGTTGACATTGGGGCTATCACCAAAGTCTTGAATCCTAGACACAGACTCCTACTCCATAGAGGTACCTCTTGTGTACAAGAGATTTATGGGGAGAAAGCATTGTCTGTTTGAGGATGTGTATAACATATCCCACCATCTTGTCAGAGTTACTGTCAACAGTATGTACTTGTCAAGGTTGCCTGACCTTCGCTGATGTGTGTATCACCGGATAGATCCTTGTTGGGCAAAACCAGCTATGGTCGTCATCCTTCATTAATGTGTATCAATGGTCAGATCGCTGCAGGACTTCTTCAACAAGTTAATTGGATAAGTTGCTTCGATGGGTTTACTTGCCACAGGTTGAGATAAAGTCAAGGTTGCTTGACCTTCATTGATGTGTATATCAATGGTTGAATTGTGTTGTAACCCCCTCCAGGGATAAGTATATGTTTGAAATTTCTGTGTTGTGACCCCCACCAAGGATACGTCATTAGTTCGTAGCTTTGGTGTCAGAAACCCTCACGGGATACGCCTAGGGTTGTGACCGTGACCGATCGATCGGACCTTTGTGAGGTATTTCCGAGCATGATTTGTAAAAGCGGAGGCCATTGGGATAGTATACCTTATAAGCAGGCAAATACCAATGAGTTAGATGTGGCGCCAAAGTTTGGTCCATGAAAACCAGGATTCCAAGCTATTTCGCTCAATCGCGTAGCATTTTTATTCTTGATTTGGCCTTTTCAGCTTGTTAGACCTCCTTTTCAACTCTAACTGGATAGAGTCGGAGGTGTGGAACCCATGTAAGGGTGCTGTAGGTACACCCGCAGTAGCCACAGGTGGACCTATTATGTTCGGGCAACTTTCTGCATATTCTGCCACCGTACAAGCGTTCTTCACTATCCTGGTAACATATGCATGTATTCTTTTCTAGTTTCTATCCATTGGAAAATGACTTATCGCATGAAATGTATTTAGATACATAGTAGTGAATATACATGCTGATATAACTTTATAAAAAATATTTAACATAGTAAATGTTAGTATTAAACCATGTTAAAAATAATGATGTAAAAAATTTGACTTTTAAAACAGTCAAATTGGTACCTTTTACTGTCATTTCTTATCCTATTTGAGGACAAATTAGTAAAGGTGGAAAAGTAAAATAACCCTGATAATTAAACTACACTTACGAATTTTTTATTGCGATGTATCAAATGCATTTAGGATGTATATGACTATTGGTAGGTGTTCTACTGAATGGCCACCTAGTCATGCCTATGTGCATGTGCACAGTCCCATTTACAAAAGGGGCTATGGCAAAAATTTTCCAAAATATAGGCATTGGGTAGTCATGCATTTTTAACTCTACTATAGACATATGTTAAAATAATGCATAAAATGCATTTTGAAAAGCTCCAGGTAAGAATTTACCACACCCTTTTCTGAGGTGATTTGGAGACTTGTTGTCCAGATATTATGGATCCAGATCAGCTGAGTAGTTCTCGCAGGACCACTTCTAGTGTACGGAGAAGGGCTTCTGAAGTACCTCGACCCCGTTCTGTTAGACAGCCTCGTTGTTTGGTGGAGGCGGTGATATGTCCTATCCGGGTTGAAGTGCCGGATGTCAAGGACGAGGAGGAGGATGTACCGATTGAGGTTCCTGCTCCTGCTACAAGTGTTCCCCGTAGGGATCTGCCCGGTATTCAAGTGGCGAACCCAGATCTTCTAGGTGACTTGAGTCGGCATCCTTCAGTTTACCTGCACGTAAATGAGGTATGAAGTTAGATCTTAATCTTCCTTATTTCCTATTGATGAGGAACAAAGGATTCTGATGTTGATCTGCATTTGATGTAGGTTCCCGGCTTTACATAGCCTTGAGGGAACTGGTTCAGCATCTCTATGTATCAGGCTTTGCACGATTACTATAGAGGGATTGTAGATGGCTGGGGATTCAGAACGTTTTTTTCCATTCTTCCTCGTCGTTGTCTTTGGGGTTACCTCAAGGCATTATCTGAGCGATGGTTTCACCATACTCAGTGACTCCATTTGCTGGACTGTGAGGTGATGATGATGCCGATGGATTGGCGGTTTATCACAGGTATGGAGTTTGGAGGGGATCCAGTGCCTTGTACGGCGGATATAACCCATACTGTCGTCAAATCCTTGTTGGAAGTTCCAGCGGAGGCGCTCAAGGGTAGGACTGTACGTACAGGTCCTTTGAGTGTAGATGCTATGAGCTAGCTATTGAGTGAGCCTATACCCGATGATGTGAGATTCAGGGATCACATTTTCCGATGATTGTTCCTGATGATCATTAGGAGCTGCTTCATAGCAGATAACTCTTCTACGGTGTCCTTCGCTTTGTTCACTGCCACTCGACATGTGGACCGTATAGGAAGCTCTGATTGGGGTTCCTACACCTTTGCCTATTTCCTCAGGGGAATGCGCATGCGATCGCAGGGTTTGACCGAGGCTTGGTTAAGATTCTACCTGTTTCAATTGGTGAGTATCTCTCTTGTCTTTTCCCATGTACAGGTTAAGAGCGTTGACTGATAGCAGATGTTTGCCTGTGTGTTGACAGTTTTGGGCCTATGAGAGGCTTCTATGTCTACGTCCTCTGAGCGTGTTAGGTTTAGACACCTATCCACGAGGACGGAGATGGCATCATTCTTTACTGGCAGAGGTCCTTGTAGCTGAGGGTTTCACTCATTGCCGCTTACAGCTGGAGTTGTTGACAACTGATGTCATCGCATGGGTTCCCTATTCTGGGGAGCACTTGAGTGTTGGATTTGAGGATGGGTACCCGACTGGGGTCGAGTACGTGATTTCCACCCGTAGGATTCCTCTCTTCACAGATGGAGGATGGGAGCTCTGTTTAGGAGAGTGTGCTATCAGGAGCACTATAGGAGAGATTCGCATGTCGATCTTACCTCCTACCAGGCGTTATTAACCTGTTTTGTAATCACCCGTCATTGATATCCCATTGTTGGGGATTAATGGTTTCACATTGTCAGAGGGTTCCTGCACTCAAGAGATGTTCCAGCATTGGTGGTTCCCTCGTACCATCGGAGCTCAGATCCATGCCACACAATTTATGGGGGATATGGTTCCAGGATCCATGATGATAGCAGATTGGCTAGCCTGTGTCAGAGATCCGACTCATGTGACACAGATTGACAGTTTGACTCGACAGTTGGACTGGGCAATTTTCTTTATCCAGCATTTGGGCAGAGATCCTTCAGAGCCAGATATTTTTGATCCTTCCAGCTCTGGCGCTGGCCCCTCAAGTGCTCCATACGATTTTGCCGATGCAGACTCTCCCTTGTATAGGCCTACCATCCCTGTAGATAGAGATCTAGTGACTCAGGAGGAGTTACATCATTTGGACAGGATTGACGATGTAGACATCGATACCATTGACTTCTTCTGATGTATATATCTCATTATCCTTTTTGACAGGCCTCTGTTAGACGCTGGGTAGCTTTGCCCCATTCTCGCTATATTATTTGATAGGCCTCTGTTAGTTGCTGGGTAGCTTCGCCCCATTTCCCAATATTTTAGATATACAGAGATGTATTAGATGATGATATACTTAGGAATGTATGTACAATTTTCCATTCCCTATATCATTTTGCCATCTATTGTATCATGCATGTTATTATGTTATGCATATGTATATATGTCCAGAGATATTCAAGATTGACCTGGATGGTCTTATACGACACGGCCGTCGACATGATGTCTTCTACGACAGTTAGCCGTATTGATCATACCCCTCCATTTTTGGTGGCATCTGGTATGCGCTCGTGGTATGATAGTATGTCACCACCAGACACGGTGACCGTAGATCATTTATTGCAGCATACTATGACCTTGTTGATGTTTCAGGTTCCCATAGGATTCATAGAGGGTATGCTAGAGCATTGGGTACCGAAGAGATAAGTTTTTCGATTCAGGACCCAGGAGTTGACTCCTACTCTGGAGGAGTATGAATGGTTGACGATGCTGCTGTTAGACAGACCTTACGTGCATATGGCGATTGGAGACATGAGTAGGCAGTTCATGACCCTTACACGATTGAGGCGCAGGGTGGTACAGGATGAGATTACATCTGGCCACGTGATATCCTAACGTTTTTTATTTGATAGATTTGGCTCTGAGGATAGTTATGCACGGTATTTCGGGGATTTCACCACACCAGATGATCATTGGCGTTTGGCCAGAGTGGATGTACTGCTACTGTGTGTATTGTTATACGTCTACATGCCACGGTACATGGATGAGTTGGACATTGGCGTCATTATAGAAGTGAGAGCTCTCAGGGAGGGTCACACCATCATACTGATGATTATGGCAGAGACTCTGAGGTCGGCCACATATTGCTTCACTTATCTGGTAGGAGTGTTCATAGGCAGCTCGGTCATGCTGTACGTGTGGTTTATGTCACACTTGAGACCGATTGGCACATTCAGACGGCATGGGTATTGTTTCACCCATGATATAGCCATGTCGTACTCCTTTCCATTTCTGAGTGTGCACCGATCTTCGCATCTTGGTCGACTTTCTGGCGAGTGGATGGAGATCCGTTTGCTATATTTGCGTTGTTCGAGGCATGGATTATCTTCCTCTATCTAGTTTAAGATGGATGATCACCTACCACCCACTGGTCGTGATGTGTCAGTTTGACCAGTTTTAGATTTCCATCCATTTGAGGGGGCATTGAGTCAGTGCTTTGCTTCTCGCCACTTATCATCAACAGACAGATCCAGGTTATATGCATGTTAGGACCAGCGAGAACTAGCTGAGTTTTCTGTAAGTCGTTCGAGTTATTCTGCAGATTATTCAGCATAGATGGAGACAGAGACTGCATCGACTATGGTAGTATCCACAGTGCAGGATATTAATTCCGACGATGAGGAGCCTATGGATGAGGCTGACATTCCTATCAATGGGGACTTGACTACTGGGCTACCAGCATTTATGATGGATTCTCTCACCCGGAGTGCCACTGTTATTCAGTATTCAGCATAACATTTAGAGTAGAGCCTACATCTGATGACCTATGATAGAGATCAGGCTTGGGCCTCGATGTTGACAGGTCTTGATGGGAGAGACACCACTCTATTAGAGAGGGATGAGGCTAGATCAGCCAGGGATGCATTGATTGTGGAGCGGGATGCCGCCCTATCTGCTAGGGATGTGGCCATTGCAGAAAATACTTTAGTTAGATCCTATACGACTGGCATCCTTGCTGATATTAGTGTATACATTGATGAGCATCATGTCACCATGTAGTTAGCCTCTGATTTGTTAGCTTGTGTAGATACCATTGGGCAGGAGCTTGCAGCTTTACTTCCTTATTCAGAGAGGGATGCTATGTTAGATCTAATAGTCCGCATACACACAGATCCGTAGATAGCTTTGTATTTTCCTGCACAGACTAGCTTAGCTATTTTGTCATGTACAACAGAGATGTATATATCAAACAGTATTATATATGGTAGAGAAATATATTTTGATTTACTTCCCTTTCAGTTGTTACTTGATACTTTCTTGATAATTGCCTTTTTCTTCAGGTCTTATGATCTTGATGCATTCTGAACTCATCCTTGATATGTGGACATTAAGCCATCACAGGATCTCTCAGAACTGATCATCGATATGTATGTATCCCTGCCATTTTTGGTGTCTTGGGACTGGTTTCTGTATGGAAATATGGAGGGGAGTGTGGCTTTTCCTCTCTTAGATTGACCGCACCACAGATGGTCGCCAATACTTCTATTTGTGAGAAGCCTAGTTAATTCCATCTCTTATGGATTGGTGTTGCTCTTTGAGGCACAACCGCAACTTAGATGGTCACCGAATCTCCTATTTGTGAGGAGAGGTTGGATAATTCCATCCCTTTGGTCTGAAGCCGATGAAATGTGGTGGATTTAAGGTTGATCCCAGTACCGTGTGACAAATATTTTTGCTCTGGTAGGGGTTAAACTGAACCATAAATTGTTGCCTACGTACTCCTATTGAAGAGGAGATCAAGTCTGCGTAGTTCGAACCTGGTGTAAGAGGTTCAACGCTGAATGTGAAAGACAGATGGGTTCAGAAGCTTTATTGATGAAGAAGGGTGTAGACGTATTTTAGTTGTTTTTGTTATTGTAGAGAAAGGGCATAAATGTTTTTGTTGTTTTTTGTTTATTGCGACCGGGCCATATATAATATGGTTGCCTACATACTCCCATGTATCAGGGAGATCAGGTCGACGTAGTTCACCCCTCAGGACGAATTGCAGCCAAAGAGAAGTGTGAATCCAATGTGAAGGCTATACTGGGAGGAGAAGAAAGTTTGATCCCATGATGGGGACAAACTGCAGGTTTGGAAAAAGTTTGATCCCGTCTTTAGGACAAACTGCAAGGGTAGAAAAGTTTTATCCGTCTTCAAGATAAACTGCAGATGTGAAAGGTTCAATCCCGTCTTCAGGATAACCGAAATTATATGAATTATTTGGAATGAGGTGAAACCAGGCTGCTGGTTGGAAGTGTATGTTTCCCTGCGGGCAGAAGAATTTGTAAAAAAGAGGGTTCAAAACCGGAATGACTGGTGATTGGATGATCAATACCAGGATGATTGCTTGATGGAAACTTTAGACATAGTACCATTTCACGGTGTCCGAGTTGATAAGCTGTGGAAATTCATCGCCATCTATTTCCTGTAGTCTAAGAGCACCTCCTGTCAATACCTCCTTGACAACAAACGGGCCTTCCCAGTTAGGAGTGAATTTTCCCATAGATTGATCTTGGTTGTCAATGATCTTTTTCAAAACCAAGTTATGTTGTTTGAACTACCGTAGCTGGACTTTCTATTGTATGATCGTGTGATCCTTTGCTGATATAACTGACCATAGAAGATAGTCACAGTTCACCTTTCATCTATTAGAGACAATTGGTGATACCTGTCTTGTACCCATTGGTCTTCATCCAACTGAGCGTCCATCAACACTCTGAGGGATTCCATTTCCACCTCTATAGGGAGCACCGCTTCCATCCCATAGGCTAATGAGTAAGGGGTTGCCCCAGTGGAAGTACGAATTGAAGTTCTGTAGGCTAATAAAGTTAGAGGCAAGAGGTCAGGCCATCCTTTGTGATTGGCGGACATTTTCTGCATGATCTTCTTGATGTTATTATTAGCTGCTGCAACAACACCATTTATCTTTGGATGGTAGATGACGGAGTTAAGGTGTTTGATGTGGAATTTACTGCATAACTACTCCATCATTTTGTTGTTGAGGTTCTTATCATTGTCTGACACAATGACCTCTGGTTGTCCATATCGACAGACGATATTGTTTCTGATGAAAGTAATGATGACTTCTTTAGTAACCCAGGGGAAGGAGGCTGCTTCTATCCATTTGGTGAAGTAGTCAATCATGGTCAATATGAATCGATGTCCATTACTGGCTTTGGGCTCGATGGGCCCGATCACGTCCATTCCCCACATTGAGAAGGGCCATGGCGAACTCATATTGTGGAGTTCCCTTGGAGGGGCGTGGATAGCATTCCCATGAATTTGGCATTGATAGCATCTCTTGACGTGATCATCATAGTCAACTTTGAGCGTAAACCAATAATGTCCTATCCTGAGGATCTTCTTGAAAAGTAGGGATCCGCTCATGTGTGGGCCACATACTCCACCATGTATCTCATCCATGAGCCTCTGAGCTTGGTCTTTGTCTAAATATCTGAGGAGACCTAATCATGCATCTCTCTTGTAGAATGCATCTCCGCTCAGGTAGAATTTCATAGCAAGTTGATGGATCCGCCTCTTTTCTGTCAAGTTAGCCTCAGCGGGTGTAGATCCATCTCGTAGATAAACCTTGATATGTTGATATAAAGGGTTGTGGATGGGAGGTAGCTCATCCGATACTTCTCAAACATAGTTCCCATAAGCTGGGGCCTTTTGTAGGGAAAATGTGATGCTTGGCATGTTTTCCTTGTCAGGTATATGAATCAAGGAGGCCAACATTGCTAGTGCATCCGCAAAATCTTTCCTATTACGAGGAATGTGTATAAAGGAGATTTCTTCGAACTCTAGAGCCATCTGTAAAACTTGCCGATGGTAAGGCAACAAATGTAATTCTTTGGTTTGATAGATTCCCGTGGATTGTTTGATTACTAATTCGGAATCCCCAAAGACAGTTAACCGCCTGATGCCCATTGAACGGACAAGTTTTAGCCCCATGATACAGCCTTCATACTCAGATGTGTTGTTGGTTTGACGATAAAGCGCAATTTGATGGCAACGGATCTTTGCTCCCCATCTTGGATATTAGAACTGCTCTAGCTCCAGAGCCTTCCGTGTTAACAGCTCCGTCAAAATACATTTTCCATGTGTGGCATGCATTGTACTAATGATGTTGCTGAACTTACATTACCCCTTCATCGGGGAAGTATGTTTTTAATGGTTTGTAATCCCCTGCAGGTGCAGCGGCCAGTTGATCCGTAATTCCTTGACCTATGACACACTTTTGCATCACTTAGACGATGTCAAATTATTGTAGGATCAACTGCCATCTGGACAGTCGACAATTCAGTATGGGCTTACTGAACACGTACTTGAGAGGATCCACGCAGGATATGAGATGGGTTGTGTGACCATGGAGGTAATGCTGTAACCTCATGGAAGCCCATGCTAAAGAACAACAAGTCTTCTCAATCAGAATGTACTTGTGTTCACTGCTGCTGAATCTTTTGCTGAGGTAATAAATAGCTCGTTCTTGGCCTCTATCGTCTTTTTGTCCCAGTATACAGCCCTTGGCATTATCATTAATGGACAAGTACATGGACATGGGAACATCATCCCTGGGTGGTACGAAAACAGGAGCGTTAACCAGCTATTCTTTAATGGTAAGGAAGGCTTTCTAACACTCATCATTCCATTTCACGGAGGAGTTCTTCCTTAACAACTTGAAGATGGGCTCACAGGTTGCTGTGAGTTGAGAGATAAACCTGCTAATGAAGTTGTTTCTTCTAAAGTATCCCCGTATTTCCTTCTCTGTCTGAGGAATGGGCATTTCTTTGATGGCCTGGATTTTGGTGGGATCCAGCTCAATACCTTTGTGGCTAACTAGGAAACCTAGCAACTTGCCTGATTTAACACCAAATGCGCATTTGGCTGGATTCAACTTCAAGTTGTACTTACGCAACCTGTTGAAAAGCTTTTTGAGATGGTCTAAGTGGTCTTCCTCTTTTTGGGATTTGACAGTGATGTCATCCACATAGATCTCTATCTCCTTGTGCATTAAATCGTGGAAAAGAGCCATCATAGCTCGCTGATAGTTTTCCCCGGCATTGATGAGGCTGAATAACAACCGTCTATAGTAAAAGGTTCCACAAGGCGTGATGAAAGCAGTTTTCTCACGGTCTTCCTCAGCGACCATAATCTGATGGTACCCCGCAAAGCAATCCGCAAAGGAGTACATGCCGTATTGAGCAGTATTGTCAATGAGAATGTGGATAAAGGGTACGGGAAAGCTATCTTTAAGGCAAGCTTTGTTCAAATCCCGGTAATCCACGCAAACTCGCACCTTTCCTCCTGGTTTAGGCACGGGAACAATGTTGGATATCCACTCCGGATATGTAGACACCATGATAATGCCAGCTTGAAATTATTTCACAATTTCTTCTTTAACCTTTAAACTCCACTCAAGTTTTAATCGCCTGAGTTTCTGTTTGACTGGCTTAAATCCCACTTTAATGGGAAGGCGATGAAGGACAATGTCAGTGGACAAACCCACCATGTCTTCATGAGACCATGCAAACACATCCTGGAATTGGGTTAATAGTGCAACCATGTCATTCCGTTGGTTTGGGGTGAGGTCTGAACCAATCTGGATTAACGTAGGGCTTTCTAAGGTTCCAAGATTGAAAGAAGTGGTTTGGTCAAGGTTGGGTTTAGGTTTGTCTGTGACCCATTCCTTAATCTCCTGAGGTGTCTCAATTTCCTCTTGTATTTCCATCAAGTCTGAGTCCAACTTTGCATCAAAGTTACAGCCCATGTGGAGAGAAGGCACCTCATCAGCAAGTACAGGCACATCTAAATTCAGAGTCCTGAAACAAAATATGGTTTCACTTAATATATGAAACTATTTAATCATACAAAAGTCTTAGCATGTACTATTAAAATAACTGCTAATACTGTATAGAAAAGTAAGCAATTAAAGTTATCTGCAGAGTAGAGGGATTTTCTGCCCATTTTACCCTTGTCGACCAATGCATGGAGTACTGCTCCAATTGTTGAGGGCAAAGTCCTGATGGACTGTAGTGATGGAGGGATTGTCATTGTTCTCCTTCTCCCGAATGATAACCATGACATCTGGGCAATCATTGTTTGGGGTATATCTGTTTGTATGTTCATCATGGACAATGATGCGTATGCCTGACATCATCAAGGCGATGTCGTATTTACGTTTCCGCTCCCTTCACTTCGGGATCAGGAATCAACACCTCTTTTGCTTTGAATGGTACTGGTTTGGGAAATAGCATAGCCATAACATGGGCTGGCACCTTAACTGGAGATTGTATAAGCTCGTGCGGTGTAGATGGAAAAATCACCATATGGCGTAAGCTTAAGGAAGCTGCTTATGCTTATGAGGATTCCTATGACTGGAGCTGGCAGAATAGCCTAGTCCGGCTATCCCAATTTGACTGGACACTTGAATAGGGTGCTTAATACCCTGCTAATTTTTACCAAGCCCTTGTCCAAGCTGATGACCCAATGACATCATTTCTTAAGTGGCCGACATAACCTTGGCAGAAATCTTGGGCCTAGGAAGTGGTGCTCCAATAGGTTGGTATTGTATATTACTCAGTTCCATGGTATGAAAACTGGTCGGCTCAACTTCAGAGTTGAAGCTGATGATTGGCAGATCTTTTTGTTCAGGACATTCCAGCTCAGCGTTGACAGTGACTAAACTGTTGTTAACAATGTATTTAAGTTGTTGATGTAATGTGGAGGGAGCGGCTCTAGCCATTGGATCCATGGTCTCCCCAATAGCAGGTTGTATCCTAAGTCTATTATGAGGACATGAAAGGATACATTGAATGTATTTGGACAAATCTCAATTGGCAACTCAATCTTTCCGACGGAATTTCATCAGGATCCATCAAAATCTTTAATAATCGTATGGCTGCTTTGGATCCGTTTGAGATTAACATTCATCTTTACCAAGGTGGTATAAGGACAGATATTCAGAGACAAACCTCCATCTATCAAAACTCTAGCTAGCATATATCCGAAGGACAAAACTGTAATGTGCAATGGCTTGCAATGACCGGTCCCTTCGGGCGGTATGTCGTCATCAGTGAAGGATATCACATTGTTGTTGAAAATGTGATCAACCATATGTTGAAATTTTTCCACATCCACTGATTTCGATAAGTAGGCTTTTTCCAAAACCTTTAATAAGATCTTCTAGTGATCCTCAGAAGAAAAAACCAAGTCCAATATTGATATCTGATGTGGAGCTTCTCTTAAGCTTTAAACTACCTTAGCTTTATTATGGCCCATAGTGCAGAGGAATTTTTTAATCTTCTCCATAGGAATCTTCCCCTTTGCTTTGAAGGTAGGCTTCATCACCCTCTGAGGAAGATATAGTGGATTTTCCTTCGACACTGTAGCAGTAGTATGAGACGTGGATCCTTCACTTTCTCCATAAATCTATGGAACTTTGTGTAAGCTGACAACATGATATTGTGGTCTGCAAAGTAAAGAAATTGGCTCTGGTACAGCCACTTTCAAAGGATTGTCAGCTCCTTTGAGTTGAATTATTTGTATGGGAAATGCTTTGTGGTCTCATCATCCTCAAACGGATATAAGCGCTCTCGATCCCTTCCATTTAATAGGACATGTATTCCCAATCTGAGGTTACACAGGTGTCGTTTATGCGCGATGAGTGAGGACACAATCATTGTCAATGAGATTTTGAGTGAGATGGTGGAGTGCCCAACATTCTTCTGTGCTGTGACCACGAGAATGTGAATGATATTGGCATACTCCATCGGAGTTGAACCATCTTGAGAAGGGATTGATTGGAGGCAGAAGGGAGGTAATTCTTCCTTCATTGATCAACATTTGAAATATCTCCTCCATAGATTGGCCTCTGATTGGCAAAATCCCGACGGGCTTTAGCATTTGCTCTCTTTGCAACCTTATCCTCCATAGCTTCACTTTCTGAGGGTGATGGTGGAGCATTCATAATAAAAGGAAGGAGATAGGCATGCTCCTAGCTGATTAATTGGCGTGTGACTTGATGCTAGTGGGTCACCAGTTCTGCCAATTGCTCAATTTTCTTGCAAAGAGCTTTCATCTTTCATTCCATAGCAAATTGGAGCTTTGCGTAATCCCATCTGTCAACACCATCTTTGATGGTCTGGGATGATTAACCATTAAAACTGAAACTCTGTCTAGTGCCCCAACTAATCATGTTAACCACTTCTTCTTTGTGTCGAGGAAGAGGGTTGTCTTGCATATGAGGTTGATCTGGTTTGGTGACCACGATTTCATCGTTGTTTATTAAATCTTGGATCTTGTGTTTCAAAGCCCAATAATCTTGAGTATCATGTCCAGGTGCTCCAGCATGATAAGCACACTTCTGAGTAGCATTGAAACCCCTGCCATTAGGGTTGACTGGTGGAAGAAGACGTGTAATTTTCTTCTGAGTAGTCAGAAGAGCAAGAATATTAATGAGCGAGTCCCCTAAGGGTGTGAACGTTCGAGGGCCCTTTACTTCTCCACTTTTAGGTAATGGAGGGTTTAAAGACTGTGCTTGGAAAGGGAAGTAGTTTCTCCTCTATATAAGCATGTTCTGATTGCCTTTCTGCCCTTGTAGTATCAAGGAAACATCCTCCTCTTTCTTTTTATGGACCCTCCGGGGGTTGTTTCCATAAGATCCGGACTAGATGTGCTCAACAACTGCTTTAAGAGCGGCTAGGTCTTGAATTTTTCCTGACTTCAATCCCATCTCAGCCATCTCTCCGTGCTTGATCGTTTCAGAGAATGGTTTGCCAATACCAGCTAAAACTCTCTCATAGAAAGAGCTTCTCAGATATGTACATGAAAGTCATGACCATTTCTGATTCTGTCATGGAAGGAATAACTTGAGCAGTAGGGCGCCTCCACCTTTGAGCATACTCTTTGAAAGACTCATTAGACTGTTTCTTGACCTTGGTAATATGATACCGATCAGGAGTCATCTGAGATTGAAAACTGTATTGAGTGAGGAAGGCGTGAACTAGCTCTTCCTAGCTATGGATCTTTGAGTTATCTAATATGGTATACCATGAACGGGCTTCTCCAGTCAGACTCTTCTGGAACAGCTGCATTCTAAGCTTCTCATTTTCCGCATAAGATCCAAGTTCTCAAATGAACACCTTCAAATGTGTATAAGGATCCCCTAATCTGTCATACTTTTCAAAATAAGGGGTTTGAATTTCTCTGGAAAATGATCACCAGGGAATATGCAAAGTTCAGCATATGAGACACTTCCATGTGTTCTAATACCTTTGAGAACACGAATAGTTTCCTCCATTTGGAGGACCTTCTTCCTGATATCACCGGTGTCTAGATCTCCTTTGAGATGGGTGTTTCCAAGGTCTTTGTTGGTCGTATCCAACTGAGGTTCTGGAATTGTTTTTTCCAAACCTTGAGCTCCTCCTTGTGCAGAGGATTTTGTATGTGAAGGTATCTTTGTACCCTGAGTAAATTGATGCAATTCTTTCAGCAGAACATCCAAATCCATAATTTGCTTACTCAATCCGTCAAATTCTTCTCAAGAAACAGGATTAGATTGGTCAGAAGATGACATGATTGGCTGTAGGCTCGTGGCCTTTTTAGATTTTGATCGGGTAACAGGCCCAATGATTTCCCTACAAAAACCTTATGTAGTTTAGTCTTAGGGATAATGTAAATGCTATCATAATGTGCCCATTTTAGGAATGTTATCCTGTAAAAAGGTTGTTAATTGATAACATGTATACACAAATAATCTTCATATTTTCCATTACATAAAGATGAACATGGAATATAATTACAAGTAAATGCTTTTACAAGTAATTAAAAATTGAAAGCATAAAGAGACTTTCCTCCGCGTTTGGTTTATTAGAGGTTGACCTATCTTAGGGTTACTCTTGCGGCTTTTTGGAATGAAGGTCCCCATGTAGACACTTGAAATTTTCTGCACGCCCGTTACTGACATTACAGGATGGAAATTCGTCTTTCGGAGATAACCCTGGAAGACAGCTCACTTCCATTCTGGATACTACCGGAAATCAATCCCAACCTCGGAGCATACCCCGGGAACATCATTTACAACCCTGGGACACACCAGAGGGATCATTTCCAACCTCGAAGATAACCACGAGTTTCATCCTTGGCGATAACCCCAATGAGTACTATTGTAGTTTCGGTGGTAACTCCAGAAATGCTTATTTCAAATACATGCTATCAGTTTCTAGCTCAAACCTCTTGCCAAGGCACTCATACCTCAGACCCTGAGCTAACACCGGGTAGACTAGAACATTCACAAGATGACCTTGCGGCATTCAAACACTTGCAGTAGTCCAATCTCAGATGTAACCTTGAGCAACGTCTACTTTCAGCTCAAACCGGCGATAACCCCGGTGAGGAGACAAACGTCATCTTGCCACCTCAACATTTCCTCTCACAAGAAGACATTGTGGTATACAAACAAGTAGTCAAATCTCAGATGTAACCCTGAGCAACGTCTGCTTTTAACTCAAACCGGCGATAACCCCGGCAAAGAGTCAAACGTCATCTTGCCCCTTCAACACCTGCGCGTCGTCTCAACACTTCATATATACATACATCCAACGATTTCCACAAGAACTGAGGAGTTATAATCCCTAGTGACTATTACGCGTGGCAGTACCTTAGATATAATTTGAAGCTTGAAGACCATGGGCATGGACCCCTCTTCCTGACTTCGTACAACCTCTAATCCGTGTCATTGCGTAACTCTCGACACAAGCGGTCCGAAGAAGGTCACATATACCTCGTTCGGATGCTCGGATTGAAGTTCAGCAAGTTTGAGCGGACATTACAGTGCACGAGTTCACGTACTTCGAGGTAATGTGACCCGCGAGGTCTGGATGCACCACGACCAGCAATAGGTATATATGACTTGTTGCCAGCAGTGTACTGCGACCATCGATCTATAAGTATAGACCTTGTTGTGGTGACCATTTGAGAGAAGGAAGAGAAAAAAGGCGAGGAAGCCCTGTCCAATTTACTCTATATACACCCATATTGAGTGTTTCCTCAGTTTAAACACCTGTTAGCTCACATATAGCTATACTTTTATCCGGCGGGAGCTGAGTGTTTATCCACATAGAGTCACAGAAGTCTACTTTGGCAGCCCACTGTAAGCCTTCTTACATTCTATAAAGCCTTCTTTCCATATCAGCACACACTGTTATACACATTGAGAGTCGTGTTGTGTGTATTTGCACGGACTTTGGTCCGTGGTTTTCATTTTTTTCTGTATATATATACTTATATATATGTATATATTTTATATATAGACTAACATTATTGATTTATGCCTCGATTAAGCCTAGACTTATGTCTGGAGCGTTTATTTGCTTATATATATATATATACTTATATATAATTGTTGTCAGACATATCTGATGAGCCTGAATTTTATATCTGGAGTATTTACCTGCTTATATATATATATACTCATATATATAATTGGTGTCGGACATATCCAGATGAGTGCGGATTTACATCCGATCGTTCTATCGCTTTATATATATATATATATATATATATATATATATATATATATATATATCTATCATTCCATCTCTTTGAGTTTACTTCGTGGTAGTTGATCACTTTTACAGCTTTATTTACATTTCGTCCCACCAGGAGTTTACTTCGTGGTGGTTGATCATGTCCATATATATATATTTACCGCTTTTATATATTTACATTTCCGATCTCCCATGGAGTTGCTTCGTGGTGGTTGATTAAGTCTGTATATATATATTTACAACTTTTATATATATAATTGCTTATTGCTTTCCATACAAACTGCAGTATCATGTGAGCCTAGGAATCATGTGATCCATGATTGATCTCTTGAATCTAGATTAGGATTCTCATGATGGACATTTTTTGATGATGGCGACTTGTACATTATTTTACAGTGTCTAAATTTCCTTGGATTGTTGTCATGCCCATGAGGAGTTCGGCACTGTTCTATATTATTTTCTCGAAGATGCTTCGAATCTTGAAAATAAAAGCAAACAAGCTGAACATTTAATAATAAAAATGGAAGTATCAAAGGCCTCAATTACTATTGAGCACAGGGTTTGAAAAACCTCTTTTTACAAAACTTCATTGCTATATCCTGTTTAAAACTGAATTTTTCATAAATTCAAACCCTATGTATATAGGTACGAACGAGGTACAACACTACTTCCAAATAATTGAACATTGATCCACACACATACAGACACACATTCATATAACAGTTTCTTTAAAAAGTGGCGGTCACCGTGGTAACACGGATGTCGGGGGGTGCCTAACACCTTCCCTTCGCATAATCAAGCCCCCGGACCCAAATGAATCTCGATTTCATAGACCCGTTTAGCAGTGTCACATCACTAGGTCAATGTCCAAACATTTTTGGTTGCGTTGGTGCAACCAGTTAAATACACCAACTGGCGACTCTTAAAGTCAAAACATCGACATTATACATGTCGGACCTTTTTCACTTGTTTTTTCAAACAAATCTCACATTAACATGAAAACACCAAAGAACAAGTCACGAAAAGGGACACTAAAAAATCCCGACGTTGACAGGTGGCGACTCTGCTGGGGATTCCAGTATGAGGGCTTAAGCCGCTATCACAAGCTTTTCAAAACTGTTATATGCTTGTGTGTGAATGTTGCATTTACATTTATGATGAATGTGTACAAATGCATTTTTACTTACTGCACTATACTATATCTATCTATGATATTAGTGCTTCATACATGTCATCATTTTGCATAAACGGTGAGACACGTTGTATGTGAATGTATGTTGTGTGGTTTCTCCATCAGGAGGCTATCCTATCAGTGTTTGATTATTGGACTCATAGGAAGAATAATTCCAATGGGGCTCAGGAAAGGCACCACCCAGATTCGCTCTAGTTGAAAGATCAGCTTAACTTCCCGTCAAGTAGATTGTGATGATCTGGGAACCTTCATGCCAAAAAGCCACGAGAGAAACCCTAAGATAGGTCAACCTCTGATAAACCAAATGTGGAGGAAAGTCTCTTCATGCTTTCCATTTTCAATTACTTGTAAAAACATTTAATTGTAATTTATTCCATGTCCATCTTTATGTAAAGGAAAATATGCAGATTATCTGTGCATTCATGTTATAAATTAACACCCATTTTTGCAGGAAAATATTCCTAAAACAGACATGTTATGATAACATTTACATTTCCTTAAGACTAAACTACATAAGTCTTTTGTAGGGAAATCATTGGGCTTGTTACCCGCTCAAAATCCAAAAAAGCCCACGAGCCTACAGCCAATCATGTCTTTGTCTGACCAATCTAATCCTGTTTCTCATGAAGAATTTGACGGATTAAGTCAGCAAATCACAAATTTGGCTGTCTTGCTTAAAGAATTGCATCAGTCCACTCAGGGTACAAAGATGTCACCACATACAGAATCCTCTACACAAGGTGGAACACAAGGTCTAGATAAAACAAATCTAGAACCTCCGTTGGATACGACCAACAAAGACCCTGAAAACACCCATCTCAAAGGAGATCCAGACACCGGTGATATCAGGAAGAAACTACTCCGAATGGAGGAAACTATTCGTGTTCTCAAAGGGATTGGAACACATAGAAGTGTTTCATATGCTGACCTTTGCATCTTCCCTGGTGTTCATTATCTAGAGAAATTCAAAACCCCTGATTTTGAAAACTATGACGGATTAGGGGATCCTTATACACATTTGAAAGTGTTCATTGGAGAACTTGGGTCTAACACAGAAAATGAAAAGCTCAGAATGCAGCTGTTTCAGAAAAGTCTGACTGGGGAAGCCCTTTCGTGGTATACTATTTTGCCCCTCCTAGGGTTATTTCTAGTTTTCGCGCAGTTATAGTAGTCTTTTCTCAGGGTTATCTCTGAGGTTGGCCTGCTGTTGACTCTGACTGTTATTAGGGTCATCTCTGAGGTTGGATTGACCTCTTGGGGTTATCTCCAGGCTTTGAACTTGATACCCTAGGGTTATCTATGGGGTTGGAACTGATTTTCCAGGGTTATCTCCGGGGTTGGAAACTGATTTCCTGTGGTTATCTTCGGGGTTTGAATTTGAATCTCTCGGGGCTATTTCTGGAGTTGGAATTGATGTTGTGGTCCTCCAGGGTTATCTCTAGAGTGTGGAAAAGACGTTTTTATCCTCCTACATAGTTAGTAACAAGAAAATAAAATTTTGAGTGTCTATATATATATATATATATATATATATATACGATCCGAATCTTAAGCACACCTTGCTCACCCCCCTTTAGCGACGAACCAGGCGACGGTTCGGTCCATCGCTATATGTAGAATCGTCGTCTTAGCTTTTAGCGATGGATAACATATAGCGACAGACCAAACATATAATGATGGACCGGATCGTCACACCCAAATGTCGCTAAAAAAGGGGTGAGCTTAAGATCCAGATCGTATATATATAAATATATATATATATATATATATATATATATATATATATATACAAAAGAAATAAAAAACCAAGGACCGAAGTCCGTGCATATGCAAACAACACGACTCTCAACATGAATAATTGTGTGTGCAGAAAGTGGAGAAAGGCTTTAAGAAATGTTAGAAGTCTTACAGTGGGCTGCCAAGAAGACTTCAAATGGCTTTAATTGAATGAACAATCGGTTTCCACCGGTAAAATACAACAAAGTATAAGCTCACAAGTGTTTAAAATGAGAAAGCACTAAATTTATACTTTGTACAGAACAAAAAGGACAGGGCTTCCTCAGCTTTTCTATTCTTAAAATGGTCACCCCAAGCCCTCTATTTATAGAGAGGGGAGCCGCAGGTGTACTTGCGGCTACCCGAGGTGCCCTGGGCAACGTGGGTCCCACTGTCACGAAGTACGTGCACTCAAACAACACGATGTTCGCTCGAACCTTCATATCTTTCAATCCGGGAGTCTGATGGAAGCGTATCATACCATAATAAAAATCCCTTTCAGAGAGCTATGCCATGACATATGATTTACCCTTTTTTGATTCTGGGAAGATGGGTCCATGACTGAAATAGCATTTCTGGGTCTACGTTGAGCTTTTTTGCGTAGTTTGTACTTGGAAGTTAAGATATGGTTCTTGTGGGACTTCTTTTGAATAAGTTTGAGTTGAAATGATTTGAGTTAAGTTTGAGTTGACAAAATGACCATTTTGCCCCTCCTGGGGTTATCTCCAGTTTTTGCGCAGTTGTTGAAAGTAGTATGCACACAAGCCAATCATGTTTGATGATAAACCATATACTTTGTAAAAATCTTATTCATTTATTAATAAAAAGTATTAATTTATTACAGGCTTTTAATTATATACATGATGCTATTTTATAATATGTGATAAACCCATAGTTTTAAGCAATGCTTTTAGAATAATGATGATGATCATTCTAATGAGATCTAAATTCTTAGAAAGCTTAAAACTAAAATAGTTCCCAATCGTTGAATTACTAAATTGGGGATTAGTAAATCCGAATAGATTATTACATAAGTTGTTTTCTCATTGGATGAGGATGATTGATCTCATGATCATTTGTGTGGAGACGCTAAAGCAAGTATGTAGGTGCTTATCAGAGAAAACATTCACTAAACATGGCTCGCTAAGAAATATCTAATGGAGTTTTACTTGTCTGTCAATAGGAATTTCTGTAGTGGTAGTAGTACAAGTGATCCTTGGACTTGAGATCATCACTGTATCTTGTGTATGATGAGTTATAATTTGACTTATCCTTAAGACCCTTAGGGTATATCAAAGGGTATGCTTTGGTATAATAAGTTTTGCATGGAAATAATGTATTTTCAATAAAAAATCTACCACTTCTAGTAAAAGAAGAGAAATATCCTATGAGATTCGATAAATGACAATCCAGTAGTCCTTGGCCAAGGCAGAATGAAATTAGAAAGGAGTTTCTAATTTGCATTATTTGGAGTTGTGCATTTAAGAGTCGAAATACATATAATTAAATAAAATAAGACTTGACAGTAATTCCATGTCTTATATTTAATTGGGACATTGTATGGTGGAAGGATTGAATTGTACAGTAGCTATTTACTCAAAGGTTTTTTTATTATTAATGTTAAAATCTATATTATCTGGAAAGTCGTTAATCGCTAGGGAGGCTTATCCCAATTGTAGAATAAATATTATTTAAATAAATTAATAGTTTAATTTATTTATTTAAATAAGATTAGAATTGTTCTAATTAATTTATTTACAACCGGTTTAATATGGAGAACCTAAAGGGTCACACCATAAAAGGAAGAATAATTATTTAAGAAGTTAATAGCATAATCATAATAATATGTTAAGTGTATTTAATTTAATCTATGGTGATAGAATAAATTAAATTTCTTAATATTTATTATTTAATATTTTAGAAATATTAAATAAATTAATAAGAGGAGTCTTATTAATATTATTACAATTATTATTATTTTAATTTCTAAAGAGTTGGAAATTAATTTAATATTAGTACTCTAATTTATTCTTAATAAGATTAGGAGCCTAATTAATTAAAGGAGTTTAATTAATTAAAATAAATCTCAATTCCTTAATTGTTAAGGAGAGTTGCCCACATCTATAAATAAGAGGAGTCTTATTATGGGTGGTAGTGGTTCTTGACTTTTTTCACTACAGACGTGATTCCAATAGTTGGAGAGTACGTTCTTTTTCTATAAAAATAGAAAACTAGGGTTTAGCCAACTACCCTTCTTCTTGAATATTTCTTCTTCCTTGGTGGATCAACTCTAGAGGCCAAATACTTGGGTGGCTAACGTTGATCAAAGGAAGGAACCAAACCCGGTGGAATCAAGTTGAACGCGAAAAAGATTAGAGGTGAACTTGTACCTGAGGAAGCTCGAATCTTCAAGAGTATGATTCTCGTTCTTCATATTTTCGTTTAATTAATAATTGTGCATAAAGGGTGATCCGAGTATATAGTTTGTAAAATTTTAAAACTCTGATTTTTCACGTTTTCACTTATTTTGTGCAATTTGATTACGTTCATGAATATTACCAACCTAACAATGGTATCAGAGCCAAACGTTTATGCGAATTATTAATTGTTTTAATTTGATTTGTATATTGATATGTGTTTAGAACAATTTAATTGGGCATAATTTGTTATATAAAATTTATTAAAAAAACGATTTGATTTATTGATTCCGACCTTAAAGGGATAATTTATATAATATATATATATATAGTTTATAAAAGTAATCCTACAAGATATGTTTATATGATCCTGGACATGAAAGGATGATTGGATTTGTTTTTTCAAATCGTGTGGGCTGATTACGTAATATTATATATATATATATATATATATATATATATATATATATATATATTATGATTCAAGTTATCATGCTTTAGGAGCTACCATGCTAACCACGTGAATCGAGTTAGCCTCTACTTAACCATAATATATATATATATATATATATATATATATATATATATATATATATATATTATGGTTATCATGATTCACGTGGTTAGCATGGTAGCTCCTAAAGCATGATAACTTGAATCATAATATATATATATATATATATATATATATATATATATATAATATTCTTAATAATTTTATAATTAAAATAAAAAGTTTATTTTAATTTTAAAATTAGATTACATGCTAACTAATTAGAGTTGGAATTGGATTCCATGATAACTAATTGAAGTTGAAATTGGATTTTCGTATTTCCTTAAATAAAGGAGTTTATTTAGATATAGAATAAGATTTCATATTATTCAAAATAAAGAGTTTATTTGTGAATAGGAAAGAGAATCAGTATTTTCTTAAATAAAGGAGTTTATTTAGATATGGAATAAGATTTCATATTACTAAAAATAAAGGAGTTTATTTGTGAATAGGAAAAAGAATCATGTTTCCTTTAATAAAGGAGTTTTTTTATTTGGAATTGGATTCTATAACTAATTAAAATAAATAAGTTTATTTTGATTAAAGATTTTAATTAAAATAAAATAGTTTATTTTATTCAAAATTGGATAAATTAAAATAAAAGAGTTTTATCTTGATTTAAATTTGGGTTAAAATAAAAGAGTTTATTTTGATTCAAAATTAAATTTTATACTAACTAAATTTGCCCATTAAATGATATCAATATATATATATATATATATATATATATATATATATATATATATATATATATATATTAAATGTTTATTATTCATGAGATGAATTAATTTATGGATGCATATGGTGATGTGTATGATAATAAATGAGATTGATTATGGACTATTGACCAATGTGAATGAATTTTATTTTAGTTGGATGCATGAATGTATGTATTTTATTAAATGGGGTCTGCGTACCTCGTCTTCTCTAATTTTTCTTAATGTAAATTCTAACTCCCTCCTATGTACTTCCCCTTGATTGCTGATCAAGGTTTCTATTTATTTTAAATAGTTTTGTAATAGGAATAGTTAGAATTAATTTTGAAGAATTGGAGATCAAGGAGCACGTGAAGACCCGTTTGTAATGGAGCTCGTGTTTAAATGTAATAGTTATATTTAAATATTAATTCTTGCACCCCTAGGGTTTTGTTGGTCGTTTTACCGATCAATATATGCGTGCAAGTATACACGGTCAACAAGTAATAAAGAGTAAGTAAAGTATCGTTCCCATGGAGAATTAACTAATAAAGTTTACCAAGCACTAACCCATAATCATTTCAATCTTATTTAAACAAATAATACAATATAGTGATGAAAACTATGAAATTAAATAATACTAACTGTCCCTAGAATGAGACTAGATAATGAAGACTTGAGATTACAATTTCCCCTATTGAATCATTGAAATCCACACACTTCATGATAAGCCAAATTACTTGTACTAGATTGTTAGTCGAGAACAAGAAAGTGAAGTACAGCCATAACTCAATGTACCATACTCATATCACATATAATCCACAGTTGATAGAATACACATGAATACCCACATTACCTAAACCACTATATGTCTATGTGATTTATAAATAATTAGGGTTTAAGCCCAAATTCTCAATTGACTACGAGTGGTGCTTCGGTATATGTCTATCCTAAGCATAAATCATACATCCCATCACAATGTAGCACATACAATCAAACACTATTAAGATCAAATCTAAACCCATACTTTGTCTTTCAAGTTCATATGGGTTATCATAGTAATTAATGGCCAATCAACTAAGCAAATAAGCATGAATCTTAATAGATAATCCCATGGAAATCAATAAGGTTAACAATGAAGTATATCGAAATAAACTAAGCAAAAGATTCCATTGTAATCTCAAAATAGAGTTTAGCTCATCATAGAATCAAAATACATCATCCACAATAGATTACACATTGAGAAATAAAGATAGAAGTAAAGAGAAGTTAGGGAATTAGGAATGCAAATCTGATCTCTCTTGCTCCAATTATGAATTTCCTATGCTCTCTAATTGCTTCAATCTTCAACTCTAATCTAATCTAGGGTTCTAATCTAATCTAAAAAGAAAGAGAAGAATAGAGCATATGTAATCTAGATTAATCCCCCAAGGGTGGAATATGTTTTTCATAATGAAAATACGTCTAATATCCGGTGAGGAGTCAACACATCATCTGACCACGTTAACAAGATGATATTGCAGCATATCAACAAGTGGTCCAATCTCAGCTGTAACCCTGAGCAACGTCTACTTTCAACTCAACCCGACGATAACCCCGGCAAGGAGTCACACATCATCTTGTTCCTCCGATAAATGGCACGTTGTCTCAACGCTACATACATATATACATACAACAATGTCCCACAAGAGCCAATGACTGACAATCCCGAGTGACTATTACGTGTGGCAGTACTTTGGATAGACTTTGAAGATTGAAGACGATGGGCATAGACCCCTCTTCCTGAATTCTGCAAGTTCGATTGCACATTACAGTACACGACTGTACGAACTACGAGACGACGGGACCCGCGAAGCCCGGGCCCACCATGACCATTGCGGAGTTCAATCATGACTGCCGCTGTGAGTTGACTGCATGGCCATCAAATCTATAAATATAGAGAGGGGAATTGACCATTTGAGAAGAGAGAGAGAAGGAAAAAGGCGAGGAAGCCCTGTCCATTTTACTCCGCATACACATCTTTTGAGTGTTTCCTCTTCTTTAAACACTAGTTAGCTCACATATAGCTACTTTTTATCTGGAGGGAGCTGAGTGTTTATCCATTTAAAGTCTAAGAAGTTTACTTTGGCAGCCCACTGTAAGCCTTCTTACATTCTATAAAGCCTCTTTCTCCTATTATCACACACTGTTGTACACGTTAAAAGTCGTGTGAGTGTGTTTGCCCGGACTTCGGTCCGTGGTTTTTCATTTATGTCTGTATATATATACTAATATGTGTATATATTTCGTATATATGGACTAACATTATCGAGTTATGCCTCGATTGAGCCTAGATTTCTGTCTGGAGCGTTTATTTGCTTTTGTATATAAACTATGGTCAGACTCTGTCTGATGAGCCTGGATTTTACATCCGGAGTGTTTAATTGCTTTTCTATATATATATAATTGTTGTCAGACATATCTGATGAGCCTGGATTTTACATCCGGTGCATTTACTCGCTTTTATATATATATATATATATAAATGCTGTTGGACATATCCGATGAGCCTGGATTCACATCCACTGCGTTTACTGCTTTTATATATATATATATTTGTACATATATATATATATATTTACATTTCTGTCAGGCCTAGAGTTTACTCCGTGGCTTTTTACAGCTTTATTTACATTCCGTCTTGCCTGGAGTTCACTTCGTGGCATTTGATAGCTTTTACAGCTTTATTTACATTTTGTCCCGCATGGAGTTTACTTCGTGGCGGTTGATAATGTTCATATATATATATATATTTATAGCCTTTATATATATAACTGCTTACTACTTTCCATACAAATTGCAGTATCTTGTGAGCCTAGGAATCATGTGATCACAGGTTTAGTTTACTGAATCTAGATTCGGTTCCCATGATGGACATTTTCTGGTTGTAAGTAGCTTGTACATTATTTTACAGTGTCTGAGTTTCCTTAGATGGCTGTCATGCCCATAAGGAATTCGGCACTGCTGTATATTATTTTCTCAAAAATGCTTCGCATTTCGAAAATAAAAGCAAACAAGCCGAACATTTTAATAATAAAATGGAAATATGAAAAGGTCTCAATTCCTATTGAGCATAAGGTTTGAAAAACCTCTTTTACAAAACTTCATTGCTAAATCTTGGTTAAAACTGAATTTTCATATAAAATTCAAACCTTGTGTATATAGGTGTGAACGAGACCTCGCACTACTTTCAAATAAATTGCACATTGATCCACACACACACACACACACATTCATATAACAATTTCTTTGAGAAGTGGCGGTCATTAAAGTAGTAACACGGATGTCGAGGGGTGCCTAACACCTTCCTCGCATAATCAAGCCCCGAACCCTTAATGAATCACGGTTTCACAGACCCATTTAGCGTTGTCAAATCACCGGGTCGATGTGCAAACCTTTTTCGATTGCATTAGTGCAACCGATTAAATACACCAACTGGCGACTCTTAAAGTCAACCGTCGACATTATACATGTCGGACCTTTTTCACTTGTTTTTTCAAACAAATCTCACATTAACATGAGAACACCAAAGAACAAGTAACGAAAAGGGACAATTAAAAATCACGACGTCGACAGGTGGCGACTCTGTTGGGGACTCCAGTAAGAGGGCTTAAGCCGCTATTACAAGCTTTTCAAAATTGTTATATGCTTGTGTGTGATTGTTGCATTTATATTTCTGATAAATGTGTACGAATGCATCTTACTTACTTCACTGCTAAATATCTATCTGTGATATTAGTGCTTCACACATATTAGTGCTTTGCACATGTCATCATTTTACATAAACGGTGAGACACGTTATATATGAATGTATGTTGTGTGGTCCCTCCACCAGGAGGCAATCCTGTCGGTGTTTGATTACGGGACCCATGGGAAGAATAATTCCTCGGGGCTCAGGAAAGGCACAACCCAGATTCGCTCCAGTTGAAAGACCGGATTAACTTCCCGTCAAGTAGATTGCGATGATCTGGGAACCTTCATGCCGAAAAGCCGCGAGAGTAACCTTAAGATAGGTCAACCTCTGATAAACAAAACGCGGAGGAAAGTCTCTTCATACTCTCCATTTTCAATTACTTGTAAGAGCATTTACTTGTAATTTTATTTGTGCATGACATGTTATCAATTAACAAACCGATTTTGCAGGACAAATTCCTAAAATGGATATGTTATGATAACATTTATATTTTCCCTAAGACTAAACTACATAAGTCTTTTGTAAGGAAGCAATTAGGCTTGTTACCCGGTTTAAATCCAAAAAGGCTGCAAGCCTACAGCCAATTATGTCCTCTTCCAAACAGTCTAATCCTGTTTCTCGAGAAGAATTTGACAGATTGAGTAAATAAATCACATACTTGGCTGTTCTACTAAAAGAATTACACCAGTCTAATCAGGGTACAAAGATACCTACACATACTGAGTCCTTTGCACAAGGGTGAGTTTAACATCTGGAAAAGACAATTCCAGAACATCAATTGGATACAACCAACAAAGACCCTGAAGGCACTGGTGATACCAGGAAGAAGGTCCTTCAAATGGAGGAAACCATTCGCGCTCTCAAAGGGATTGGAACTCATAGTGGTGTTTCATATACAGACCTTTGCATATTTCCTAGTGTGCATTATCCAGAGAAATTCAAGTCCCCTGATTTTGAAAAATATGACGGATTAGGGGATCCTTACACACATTTGAAGCTTTTCATTGGAGAACTCAGATCTTATGCTGAGGATGAAAAGCTCAGAATGCAGCTATTTCAGAAAAGTCTGACTAGAGAAGCCCATTCATGGTACACCAGATTAGACAACTCTAAGATCCACAGTTGGGAAGAACTGGCTCATGCCTTCCTCACTAAATACAGTTTTCAATCTCAGATGGCTTCTGACCGGTATCAAATTACCAAAGTCAAGAAATAGTCTAATGAGTCATTCAGAGGAAATGCGCTCGAAGGTGGAGGCGCCTAACTTTCAAGTTATTCCTTCCATGACAGAATCAGAGATGGCCATGACCTTCATAGATGTACATGAAGCTCCTTTCTATGAAAGTGTTCTAGCTGGTATTGGCAAACCATTTTCTGAAATGATCAAACACAGCGACATGGCTAAAATGGGATTGAAGTCAGGTAAAATTCAAGACCTAGCCGCTCTTAAAGCTGTTGCTAAGCACATCCAGTCCGGATCTTATGGAAACAACCCCCGGAGGGTCCATAAAAAGAAAGAGGAGGATGTTTCTTGACAATCGCAGGGACGGAAAGGCAATCAAGCATGCATGCGGAGGAGAAACTACTCCCCTTTCCCAGCACAATCTTCAAACCCTCCATTGCCTAAAAGTGGAGAAGTAAAACGACCTCGAACGTTCACACCCTTAGGGGACTCGCTCGAAAACATTCTTGCTCTTCTAATTGCTCAGAAGAAAATTACACATCTTCTTCCACCAGCCAACCCTAATGGGAATGGTTTCAATGCTAATCGGAAGTGTGCTTATCATGCTGGGGCACCCGGACATGATACTCAATATTGTTGGGCCTTGAAACACAAGATCCAAGATCTAATAGACAATGGTGAGATTGTGGTCACCAAGCCAGATCAACCTCACGTGCAAGACAACCCTCTCCCTCAACACAAAGAAGAAGAGGTTAACATGATCAGTTGGAGCACTGGACATGGTTCCAATTCTAATGGTGAATCATCCCAACCCATCAAAGATGGGGTTAACAAATGGGATTATGCAAAGTTCCAGTTTACCATGGAACGAAAGATGAAAGCTCTATGCAAACAAATTGAGCAATTGGCAGAACTGGTAACTCACCAACACCAAGTCACACGCCAATTAATCAGGTAGGAGCATGCCTATCTCCTTCCATTTGTTATGAATGCTCCATCGACACCTTCAGAAAGCGAAGCTATGGAGGATAAGGTTGCAAAGTGAGCAAGTGCTAAAGCTCGTCGGGATTTCGCCAATCAAAGGGAATTCACCTATCTGGGCCAATCTCTGGAGGAGATACTTCAAATGTTGATCAACGAAGGAAGAATCACATTCCTTCTCCCTCCAATCAATCCCCGCTCAGGGCGGTTCAATCTTGATGAAATGTGTCAATATCATTCACATTCTCGCGGTCACAGCACAGAAGAATGCTGAGTACTCCGCCATCTCATTTAGAATCTTATTGATAGCGGTGTCCTGCAAGTATCAGATGATTACACTGTGCAACTTAAGGGTGGGAATGCATACCCTACCCAATGGAAGGGATCAGTAGCAGTTATATCCGAAGTGGATGATGAAACTGTCAAAATATTTCCCATACAACCAATTCAACTTGTAGGAGCTGAGAATCCTTTGAAAGTGGCCGCACCAGAACCAATTCCTTTACCTTGCAGAATACAACATCCAATTGTCAGCTTACACAAAGTTCCATGGAATTGTGGAGAAGCTGAAGGATCTACGTCTCACACTACTACTACAGTGTTGAAAGAAAATCCACTGTACCTTCCTCAACGGGTTATCAAGCCTACTTCCGAAGCAAAGGGATAATTACCCATGGAGAAGATTGAAAGATTCCTCCATACTATGGGCCACAATGAAGCCAAAGTGGTTTCAAGCTTGCGAGAAGCTCCACACCAGATTTCAATTCTGGACTTGGTTTTCTCTTCTGAAGAGCATCGGAAAGTCTTGCTAAATGTTTTGGAAGAAGCCTACTTGCCAAAATCAGTGGATGTGGAAAAATTCCAATATTTGGTTGATCACATTTTCAACAACAATGTGATATCCTTCACTGATGATGACATACCTCCCGAAGGGACCGATCATTGCAAACCACTGCACATCGCAGTGTTGTCTTCCGGGTATATGCTAGCTGGAGTTTTGATAGATGGAGGCTCATCTCTGAATATCTGTCCTTATGCCACCTTAGTGAAGATGAATATCAATCTCAAGCGAATCCAAAGTAGCCATACGATCATCAGAGCTTTTGATGGATCTCGACGAAATTCAGTTGGAAAGATTGAATTGCCAATTGAGATTGATCCCCATACGTTCAATGTATCCTTCCACGTCCTCAAGATAGATTCAGGATACAACCTGCTATTGGGGAGACCATGGATACATACTGCCAGAAATGTTCCTCCACTTTACATCAACAACTCAAATACATCATCAACAACGGTCTAGTCCTTTTATCTAATCGCCGGTAGGAAGATCCTAGACCAGAACTCTCTACAATTATCAACTTCAATTTGAAGTTGGTAGGCGATTTTCATACTGCGGAAGTGGTAACACATGATACCATTTTATTGAGTGCCACTTCCTGTACCCAAGATTTCTGACGAGGTTATGTCAGCAACTCAAGAAATGATGTTATTGGGTTACCAAACTGGACAAGGTCTTGGTAAGGATCAACAGGGTATTAAGCACCCTATCTAAATGTCCAGTCAAATTGGGACAGCCGGGCTAGGCTATTCTGCCAATTCCACTCACAGGAATCCCCATAAGCATAAACAAGTTCCTCAAGCTTCCGACGCACGACGATTTTCTGTGCCTTTACCGCATGAGTTGATACAGTCTCCAGTAAAGGTTCCAGCCCGGGTTGTGGCTATGTTGTTTCCGAAACCAGTGCCAATCAAAGTTAAAGAGGTGCTGATTCCTGATCCCGAGGCAGAAAAAAAGGAATGGAAATGAAAACATGACCTTGCCTTGATGATGGCAGGCATTCGCGTCATTGTTTATGATGAACATACAAGCAGATACACCCCAGACGATGATTACCCAGATGTCATGGTTATCATTCAGGAGAAGGAGGACACTGACGATCCTTCCATTACTGCAGTCCTTCATGACTTTGCCCTCGAAAATTGGAGCAGCACTCCATGCATTGGTCGACGAGGGTAAAACGGGCAGAAAATCCTTATGCCCTGTAGATAACTTTAATTGCTTGTTTTCCTTTACAACACTAGCAGTTATTTTATCACGTACATGCTAACACTTTTGCATGATCGAACAGTTGCATATATTAAGTGAAAGCATATTTTGTTTCAGGACTCTGAATTTAGATGTACATGTACTTTCTGATGAGGTGCCTTCTCTCCACAAGGGATGTAACTTTGATGCAAATTTGGACTCAGACTTGATGGACATCCAAGAGGACATTGAGACACCTCAAGAGATTAAGGAATGGGTCACCGACAAACCCAAAACTAATCTTGATCAAACCACTCCTTTCAATCTTGGAACCTTAGATAACCCTAAGCTAATCCAGATTGGTTCAGACCTTACCACAAATCAGCGGAATGACATGGTTGCACTGTTAACCCAATTCCAGGATGTGTTTGCATGGTCTCACGAAGACATGGTGGGTTTGTCCACTGACATTGTTCTTCATCGCCTTCCCATTAAAGAAGGATTCAAGCAGGTTAGACAAAAGCTCAGGCAATTAAAACCTGAGTGGAGTTTAAAAGTTAAAGAGGAAATTATGAAATAACTTCAAGCTGGCATCATCATGTTGTCTACATATCCGGAGTGGATATCCAACATTGTTCCCGTGCCTAAACCAGGGGGAAAAGTGTGAGTTTGCATGTATTACCGGGATTTGAACATTCTTATTGATAGCTTTAAAGATAGTTTTCCCATGCCTTTTATCCACATTCTTATTGATAATATTGCTCACTATGGCATGTACTCCTTTGCTGATTGCTTTGCGGGGTACCATCAAATTATGGTCGCTGAGGAAGATCGTAAGAAAACTACTTTCATCACGCCTTGGGGAACCTTTTGCTACAGACGATTGTCATTCGGCTTCATCAACGCTGGGGCAACCTACCAGCGAGCTATGATGGCCCTTTTTCATGATTTAATGCACAAGGAGATAGAGATCTACATGGATGACATCATTGTCAAATCCCGGAAGGAGGATGACCATTTAGACCATCTCAAAAAGCTGTTCAACAGGTTGCATAAGTACAACTTGAAGTTGAATCCCGCCAAGTGCGCCTTTGGTGTTAAGTCAGGCAAGTTACTAGGCTTCCTAGTCAGCCATAAAGGGATTGAACTGGATCCTACCAAAATCAAGGCCATCAAAGAAATGCCCATTCCTCATACAGAGAAGGAAATAAGGGGAGTTTTGGGAAGAATCAACTTCATTAGCCGATTCATTTCTCAACTCACAACAACCTGTGAGCCAATCTTTAAATTGTTAAAGAAGAACTCCTCCATGAAATAACGCTCCTATTTTGGTACCTCCCAGGGATGATGTTCCCCTGTTCATGTACCTGTCCATAAATGACAATGCCATGGGTTGTATGCTGGGACAAGTACACTCTGATTGAGCATTAGTGAACACAAGTACACTCTGATTGAGAAGACTTGTTGTGCTTTAGCATGGGCTTCCATATGATTACAACATTATCTACATGGTCACACAACCCATCTCATATCCCGCGTGGATCCTCTTAAGTATGTGTTTCAGCAAAGCCATACTGAATTGTCAAATGTCCAGATGGCAGTTGATCCTACACCAATTTGACATCGTCTACGTGACACAAAATTCTATCAAAGGTAAAGGAATTGCGAATCAACTGGCCGCCGCACCTGCAGGGGACTACAAACCCTTAGAAACATACTTTCCTGACGAAGGAGTAATGGCAATTCAGCTAACACATCAGTACGATACATGTCGTGAGTGGAAAAATGTATTTTGATGGAGCTGTTAATTCAGAAGGCTCCGGAGCTGGAGGAATTTTAATATCACGCACGGGGGAGCAGTATCCCGTCGCCGTCCAATTGCAGTTTGTCAACACCAACAACACAGCTGAGTATGAAGGTTGTATCATGGGACTCAAACTTGCCCATTCATTAGGTATCAGGCGGTTAACTGTCTTTGGGGATTCCGAATTGGTAATTAAGCAATCCACAGGAATCTATTAAACTAAAGAATTACATTTACTGCCTTACCATCGGCAAGTTCTATAGATGGCTTTGGAGTTCGAAGAAATTTCCTTTCTACACATTCCTCGTAATAGGAATGACTTTGCAGACGCATTAGCAACGTTGGCCTCCTTGGTTTATATACTTGACAAGGAAAACATGCCAATCATCACGATTGCTATGCATAAAGCCCCAGTATATGGGAATTACGTTGGAGAAGTATTGAATGAGCTACCTCCCATCCACAACCCTAGTATCAACATGTCAAGGAGTACCTACGAGATGGATCTACACCTGCTGAGGCGAGCCAAACTGAGAAAAGGTGGATTCATCGACTTGCTATAAAATTCTACCTGAGCGGAGATGCACTCTATAAAAGAGATGCAGGATTAGGTCTCCTCAGATGTCTGGACAAAGACCAAGCTCAGCGATTCATGGATGAGATCCATGGTGGAGTATGCGGCCCTCACATGAGTGGACCCTTACTTATCAAGAAAATTCTCAGAACGGGACATTATTGGCTTACACTCAAAGCTGACTGTGATGATCACGTCAAGAGGTGCTATCAATGTCAAATCCATGGGAATGTTATCCATGCCCCTCCAAGGGAACTCCACAATATGAGTTTGCCATGGCCCTTGTCAATGTGGGGAATGGACATGATCGGGCCCATCGAGCCCAAAACCTGTAATGGACATCGATTCATATTCACCATGATCGACTACTTCACTAAATGGGTAGAAGTAGCCTCCTTCCCTAGGGTTACTAAAGAAGTTATCATTGCTTTCATCAAAAACAATGTCATCTGTCGATATGGACAACTAGAGGTCATTGTGTCAGACAATGCTAAGAACCTCAACAACAAATTGATGGAGGAGTTATGCAGAAAATTCCACATCAAACACCTCAACTCCGTCATCTACCGTCCAAAGATGAATGGTGCTGTTGAAGCGGCGAATAAAAACATCAAAAAGATCATGCAGAAAATGTTCGCCAATCACAAAGGATGGCCTGACATCTTGCCTCTGACTTTATTAGCCTATAGAACTTCAATGCGTGCTTCCACTAGGGCAACCCCCTACTTATTAGTCTATGGTATGGAAGCAGTGCTCCCCATAGAAGTGGAAATGGAATCCCTCAAAGTATTGATGGATGCTCAGTTGGATGAGGACCAATGGTTACAAGATAGGTATCACCAATTGTCTCTGATAGACGAAAGGCGAACCACGGCTATCTTCTATGGTCAGTTATATCAACAAAGGATCGCACGATCCTGCAACAGAAAAGTCCGACTACGACAATTCAAACAACATGACTTGGTTTTGAAGAAGATCATTGACAACCAAGATAAATCTAAGGGAAAATTCACTCCTAACTGGGAAGGCCCATTTATTGTCAAGGAAGTATTGACAGGAGGTGCTCTCAGGTTGCAGGATATGGATGGCGATGAATTTCCATAGCTTATCAACTCGGACACCATGAAACGGTACTATGTCTGAAGTTACCATCAAACAAACATCCTAGTTTTGATCCTCGAATCACCAGTCATTCTGGTTTTGAACCCTTTCCTGTTTACAAACTCTTCTACCCCTTAGGGAAACATACACTTCAAACCAACAGCCTAGTTTCCTTTCACTTCAAACCAACAGCCTGGTTTTCTTTCACTCCAAATCAGCAGCCTGGTTTCTTTACCTTTTCAAACTAGCATCCTGGTTTCCTTTCATTTCAAAAACTTTTCAACACCTTGCTTCTCTTGAAGACGAGACTAAACTTTTCAACACCTTGCTTCTCCTGAAGATAAGACGAAACTTTTCAACACCTTGCTTCTCCTGAAGACGAGACTAAACTTTTCACTCCTGCAGTTTATCCTCAATACGGGATCAAACTTTTTCCACACTTGCAGTTTATCCCCTTTACGAGATTAAACTTTCTTCTCCCCATGATATAGCTGCTTGCACAAGGATTTGCATTTCTCTTGATTACGATTAGTCACGAGGCGAACTACGTCGACCGATCTCCACGATGCAGGGAGTGCGTGGCAACCATATTCTATATGGCCCGGTCGCAATAAAGAAAAATTAACAAAAACATTTCTGCACTTCCTTCACAAAAACAACAAAAATATCTCCACACCCTTCTACTTTCACATCCAGCGTTGAACCTCCTACACTAGGTTTGAACTATGCAGACTTGATCTCCTCTTCAGCAGGAGTACGTAGGTAGCCATTCATGGTGCAGTCTAACCCTTACCAGAACAAACATACTTGTCACACGGTACTGGGATCAACCTTTAAATTTGCCCCACTTCATCAGTTTCAGATCAAAGGGATGGAATTATCCAACCTCTTCTCACAAATAGAAGATTCGGTGACCATCTAAGCTGCGATCATGCCTCAAAGAGCAATACCAACCCATAAGAGATGGAATTAACTAGGCTTCTCACAAATAGAAGTACTTGCGACCATCTGTGGAGCGATTAATCTTAGAGAGGAAGAAACTACCATCCTTTCCACACTTTTCCATACAGATACCAGTCCCAAGACACCAAAGATGGTAGGGATTTTTAGTAATCAATGATCCGTTTTGAGAGACCTTGCAATGTCTCAATGTCCATCTATCAAGGATAAGTTCAGAATGCATCAAGATCAAAGGCCCTGGAGAAAATAGGAAAATATCAAGCAAGTATCAAGGCATAACTAAAAGGGAAGTGAATCAAAATATATTTCCTGCATATATATATAATCTTTGTTTTGATATACATATATGATGATGTACATGACAAAAATGGCTAAGTTTAATGCATGTGAGGAAAATACAAAACTATCTCTTCGATCCGTGTGTATGCGGACTATCGGATCTAACATAGCATCCCTCTCAAGAAGGCGGAGGTAACGCTTACAAGCTCCCCGCTTAAGGGTATCTACACGAGCTAGCAGATCAGAGGCTAACTGCATGGTGGCATAATGCTCATCAATGTAGGCATTCATGTCGGCAAGACTGACTATCATCTGGGATCTCACTGATGTACTGTCTGCAATGTCTACATCCCTAGCAGATAAGCCAGCATCCCACTCAACTATCAAAGCATCCTGGTGATCTAGCCTCATCCATCTCTAACAGAGCGGTATCTCTCTCATCAAGAGCTGTCAACATCATGGCCCTAGCCTGATCTCTGTCGTAGGTCATCAGATGTAAGCTCTACTCCAAATGTTGTCTTAGAATCTTGAGTACTTGATGGCACTTTCGAGGTGGGAGAATCTATCACAAATCTTTGTCTGCAGTCAAGTCATGGTGGGAATGAGCGGCCTCCTCTATAGGCTCATCATCGTCAGAATCAGTTTCCTGCATTGTGGATACTGCCGTAGCCAATCGATCTCTGTCTCCATCCATACGAATACTCGCAAAACTACGGATGGTAGCGGAAAAATCGGCCAACTCTATTTGATCCCAACAGCATACAACCTAGATCTATCCTCCATCGACAAGCGGTGTGGCCGACTGACTGACTCCTTGCCCTAAATACGGATGGAAGTCTGAAACATGTCAAAGCCCGACACATCACGACCGATGGATGGTAAGTAATCATACCCTTAAACCCACTAGAGGAGATAATCCATGCCGGAGCATGAGTAATAAAAGTTGTAGGGTGAGCTAAGCTACGAACACGACAATATATCAAATGGATCTCAATCTGCCGCGAAAGCGGACCAATGCGCAAAGATCATACACCCCACAGGTTGAAAAGAATGCGACATGGCTATATCATGGGTGAAACAAAATCCATGATGTCCGAATGTGCTAATCGATCTCAAGTGTGTCATGAACCACACATACTGGCGATGGCAAGAGCTACCTATGAACACTCCTGCCAGATAAGTGCAGCAGTATATAGCCGACCTCAAGGTCTCTGCGATAATCATCGGAATGATGGTATGACCCTTCCTAAGAGCTCTCACTGCCATGATAACACCGATATCTAGCTCATCCATGTACTGCGACATGTATACATATGACAATATGCACGGTCATTACATCTACTAAAATCGAACGCCATGATGATCCTCGGTGTGGTGAAATCCGGAATATCGTATATAAATTGTCCTCATAGCCAAACCTGTCAATCAGGAAACGCTAGGATATCACATGGCCGGATGTGATGTCATCCTGCACTACACTATGCCTCAATCCTGTGAGAGTCATGAATTGTCTACTCATGTCTCCCATCACCATATGCACGCAAGGTCTATCCAGCAGCATCATCATCAACCGTGCATACTCCTCCAAAGTAGGAGTCAACTCTCAGGTCCCAAAGCGGAATACTTGTCTGTCTGATATCCAGTGCTCTAGCATGCCCTCTATAAATCCCGGAGGAACCTGAAACATCAGTAAGGTCATAGTATGCTATAGTAAATCATCTACGATCACCATGTCTGATGGTGATATACTATCATACCATGATCGTGATACCACTACCAC